>JAETGN010000256.1:0-38012 GCA_017139565.1 Luffa aegyptiaca
CTCAAAGTTCATCCGAATGAGAGTTCTTTAGGTGGTTTGGACGACACAGGGTAGAAACGGTTACTCAATTTAGGTTTTTGAGAGCTCGGAACCCAAAGCTTCGTCCCAATGAGAGTTTTTACTCTCGTTTGGACGAAGTTGTCAAACTTGCTCCGTTTGACTTTCGAGAGAGTTTGGATCTCAAAGTTCATCCCAAGAGACTTCTTTAGGTGGTCTGGACGAACACATGGTAGAAACGGTTACCTCCGTTTTAGGTTTTTGAGAGCTCGGAACCCAACGTTAGTCCCAATGAGAGGTTTTTCATCTACTTTGGACGAAGTTTGTCGAAACTTTTGCTCCATTTGACTTTCCAGAGAGTTTGGATCTCAAAGTTCATCCCAATGAGAGTTCTTTAGGTGGTTTGGACAACACATGGTCCAAACGTTACTCTGTTTAAGTTTTTGAGAGCTCGGAACCCAATGATTCGTCCCAATGAGAGTTTTTTATCTACTTTGGACGAAGTTTGTCCAACCTTTGCTCCGTTTGACTTTCGAGAGAGTTTGGATCTCAAAGTTCATCCGAATGAGAGTCTTTAGGTGGTTTGGACGACACATGGTAGAAACGTACTCAATTTAGGTTTTTGAGAGCTCGGAACCCAAAGTTCGTCCCAATGAGAGTTTTTCATCTAGTTTGGACGAAGTTTGTCAAAATTTTGCTCCGTTTTGACATTAGAGAGAGTTTGGATCTCAAAGTTCATCCCAATGAGAGTTCTTTAGGTGGTTCGGACAACACATGGTCCAAACATTACTCTGTTTAAGTTTTTGAGGAGCTCGGAACCCAAAGTTCGTCCCAATGAGAGTTTTTCATATACTTTGGACGAAGTTTGTCCAAACTTTGCTCCGTTTGACTTTCGAGAGAGTTTGGATCTCAAAGTTCATCCCAATGAGAGTTCTTTAGGTGGTCTTGGACGACACATGGTAGTAAGGTTACTCAGTTTTGGTTTTGAGAGCTCGGAACCCAAAGTTCGTCCCAATGAGAGTTTTTCATCTACTTTGGACGAAGTTTGTCCAAACTTTGCTCCGTTTGACTTTCGAGAGAGTTTGGATCTCAAAGTTCATCCGAATGAGAGTTCTTTAGGTGGTTTGGACGACACATGGTAGAAACGTTACTCAATTTAGGTTTTTGAGAGCTCGGAACCCAAAGTTCGTCCCAATGAGAGTTTTTCATCTACTTTGGACGAAGTTTGTCCAAACTTTGCTCCGTTTGACTTTCGAGAGAGTTTGAATCTCAAAGTTCATCCCAATGAGAGTTCTTTAGGTGGTTTTGGAAAACACATGGTCCAAACGTTACTCTGTTTAAGTTTTTGAGAGCTCGGAACCCAAAGTTCGTCCCAATGAGAGTTTTTCATCTACTTTGGACGAAGTTTTTCCAATCTTTGCTCCGTTTGACTTTCGAGAGAGTTTGGATCTCAAAGTTCATCCCAATGAGAGTTCTTTAGGTGGTTTGGACTACACATGGTCCAAACGTTACTCTGTTTAAGTTTTTGAGATCTCGGAACCCAAAGTTAGTCCCAATGAGAGTTTTTCATCTACTTTGGACGAAGTTTGTCCAAACTTTGCTCCGTTTGACTTTCGAGAGAGTTTGGATCTCAAAGTTCATCCCAATGAGAGTTCTTTAGGTGGTTTGGACGACACATGGTAGAAATGTTACTCAGTTTTGGTTTTTGAGAGCTCGGAACCCAAAGTTCGTCCCAATGAGAGTTTTTCATCTACTTTGGACGAAGTTTGTCCAAACTTTGCTCCGTTTGACTTTCGAGAGAGTTTGGATCTCAAAGTTCATCCCATTGAGAGTTCTTTAGGTCGTTTGGACAACACATGGTCCAAACGTTACTCTGTTTAAGTTTTTGAGAGCTCGGAACCCAAAGTTCGTCCCAATGAGAGTTTTTCATCTACTTTGGACGAAGTTTGTCCAAACTTTGCTCCGTTTGACTTTCAAGAGAGTTTGGATCTCAAACTTCATCCCAATGAGAGTTCTTTAGGTGGTTTGGACAACACATGGTCCAAACGTTACTCTTTTTAAGTTTTTGAGAGCTCGGAACCCAAAGTTAGTCCCAATGAGAGTTTTTCATCTACTTTGGACGAAGTTTGTCCAAACTTTGCTCCGTTTGACTTTCGAGAGAGTTTGGATCTCAAAGTTCATCCCAATGAGAGTTCTTTAGGTGGTTTGGACGACACATGGTAGAAATGTTACTCAGTTTTGGTTTTTGGAGCTCGGAACCCAAAGTTCGTCCCAATGAGAGTTTTTTATCTACTTTGGACGAATTTGTCCAAACTTTGCTCCGTTTGACTTTCGAGAGAGTTTGGATCTCAAAGTTCATCCCAAAGAGAGTTCTTTAGGTGGTTCTGACAACACATAGTCCAAACGTTACTCTGTTTAAGTTTTTGAGAGCTCGGAACCCAAAGTTAGTCCCAATGAGAGTTTTTCATCTACTTTGGACGAAGTTTGTCCAAACTTTGCTCCGTTTGACTTTCCAGAGAGTTTGGATCTCAAAGTTCATCCCAATGAGAGTTCTTTAGGTGGTTTGGACAACACATGGTCCAAAAGTTACTCTGTTTAAGTTTTTGAGAGCTCGGAACCCAAAGTTCGTCCCAATGAGAGTTTTTTATCTACTTTGGACGAAGTTTGTCCAACCTTTGCTCCGTTTGACTTTCGAGAGAGTTTGGATCTCAAAGTTCATCCGAATGAGAGTTCTTTAGGTGGTTTGGACGACACATGGTAGAAACGTTACTCAATTTAGGTTTTTGAGAGCTCGGAACCCAAAGTTCGTCCCAATGAGAGTTTTTCATCTAGTTTGGACGAAGTTTGTCAAAACTTTGCTCCGTTTGACTTTCGAGAGAGTTTGGATCTCAAAGTTCATCCCAATGAGACTTCTTTAGGTGGTTTGGACGACACATGGTAGAAAGGTTACTCAGTTTTGGTTTTTGAGAGCTCGGAACCCAAAGTTCGTCCCAATGAGAGTTTTTCATCTACTTTGGACGAAGTTTGTCGAAACTTTGCTCCATTTGACTTTCGAGAGAGTTTGGATCTCAAAGTTCATCCCAATGAGAGTTCTTTAGGTGGTTTGGACAACACATGGTCCAAACGTTACTCTGTTTAAGTTTTTGAGAGCTCGGAACCCAAAGATCGTCCCAATGAGAGTTTTTTATCTACTTTGGACGAAGTTTGTCCAACCTTTGCTCCGTTTGACTTTCGAGAGAGTTTGGATCTCAAAGTTCATCCGAATGAGAGTTCTTTAGGTGGTTTGGACGACACATGGTAGAAACGTTACTCAATTTAGGTTTTTGAGAGCTCGGAACCCAAAGTTCGTCCCAATGAGAGTTTTTCATCTAGTTTGGACGAAGTTTGTCAAAATTTTGCTCCGTTTGACATTAGAGAGAGTTTGGATCTCAAAGTTCATCCCAATGAGAGTTCTTTAGGTGGTTCGGACAACACATGGTCCAAACATTACTCTGTTTAAGTTTTTGAGAGCTCGGAACCCAAAGTTCGTCCCAATGAGAGTTTTTCATATACTTTGGACGAAGTTTGTCCAAACTTTGCTCCGTTTGACTTTCGAGAGAGTTTGGATCTCAAAGTTCATCCCAATGAGAGTTCTTTAGGTGGTTTGGACGACACATGGTAGTAAGGTTACTCAGTTTTGGTTTTTGAGAGCTCGGAACCCAAAGTTCGTCCCAATGAGAGTTTTTCATCTACTTTGGACGAAGTTTGTCCAAACTTTGCTCCGTTTGACTTTCGAGAGAGTTTGGATCTCAAAGTTCATCCGAATGAGAGTTCTTTAGGTGGTTTGGACGACACATGGTAGAAACGTTACTCAATTTAGGTTTTTGAGAGCTCGGAACCCAAAGTTCGTCCCAATGAGAGTTTTTCATCTACTTTGGACGAAGTTTGTCAAAACTTTGCTCCGTTTGACTTTCGAGAGAGTTTGGATCTCAAAGTTCATCCCAATGAGAGTTCTTTAGGTGGTTTGGACAACACATGGTCCAAACGTTACTCTGTTTAAGTTTTTGAGAGCTCGGAACCCAAAGTTCGTCCCAATGAGAGTTATTCATCTACTTTGGACGTAGTTTGTCCAAACTTTGCTCCGTTTGACTTTCGAGAGAGTTTGGATCGCAAAGTTCATCCCAATGAGAGTTCTTTAGGTGGTTTTGGAAAACACATGGTCCAAACGTTACTCTGTTTAAGTTTTTGAGAGCTCGGAACCCAAAGTTCGTCCCAATGAGAGTTTTTCATCTACTTTGGACGAAGTTTGTCCAAACTTTGCTCCGTTTGACTTTCGAGAGAGTTTAGATCTCAAAGTTCATCCCAATGAGAGTTCTTTAGGTGGTTTGGACTACACATGGTCCAAACGTTACTCTGTTTAAGTTTTTGAGAGCTCGGAACCAAAGTTCGTCCCAATGAGAGTTTTTCATCTACTTTGGACGAAGTTTGTCCAAACATTTCTCCGTTTGACTTTCAAGAGAGTTTGGATCTCAAAGTTCATCCCAATGAGAGTTCTTTTGGTGGTTTGGACAACACATGGTCCAAACGTTACTCTGTTTAAGTTTTTGAGAGCTCGGAACCCAAAGTTAGTCCCAATGAGAGTTTTTCATCTACTTTGGACGAAGTTTGTCCAAACTTTGCTCCGTTTGACTTTCGAGAGAGTTTGGATCTCAAAGTTCATCCAAATGAGAGTTCTTTAGGTGGTTTGGACGACACATGGTAGAAACGTTACTCAATTTAGGTTTTTGAGAGCTCGGAACCCAAAGTTCGTCCCAATGAGAGTTTTTCATCTAGTTTGGACGAAGTTTGTCAAAATTTTGCTCCGTTTGACATTAGAGAGAGTTTGGATCTCAAAGTTCATCCCAATGAGAGTTCTTTAGGTGGTTCGGACAACACATGGTCCAAACGTTACTCTGTTTAAGTTTTTGAGAGCTCGGAACCCAAAGTTCGTCCCAATGAGAGTTTTTCATCTACTTTGGACGAAGTTTGTCCAAACTTTGCTCCGTTTGACTTTCGAGAGAGTTTGGATCTCAAAGTTCATCCCAATGAGAGTTCTTTAGGTGGTTTGGACAACACATGGTCCAAACGTTACTCTGTTTAAGTTTTTGAGAGCTCGGAACCCAAAGTTCGTCCCAATGAGAGTTTTTCATCTACTTTGGACGAAGTTTGTCCAAACTTTGCTCCGTTTGACTTTCGAGAGAGTTTGGATCTAAAAGTTCATCCCAATGAGAGTTCTTTAGGTGGTTTTGGAAAACACATGGTCCAAACGTTACTCTGTTTAAGTTTTTGAGAGCTCGGAACCCAAAGTTCGTCCCAATGAGAGTTTTTCATCTACTTTGGACGAAGTTTGTCCAAACTTTGCTCCGTTTGACTTTCGAGAGAGTTTAGATCTCAAAGTTCATCCCAATGAGAGTTCTTTAGGTGGTTTGGACTACACATGGTCCAAACGTTACTCTGTTTAAGTTTTTGAGAGCTCGGAACCAAAGTTCGTCCCAATGAGAGTTTTTCATCTACTTTGGACGAAGTTTGTCCAAACATTGCTCCGTTTGACTTTCAAGAGAGTTTGGATCTCAAAGTTCATCCCAATGAGAGTTCTTTAGGTGGTTTTGGAAAACACATGGTCCAAACGTTACTCTGTTTAAGTTTTTGAGAGCTCGGAACCCAAAGTTAGTCCCAATGAGAGTTTTTCATCTACTTTGGACGAAGTTTGTCCAAACTTTGCTCCGTTTGACTTTCGAGAGAGTTTGGATCTCAAAGTTCATCCCAATGAGAGTTCTTTAGGTGGTTTGGACGACACATGGTAGAAATGTTACTCAGTTTTGGTTTTTGAGAGCTCGGAACCCAAAGTTCGTCCCAATGAGAGTTTTTCATCTACTTTGGACGCAGTTTGTCCAAACTTTGCTCCGTTTGACTTTCGAGAGAGTTTGGATCTCAAAGTTCATCACAATGAGAGTTCTTTAGGTGGTTTGGACAACACATGGTCCAAACGTTACTCTGTTTAAGTTTTTGAGAGCTCGGAACCCAAAGTTCGTCCCATTGAGAGTTTTTTATCTACTTTGAACGAAGTTTGTCCAACCTTTGCTCCGTTTGACTTTCGAGAGAGTTTGGATCTCAAAGTTCATCCCAATGAGAGTTCTTTAGGTGGTTTGGACGACACATGGTAGTAAGGTTACTCAGTTTTGGTTTTTGAGAGCTCGGAACCCAAAGTTCGTCCCAATGAGAGTTTTTCATCTACTTTGGACGAAGTTTGTCCAAACTTTGCTCCGTTTGACTTTCGAGAGAGTTTGGATCTCAAAGTTCATCCGAATGAGAGTTTGATATGAACCAAGATGTCTTGTGTTATGCCAAAAACATATTCAAAATTACGTTGCATTAAATGAAGTCAAATGTCAATAAAGTTGAAGTCAACTAGCATTGAAGGAACTCAAGTTGTATTGAATGAACTCAACTACATGTCAAGTTCATTTAGTGCAAGTCAAGCATCAATGATGGAACCACACTTCAAGCTACTTCAAACTACATCAAGTAGAGCTTCATTTAAACTTTGGGAGGTTACAAGACATTGTTGGTTGATGGGTTTTCAATTCTCGGATTTAAGGGAGTTTCTATGTAATTTTCAGTTTTTAAGTTTTGTTATCAATGTTTTAGGTTACAATTTAGGTAGTGGTCATTATAGTATTAATGAGGATGAGAGTTACAACTCTTCAAATGACCATAGGTTACTCTAGAGTTTAATTTTGAGGCTATAAAAAGCCATGTATGTTGTATTTGAAAAGAAGACTTGGAAATGTAGTAAAAAGAGCCTTTGAGCTTTTCCTTTAGCCTTAGAGCTAAGTTTCTTTGCAATTCTATGTAGTTTAGGTTGCATGCTTAGAATCATTCAAGCTTGACTTGATCAATCATGCTTGTGGAGTGATTCGAATCTCAAACAAGGTTTCTTGCCTTGAGATATTTGATCGACAAGGTAATCCGGTTTTTACTTTCCTTGGGTTGATTTTCAAATCGGTTTTGGGGTTTTCAGTTATGTGATCTAAAGGTCTTGTTTTTCAGCAAGGTTGTTAGATCCATCTCTTGGGAGTTTCACAACATTTGGTATCAGAGCTACTTTGATTTCACAACATTTGGTATCAGAGCTACTTTAGATCACATAACTGAAAACCCCAAAACCGATTTGAAAATCAACCCAAGGAAAGTAAAAACCGGATTACCTTGTCGATCAAATATCTCAAGGCAAGAAACCTTGTTTGAGATTCGAATCACTCCACAAGCATGATTGATCAAGTCAAGCTTGAATGATTCTAAGCATGCAACCTAAACTACATAGAATTGCAAAGAAACTTAGCTCTAAGGCTAAAGGAAAAGCTCAAAGGCTCTTTTTACTACATTTCCAAGTCTTCTTTTCAAATACAACATACATGGCTTTTTATAGCCTCAAAATTAAACTCTAGAGTAACCTATGGTCATTTGAAGAGTTGTAACTCTCATCCTCATTAATACTATAATGACCACTACCTAAATTGTAACCTAAAACATTGATAACAAAACTTAAAAACTGAAAATTACATAGAAACTCCCTTAAATCCGAGAATTGAAAACCCATCAACCAACAATGTCTTGTAACCTCCCAAAGTTTAAATGAAGCTCTACTTGATGTAGTTTGAAGTAGCTTGAAGTGTGGTTCCATCATTGATGCTTGACTTGCACTAAATGAACTTGACATGTAGTTGAGTTCATTCAATACAACTTGAGTTCCTTCAATGCTAGTTGACTTCAACTTTATTGACATTTGACTTCATTTAATGCAACGTAATTTTGAATATGTTTTTGGCATAACACAAGACATCTTGGTTCATATCATCCTCCCCTTCTTCAAGAGGATTCGTCCTCGAATCTTGTTGTGAGACATTGCTGTAAAAATATGTTAAGAAAAGAAAACACAAAGGACCTCACAACACTCTTTTATGTGCTCACACTCATGAAAATTGAGGCCACTCTTGTTTGCACTCATTTTCACAAATCACTCGGTATAAACTTGCATTCTCATCTCTCAAAATTGGAAGTGGAAAAGCCAAGGTAATTTGCAATTCTTGTAATTGAAAGCATATATCAAACAAGTTGAACCTCTACGAAGGATTCCAAATTAATATTATGAAATGAGAGAATAAGTGGATAGAATGTGATATTGAAAATGAATTATATGGAGGATGGAAGAACAAATTTAAAGCCAATGGACAGACTTTAAACAAAGAAGTTACAATTCTGAAACTAATGGCTGGAAAATTCAATGAGCAGAAATGTAACTGTCCATATTTAATGCATAACAGCCAACTCTTGCTTAAATTGAATGTGTAACTAATATAATCAGCAAGTGAAAAGCCATATTAAAACACATTTGATGAATTTATATCAATGCAATTCGGATCTATAAGGCTTTGGAGGCAAAAATGAAATGAACAAAACAAGAACACACATTCTCGGGTATAGCAGTTTTTCCAGAACAGATTGCAAAAGTTCAGACGTTTCTCCCTAAAAAAATTTGAATTAGAAATTCATGAAGAAGACAAAGTTGTAGCTTAAATAAAGATCTACAATATCATAGAAGACATCAAGATGAAAAGACCTACGGAAATATGAGTTTTCAGAGCGTTTAGTAAGACTACGAAACTGGACAGATTTAAAAAAATAACCAGAGAAGTAAAAATAAATTCAAGAGAAATGAAAAGGAAACATATATCCGATCTTGAGCCTAAGCTCTGATACCAAATGTTGTGAAACTCCCAAGAGATGGATCTAACAACCTTGCTGAAAAACAAGACCTTTAGATCACATAACTGAAAACCCCAAAACCGATTTGAAAATCAACCCAAGGAAAGTAAAAACCGGATTACCTTGTCGATCAAATATCTCAAGGCAAGAAACTTGCTTGAGATTCGAATCACTCCACAAGCATGATTGATCATGTCAAGCTTGAATGATTCTAAGCATGCAACCTAAACTACATAGAATTGCAAAGAAACTTAGCTCTTAGGCTAAAGGAAAAGCTCAAAGGCTTATTTTACTACATTTCCAAGTCTTCTTTTCAAATACAACATACATGGCTTTTTATAGCCTCAAAATTAAACTCTAGAGTAACCTATGGTCATTTGAAGAGTTGTAACTCTCATCCTCATTAATACTATAATGACCACTACCTAAATTGTAACCTAAAACATTGATAACAAAACTTAAAAACTGAAAATTACATAGAAACTCCCTTAAATCCGAGAATTGAAAACCCATCAACCAACAATGTCTTGTAACCTCCCAAAGTTTAAATGAAGCTCTACTTGATGTAGTTTGAAGTAGCTTGAAGTGTGGTTCCATCATTGATGCTTGACTTGCACTAAATGAACTTGACATGTAGTTGAGTTCATTCAATACAACTTGAGTTCCTTCAATGCTAGTTGACTTCAACTTTATTGACATTTGACTTCATTTAATGCAACGTAATTTTGAATATGTTTTTGGCATAACACAAGACATCTTGGTTCATATCAGAAACGTTACTCAATTTAGGTTTTTGAGAGCTCGGAACCCAAAGTTCGTCCCAATGAGAGTTTTTCATCTACTTTGGACGAAGTTTGTCAAAACTTTGCTCCGTTTGACTTTCGAGAGAGTTTGGATCTCAAAGTTCATCCCAATGAGAGTTCTTTAGGTGGTTTGGACAACACATGGTCCAAACGTTACTCTGTTTAAGTTTTTGAGAGCTCGGAACCCAAAGTTCGTCCCAATGAGAGTTATTCATCTACTTTGGACGTAGTTTGTCCAAACTTTGCTCCGTTTGACTTTCGAGAGAGTTTGGATCGCAAAGTTCATCCCAATGAGAGTTCTTTAGGTGGTTTTGGAAAACACATGGTCCAAACGTTACTCTGTTTAAGTTTTTGAGAGCTCGGAACCCAAAGTTCGTCCCAATGAGAGTTTTTCATCTACTTTGGACGAAGTTTGTCCAAACTTTGCTCCGTTTGACTTTCGAGAGAGTTTAGATCTCAAAGTTCATCCCAATGAGAGTTCTTTAGGTGGTTTGGACTACACATGGTCCAAACGTTACTCTGTTTAAGTTTTTGAGAGCTCGGAACCAAAGTTCGTCCCAATGAGAGTTTTTCATCTACTTTGGACGAAGTTTGTCCAAACATTTCTCCGTTTGACTTTCAAGAGAGTTTGGATCTCAAAGTTCATCCCAATGAGAGTTCTTTTGGTGGTTTGGACAACACATGGTCCAAACGTTACTCTGTTTAAGTTTTTGAGAGCTCGGAACCCAAAGTTAGTCCCAATGAGAGTTTTTCATCTACTTTGGACGAAGTTTGTCCAAACTTTGCTCCGTTTGACTTTCGAGAGAGTTTGGATCTCAAAGTTCATCCAAATGAGAGTTCTTTAGGTGGTTTGGACGACACATGGTAGAAACGTTACTCAATTTAGGTTTTTGAGAGCTCGGAACCCAAAGTTCGTCCCAATGAGAGTTTTTCATCTAGTTTGGACGAAGTTTGTCAAAATTTTGCTCCGTTTGACATTAGAGAGTGTTGTGAAATCAAAGTAGCTCTGATACCAAATGTTGTGAAACTCCCAAGAGATGGATCTAACAACCTTGCTGAAAAACAAGACCTTTAGATCAAAGTAGTTTGGATCTCAAAGTTCATCCCAATGAGAGTTCTTTAGGTGGTTCGGACAACACATGGTCCAAACGTTACTCTGTTTAAGTTTTTGAGAGCTCGGAACCCAAAGTTCGTCCCAATGAGAGTTTTTCATCTACTTTGGACGAAGTTTGTCCAAACTTTGCTCCGTTTGACTTTCGAGAGAGTTTAGATCTCAAAGTTCATCCCAATGAGAGTTCTTTAGGTGGTTTGGACTACACATGGTCCAAACGTTACTCTGTTTAAGTTTTTGAGAGCTCGGAACCAAAGTTCGTCCCAATGAGAGTTTTTCATCTACTTTGGACGAAGTTTGTCCAAACATTGCTCCGTTTGACTTTCAAGAGAGTTTGGATCTCAAAGTTCATCCCAATGAGAGTTCTTTAGGTGGTTTTGGAAAACACATGGTCCAAACGTTACTCTGTTTAAGTTTTTGAGAGCTCGGAACCCAAAGTTAGTCCCAATGAGAGTTTTTCATCTACTTTGGACGAAGTTTGTCCAAACTTTGCTCCGTTTGACTTTCGAGAGAGTTTGGATCTCAAAGTTCATCCCAATGAGAGTTCTTTAGGTGGTTTGGACGACACATGGTAGAAATGTTACTCAGTTTTGGTTTTTGAGAGCTCGGAACCCAAAGTTCGTCCCAATGAGAGTTTTTCATCTACTTTGGACGCAGTTTGTCCAAACTTTGCTCCGTTTGACTTTCGAGAGAGTTTGGATCTCAAAGTTCATCACAATGAGAGTTCTTTAGGTGGTTTGGACAACACATGGTCCAAACGTTACTCTGTTTAAGTTTTTGAGAGCTCGGAACCCAAAGTTCGTCCCATTGAGAGTTTTTTATCTACTTTGAACGAAGTTTGTCCAACCTTTGCTCCGTTTGACTTTCGAGAGAGTTTGGATCTCAAAGTTCATCCCAATGAGAGTTCTTTAGGTGGTTTGGACGACACATGGTAGAAACGTTACTCAGTTTTGGTTTTTGAGAGCTCGGAACCCAAAGTTCGTCCCAATGAGAGTTTTTCATCTACTTTGGACGAAGTTTGTCCAAACTTTGCTCCGTTTGACTTTCGAGAGAGTTTGGATCTCAAAGTTCATCCCAATGAGAGTTCTTTAGGTGGTTTTGGAAAACACATGGTCCAAACGTTACTCTGTTTAAGTTTTTGAGAGCTCGGAACCCAAAGTTAGTCCCAATGAGAGTTTTTCATCTACTTTGGACGAAGTTTGTCCAAACTTTGCTCCGTTTGACTTTCGAGAGAGTTTGGATCTCAAAGTTCATCCCAATGAGAGTTCTTTAGGTGGTTTGGACAACACATGGTCCAAACGTTACTCTGTTTAAGTTTTTGAGAGCTCGGAACCCAAAGTTCGTCCCAATGAGAGTTTTTCATCTACTTTGGACGAAGTTTGTCCAGACTTTGCTCCGTTTGACTTTCGAGAGAGTTTGGATCTCAAAGTTCATCCCAATGAGAGTTGTTTAGGTGGTTTGGACGACACATGGTAGAAATGTTACTCAGTTTTGGTTTTTGAGAGCTCGGAACCCAAAGTTCGTCCCAATGAGAGTTTTTCATGTTCTTTGGACGAAGTTTGTCCAAACTTTGCTCCGTTTGACTTTCGAGAGAGTTTGGATCTCAAAGTTCATCCCAATGAGAGTTCTTTAGGTGGTTTGGACAACACATGGTCCAAACGTTACTCTGTTTAAGTTTTTGAGAGCTCGGAACCCAAAGTTAGTCCCAATGCGAGTTTTTCATCTACTTTGGACGAAGTTTGTCCAAACTTTCCTCCGTTTGACTTTCGAGAGAGTTTGGATCTCAAAGTTCATCCCAATTAGTTTTCTTTCGGTGGTGTGGAAAACACATGGTCCAAACGTTACTCTGTTTAAGTTTTTGAGAGCTCGGAACCCAAAGTTCGTCCCAATGAGAGTTTTTCATCTACTTTGGACGAAGTTTGTCCAAACTTTGCTCCGTTTGACTTTCGAGAGAGTTTGGATCTCAAAGTTCATCCCAATGAGAGTTCTTTAGGTGGTTTGGACGACACATGGTAGAAATGTTACTCTGTTTAAGTTTTTGAGAGCTCGGAACCCAAAGTTCGTCCCAATGAGAGTTTTTCATCTACTTTGGACGAAGTTTGTCCAAACTTTCCTTCGTTTTACTTTCGAGAGTGATATGGAAATGAGTGACCAACGAGCTCAATCAATTACTATAGTGAAAAGTTGCATCCTTTCAAAGCTTGGAAAGGCACCTATTCAACCAAAAGGCATAATGAATCTAAAAATCCAGATTCATCCATCATATTTAATGCATTATGTACCTATTTAATTCATGTATTTGTAATTATGATGGTTCATGTATGGATTCCAAGGGTTGGGGGTTGAATCTAGGCTACATATGTGAAGAGTTGTGTCCTTTCATGGTGTCTTTTCAATTACTATAAATAGGGATGTAATTTGTCGATTGAACACAAGTTGAAGTTGAAGATTAAGTTGAATGAAAAGTGTTCTCTCATATTTGAGACTTTTCTTAGAAATCCCTTTTCTAGGATTCTTGCAATTCTTGTGATAGATTGCATTTTGAGCCATTCAATCGGGCCTTGATCAAGTTTGATTGTGGAATGACTCAATCTAGAACAAGATTTCCAATCTTGCTTCTAGATCATTGATCATAAGAGGTAATCAATTTCTAGTCTTTTCTCTTGGTTGGTTCTAATTTGTGTAAGGAGGTGTTAATCTCTTTGTTTCAAGGGTTCTTGCTCCACAAAAGCTTGGATCTTTGGGCTGAGAATTAGGGTTGTCTTATCATTTTGGTATCAGAGCTTAGGTTGCATCTTTGTGGCCTACTCTAGAATTGATTCTATCTTCCATTCCTATTGTTCATTGTTTTGTTTTTTTCTTTGTTTCATATTCTGTCCATCTTGTTCGTTTCTTTCATTTCATCCATTGTTCTTCATCTTTTGATTCTAATCTCATTCCCATCTTAAAGATCACGTTGAAATCTTGAAAAGCAAAAAAAAAAAAAAAAAAAAAAAATCCAAAAGTTGTTCATGTTGAGTTCTTGAATTGTTCATGTTAAGAGCCATGTTTTTACAAAGAAGAAGACGTCGTGAAACCTACAAAATTGATGCTGAATTTTGGAACGGTGTTCGAGAAAATTTGGCCGAGATACGTCGAGCTATGAATGATTATTTAGAAATATGCAAAGAGATGGATTTACGAGACCAAGCCAAGAAGGCTCAAGCTGCACAATCCAATCAAATTAATGGAGATTGTTTAGCACCTCAGGATGATGGCGACCAACACATTCAAAATCGGGGTGATCATCAAAATCAAAAAGAGGAAGGGACAAACGACGAGGTTAGTATAAAAGACCAGGGCATGATTGACGTATGTGTTGAGAATGAGGTTGAGGTAAAATCTCAAGAGAAAAGTGAGGTGAGTCAAGAGAGTGAGCAAATCGAAAAAAATGTGAAAAGTAAGAAAATAGAGTGTGTTAAAAGTGAGATGTTGGAGAAAAAGGAGGAACGTGAAAAAGAAAAGAGTGGATGTAAAAAAAAATGTTTAAGTAAAAAAAGTCATGAGCGTGAGGTTTGTTTTCCAAGTGTTTTTGATGTATCAATCAAATCACGTTGGATTGTCAAGTTTGAAAATTTTGATCAACGACGAAAGGCGAATTCTTCACGAAGAAAATACACATTTGGTCCTACAAGAGATTATTTTCTCAAACATGTTTCACAAGATCGAGATGATGACTACAAAGCTGCTTTACAAGGAGAGCATTTAGATTCGAGGACGAATCTTCCCGAAGAAGGAGAGAATGATATGGAAATGAGTGACCAACGAGCTCAATCAATTACTATAGTGAAAAGTTGCATCCTTTCAAAGCTTGGAAAGGCACCTATTCAACCAAAAGGCATAATGAATCTAAAAATCCAGATTCATCCATCATATTTAATGCATTATGTACCTATTTAATTCATGTATTTGTAATTATGATGGTTCATGTATGGATTCCAAGGGTTGGGGGTTGAATCTAGGCTACATATGTGAAGAGTTGTGTCCTTTCATGGTGTCTTTTCAATTACTATAAATAGGGATGTAATTTGTCGATTGAACACAAGTTGAAGTTGAAGATTAAGTTGAATGAAAAGTGTTCTCTCATATTTGAGACTTTTCTTAGAAATCCCTTTTCTAGGATTCTTGCAATTCTTGTGATAGATTGCATTTTGAGCCATTCAATCGGGCCTTGATCAAGTTTGATTGTGGAATGACTCAATCTAGAACAAGATTTCCAATCTTGCTTCTAGATCATTGATCATAAGAGGTAATCAATTTCTAGTCTTTTCTCTTGGTTGGTTCTAATTTGTGTAAGGAGGTGTTAATCTCTTTGTTTCAAGGGTTCTTGCTCCACAAAAGCTTGGATCTTTGGGCTGAGAATTAGGGTTGTCTTATCAGAGAGAGTTTGGATCTCAAAGTTCATCCCAATGAGAGTTCTTTAGGTGGTTTGGACAACACATGGTCAAAACGTTACTCTGTTTAAGTTTTGAGTGCTCGGAACCCAAAGTTCGTCCCAATGAGAGTTTTTCATCTACTTTGGACGAAGTTTGTCCAAACTTTTCTCCGTTTGACTTTCGAGAGAGTTTGGATCTCAAAGTTCATCCCAATGAGAGTTCTTTCGGTGGTTTGGACAACACATGGTCCAAACGTTACTCTGTTTAAGTTTTTGAGAGCTCGGAACCCAAAGTTCGTCCCAATGAGAGTTTTTCATCTAGTTTGGACGAAGTTTGTCGAAACTTGCTCCGTTTGACTTTCGAGAGAGTTTGGATCTCAAAGTTCATCCCAATGAGAGTTCTTTAGGTGGTTTGGACAACACATGGTCCAAACGTTACTCTGTTTAAGTTTTTGAGAGCTCGGAACCCAAAGTTCATCCCAATGAGAGTTTTTCATCTACTTTGGACGAAGTTTGTCCAAACTTTGCTTCGTTTGACTTTCGAGAGAGTTTGGATCTCAAAGTTCATCCCAATGAGAGTTCTTTAGGTGGTTTGGACAACACATGGTCAAAACATTACTCTGTTTAAGTTTTTGAGTGCTCGGAACCCAAAGTTCGTCCCAATGAGAGTTTTTCATCTACTTTGGACGAAGTTTGTCCAAACTTTTCTCCGTTTGACTTTCGAGAGAGTTTGGATCTCAAAGTTCATCCCAATGAGAGTTCTTTCGGTGGTTTGGACAACACATGGTCCAAACGTTACTCTGTTTAAGTTTTTGAGAGCTCGGAACCCAAAGTTCGTCCCAATGAGAGTTTTTCATCTAGTTTGGACGAAGTTTGTCGAAACTTTGCTACTTCAAAAGGAAGTAATTCCGTCATTTTAAAAAAAAAAAAAAAAAAAAAGAAAAAAAACCTATTCTCTTAATTTCATTCAATAAATTTTGAAGTTTAAATCTATCTTCGACGAAGAGATCGTCAGAAGCTATTTACGTTCATCTACTCCAGAGGACTGCTGCGAAGGACTGTTGCGGTTGGTGGTCCCGGTCGTAAGACGCAAAGAAGAGCGCAGTGAATCCGTTGGTCAGCCTACCTTGCCTTCTTGCCAAAAGAGTAAGTGAAGGTACATATCTTTTGATTTTCAATTCAGAGAAAATAGTTTTTAATTTCAAAATTTATCGTTTGAATTTTTGAAAAATGTTTTTCTTTAATTGATCCATGTCTCTCTTAAAGAAAATTTTGTTTAAGACACTTCCTTCAAAACCAGCTCCCTCTAAGGAGCTAACACAAAATGAAATCGAGGACCAGCATATGGCCTCATCTGACTCTGACATTTCCAATGAAGCTTTGCATATAGCAAAGATCGAAAACAACCTTCAAGCCTGGGGTCTACCCAAGCTTGACAATAAAACAATCTATATGCACAACACGTTCAATTTCAAAGAACAGCATTGCATAAAGATTGTTGAACGCAAAATTCCGGTCTATGGGAATATTGATTCTATTCAATTATTTCCAAGAGACGATATCCTCAAACACCGAAAGGATTTTCAGTTTCTCCATATAGGAGCTGTTCAAGTTGCTCTCCGTCCTATGTTCAGAACGGGTCTTGACACTCCTGTTCTTGCAATTCTGAGAGATAGACGTCACAAAGACTTCTCTAACTCTCTTCTTGGAATCATCGAGTCCAATCTTGCCGATGGTCCAGTCTATTTCAATTGTTTCCCAAATTTTATGGTGGCTCTTGATGACCCCCATATTCTCAAGACCTTAACCCTTGAAGTTACAGGTCAAGGTTTGAATCTTGAAGAAGGTGTCAAGAAGATGACGCTTCTATACAAGATCACCTACAAAACTCTCACTTCCTCAATGGAACCAAAAGCATTGGTTCAATCCCCTAAAGGGAAAACCATGCTTATTGAAACCAACATCAATAAATCCTCTGTAAGCGTCCCAAAGATGCTTTCATGGGATAATCTTACTAAGAATCCTTCTTGGACAATCGAAAATGCCTTTGTCCCAAAAAAGAAAGAGAAAGAACTTTCCCATATAGTCGAACATCCTGATGGGAGAGTTGAAATCAAGTTTGAGGATGAAGAACCTCGTTTCCCTGTGGTCAAGGAAAACATGAACAGAAAAGAGTTCATGAGCTCCAGACCAAGTACCTCTGGCATTAGGCCAGAGTCTTTTCAAAGCATTGGCAGAACTAACTCACTCAGAGTTAAATCTGTAAGGTTGGAACATGGAATTCCGAATCTCCAATATGAGGAAGAAAAACCTCCTTCTCCGACCCAAACCGATATGGAAACCGAATCGGTTTTCAAAAGCCAATTGAATGTTATCATTGCTGATAACGATTTCAAAGTTGACAGAGAAGCTCTGCAAAAGGAGTTTATGGCCAAAGAAAATAGAGAAGAAAGAAAACGATTCTTTAAGACTCACTCTGAAGAACAGAGAAAAGTCATTAAAGAAGAGTACTTTCAAACTCTAGAAAAGCTTCAAGAACATATTTCCTTTTTTAGATGGTTCAATCAGAGAAAAGAATATTCTCATATATGTGCCATTAGAGAAAAGGAAAAATGGAAAACTATGAGAAGAGGAGAAGTACAAGGAAACTATCCTCCAATGGAAGATGTTGAATTCGACAATTCGACAGTTTTTACCATGAGAAAATTGTCGCGAAACCTTTCCAACTCATCAGAGAAGCTGAAGAGGCCCAACCTCCTACAAACAGAGAAATCAAAAGCATTCAGGTGCAGAACAATTTCTCAAATCGAATGCTAACATCCATAGCTGAACAAGTTTACCGATTAGAGGATTTAATTGATCCACCTCCTGCACCAATCAAACCTAGGTTTAGCCCTCTTCAGCAAGTCAATCTTAAAACTCCAAAGACCAAACTTCTCGAAGAGATTGACAGAAAACTTTCTGCTATAGCAAAAGGAGAAAGTTCAAACCAAATCAATGTCCTTAACGATAGTGACAGTGATATTGATTCCCTCATTGATCAATTATCAGGACTCCGGATAGATGAACCTCAATCCCTTAACAAGATGGGTTATCTAAATCCAGGAGACCGTGTAAACTGGTATCACAGACCTTCAATGCCAGACCTCAACTACGAACAAAGTCACAAGTTCGTGAAATCCAAACAATTTGACGGACAGTCGATAATTGTCTGGAATATTGATGGAAAATCCGATAGGCAAATCCAAGATATGTTGTCCGAAATGCTCATAGCATCAACAGCATATCAAGAAAACGGAAATTCTAACCATGCAGCCTGTGTAACCTTGATTAATGGTTTTACAGGAATCTTAAAGGCATGGTGGGATTGCCTCGGTGCTGATATCCGGTTGGAAATCAAGTTGCATTCCACAAAGGTTATAAGAAAAAGAGAAATTTCTGATGCTAAAGCAGATCCAGGTATCAGGATAGGTGGAGAACCTATCTCGAAACCTGAAACCTCAAAAACCCCTCCAAAGGTTGTCGTCATAGAAGAAGAGGTAGAACAGCAAGATGCTGTCGAAGCATTAATCTATGCTATCTCTTGGGCATTCACAACTGCTCATAATGTTAAGCATGACGATACCCAAAGAACCATTCTCAAAAACCTCAGATGCAAGAACCTTGCTAATTTCAATTGGTATAAAGATATGTTCATCTCCAGGGTCTATTATATGAAAGATCCCAATTGGAACCATTGGAAAGAGAAGTTCATTGACGGACTTCCGAGCTATGTCTCCGAAAGAGTCTATTTGACTCTTAGAGAACGCTATGATGGTAACATCAACTGGAGCAATCTGACCTATGGTGATTTAACATCATATGTTATCAACTGTGGTCTGCATATTTGCAATGAAATCAAAGTTCAACGTAAGGTTCAAAAGAATGAAAAGAGCAGACTAAGAGATATGAAAGCTTTCTGCTCTCAATACGGGTGCGAGCGTATCGAAGAACCAGGCCGCCTCCCAAACAAAATCATCCGACGGCGTAGTAGCCGAAGGTATTACAAAAACCCATTCTATGATAGACCTCAGTCCTATCATAGGCAACCTAGGAAGTATATTCCTAGAAAAAATTTCACCCCAAATCCTCGTTATAAGAGGAGACAACCTCGGCACAATCCTAAACCAAATCAAACCGCTTTCAAATACAAAGGGAAAACCTTTTGTTTCAAGTGCCAAAAGGAAGGACACTATGCAAATAGGTGTCCAACCAGAAGAATCAATGAGCTTGATTTAGAAGAAGAATATTCCTCTGAATATGATAGTTCTGATCAAGAATTGAACGAATTTCAATTCGACGACACCAACTCTGAGGCCTCTAGCCAAAGCCAGAGTGACCAATCGAAAGGTGTCAAAGTTTGTAAAAAGGATTGCGAAGGACATTGTATAAATGTTCTTACTACTGAACAAGAAGTCCTCTTTAACTCTATTGATCACATAGAGGACAAAGAGATGAAGAAAACAATCCTTCAAACCCTCAAACAATCTTTGTCTTCTTCCAGTTCAACAAATTTCGCCAAAGAAAAAATCGAAGTAAAACATTCCAGCCTTTCAGAAATCCTTCAAAGAAATGATTTCTTTAAACAAAAATCTGATATCAAACCATCTTCCATCCAAGATTTACAATTTGAAATCAACAATCTTAAAAAAGAGATAAGGGATAATAAAACTGAGATCGAGCTAATAAAAATCGAACTCAGCAATCTAAAACTCAAATCTGTCAATTCTGATAATGAAGGAGAAGATTTCCTTCTAAATCAAATCACCAGAACCCAGTTTCAAAAATGGTATTCTTTAATCACTCTTAAAATAGAAGATTTTCAAATCACCCTCAAAGCCTTAATTGACTCTGGGGCCGATCAAAATTGTGTCCAACAAGGCCTCATCCCTACCAAATATTTTGAAAAAACTACTCAAAAGCTGAGTAGCGCAAATGGTCAAGGGTTAAATGTTCAATACAAATTGTCAAATGCTCATATATGCAATAATGAAATTTGCATTATTTGCTCATTTCTTTTAGTCAAAGATTTAAAACAAGAGTTGATCTTAGGAAACCCATTCCTAACCCAACTCTATCCTTTGAGTATAACCGAAAAAGGTTTAATTTCCAATTTCGACGGAACCGATATTATTTTCGAGTTCATCACTCCAATCCTTCCATATGATATTATGGAAGTTAGCGAGTTAAAATTGGAAGAAATCCAAAGAAAGCAAAAACAAATTTCCTTTTTAAAAGAAGAAATTAGCTACAAAAAGATTGAAGAAAATCTTAAAAACCCTTCTGTAAAAATCAGAATAAAGGATCTAGAAAGCAAAATTGAAAAAGAAATTTGCTCAAATCTTCCAAATGCTTTTTGGGATAGGAAGAAACAAAAGAAGCTGATTCGACCATCCAAAAACCCATGGTCATGTGCAGCATTCTATGTGAACAACGCAGCCGAACAGGAGCGTGGTGTGCCAAGGTTAGTAATCAATTACAAACCTTTAAACAAAGTTTTGGAATGGATAAGATATCCAATTCCCAATAAACAAGATTTACTAAAACGAATTTCTGGTGCAAAAGTATTTTCAAAATTTGACATGAAGTCAGGTTTTTGGCAAATTCAAATTTCGGAAAAAGATAAGTACAAAACTGCTTTCAATGTACCATTCGGCCAATATGAATGGAATGTTATGCCATTTGGGCTTAAAAATGCCCCTTCAGAATTTCAAAAAATCATGAATGACATTTTCAATGATTTTCAAGATTTTACAATTGTTTATATTGATGATGTCTTGGTTTTCTCTTCAAGCATCGATCAACATTTCAAGCATTTAAGCATGTTTATCAACATCATCAAACAAAATGGTTTGGCAGTTTCTCTATCAAAAGTCAAACTTTTTCAAACCCAGATTAAATTTTTGGGCTTCAATATCAATATGGGCCTGATTAAACCTATTCAAAGGTCCATAAACTTTGCTACAAATTTTCCGGACCAACTCACAGACAAAACCCAACTTCAAAGGTTTTTTGGCTGTCTCAATTATGTGTCTGATTTCATCAAAAATCTCAGACCCATTTGTAAGCCACTTTTTCAAAGGCTAAAGAAAAATCCAAAACCATGGAATGATGAGCATACTAAAGCTGTTCAAAATATAAAAGCTTTAGTCAAATCAATTCCCTGTTTAAGTCTCATCAATCCAAAAGCAAATCTGATCGTAGAGACAGATGCATACCGCCTTGCCTTGACCTGGATCGGGTTACCGGAGTAAACCCCAAATCCAAAATTTATTGAATGAAATTAAGAGAATAGGTTTTTCTGGAATAGAATCTCTTCTCCCCCAAGAAAAAATTTGAAATCAACAAGATTGAGAAATTGAAAAATTTTATTGAAAGGCTCTGATACCAAATGGGTTCAGAATTCTTTAGGTGGTTTGGACAACACATGGTCCAAACGTTACTCTGTTTAAGTTTTTGAGAGCTCGGAACCCAAAGTTAGTCCCAATGAGAGTTTTTCATCTACTTTGGACGAAGTTTGTCCAAACTTTGCTCCGTTTGACTTTCGAGAGAGTTTGGATCTCAAAGTTCATCCCAATGAGAGTTCTTTCGGTCGTTTGGACGACACATGGTCCAAACGTTACTCTATTTAAGTTTTTGAGAGCTCGGAACCCAAAGTTCGTACCAATGAGAGTTTTTCATCTAGTTTGGACGAAGTTTGTCAAAACTTTGCTCCGTTTGACTTTCGAGAGAGTTTGGATCTCAAAGTTCATCCCAATGAGAGTTCTTTAGGTGGTTTGGACGACACATGGTAGAAACGTTACTCAATTTAGGTTTTTGAGAGCTCGGAACCCAAAGTTCGTCCCAATGAGAGTTTTTCATCTAGTTTGGACGAAGTTTGTCAAAACTTTGCTCCGTTTGACTTTCGAGAGAGTTTGGATCTCAAAGTTCATCCCAATGAGAGTTCTTTCGGTGGTTTGGACGACACATGGTCCAAACGTTACTCTGTTTAAGTTTTTGAGAGCTCGGAACCCAAAGTTCGTCCCAATGAGAGTTTTTCATCTACTTTGGACGAAGTTTGTCCAAACTTTGCTCCGTTTGACTTTCGAGAGAGTTTGGATCTCAAAGTTCATCCCAATGAGAGTTCTTTAGGTGGTTTGGACAACACATGGGCCAAACGTTACTCTGTTTAAGTCTTTGAGAGCTCGGAACCCAAAGTTAGTCCCAATGAGAGTTTTTCATCTACTTTGGACGAAGTTTGTCCAAACTTTGCTCCGTTTGACTTTCGAGAGAGTTTTGATCTCAAAGTTCATCCCAATGAGAGTTCTTTCGGTGGTTTGGACGACACATGGTAGAAACGTTACTCAATTTAGGTTTTTGAGAGCTCGGAACCCAAAGTTCGTCCCAATGAGAGTTTTTCATCTAGTTTGGACGAAGTTGGTCAAAATTTTGCTCCGTTTGACATTAGAGAGAGTTTGGATCTCAAAGTTCATCCCAATGAGAGTTCTTTAGGTGGTTTGGACAACACATGGTCCAAACGTTACTCGGTTTAAGTTTTTGAGAGCTCGGAACCCAAAGTTCGTCCCAATGAGAGTTTTTCATCTACTTTGGACGAAGTTTGTCCAAACTTTGCTCCGTTTGACTTTCGAGAGAGTTTGGATCTCAAAGTTCATCCCAATGAGAGTTCTTTAGGTGGTTTGAACAACACATGGTCCAAACGTTACTCTGTTTAAGTTTTTGAGAGCTCGGAACCCAAAGTTCGTCCGAATGAGAGTTTTTCATCTAGTTTGGACGAAGTTTTTCGAAACTTTGCTCCGTTTGACTTTCGAGAGAGTTTGGATCTCAAAGTTCATCCCAAAGAGAGTTCTTTAGGTGTTTTGGACAACACATGGTCCAAACGTTACTCTGTTTAAGTTTTTGAGAGCTCGGAACCCAAAGTTAGTCGCAATGAGAGTTTTTCATCTACTTTGGACGAAGTTTGTCCAAACTTTGCTCCGTTTGACTTTCGAGAGAGTTTGGATCTCAAAGTTCATCCCAATGAGAGTTCTTTCGGTGGTTTGGACGACACATGGTCCAAACGTTACTCTGTTTAAGTTTTTGAGAGTTCGGAACCCAAAGTTCGTCCCAATGAGAGTTTTTCATCTAGTTTGGACGAAGTTTGTCAAAACTTTGTTCCGTTTGACTTTCGAGAGAGTTTGGATCTCAAAGTTCATCCAAATGAGAGTTCTTTAGGTGGTTTGGACGACACATGGTAGAAACGTTACTCAATTTAGGTTTTTGAGAGCTCGGAACTCAAAGTTCGTCGCAATGAGAGTTTTTCATCTAGTTTGGACGAAGTTTGTCAAAACTTTGCTCCGTTTGACTTTCGAGAGAGTTTGATCTCAAAGTTAATCCCAATGAGAGTTCTTTCGGTTGTTTGGACGACACATGGTCCAAACGTTACTCTGTTTAAGTTTTTCAGAGCTCGGAACGCAAAGTTAGTCCCAATGAGAGTTTTTAATCTACTTTGGACGAAGTTTGTCCAAACTTTGCTCCGTTTGACTTTCGAGAGAGTTTGGATCTCAAAGTTCATCCCAATGAGAGTTATTTCGGTGGTTTGGACGACACATGGTCCAAACGTTACTCTGTTTAAGTTTTTGAGAGCTCGGAACCCAAAGTTTGTCCCAATGAGAGTTTTTCATCTACTTTGGACGAAGTTTGTCCAAACTTTGCTCCGTTTGACTTTCGAGAGAGTTTGGATCTCAAAGTTCATCCCAATGAGAGTTCTTTAGGTGGTTTGGACAACACATGGCCCAAACGTTACTCTGTTTAAGTTTTTGAGAGCTCGGAACCCAAAGTTAGTCCCAATGAGAGTTTTTCATCTACTTTGGACGAAGTTTGTCCAAACTTTGCTCCGTTTGACTTTCGAGAGAGTTTGGATCTCAAAGTTCATCCCAATGAGAGTTCTTTAGGTGGTTTGGACGACACATGGTAGAAATGTTACTCAGTTTTGGTTTTTGAGAGCTCGGAACCCAAAGTTCGTCCCAATGAGAGTTTTTCATCTACTTTGGACGAAGTTTGTCCAAACTTTGCTCTGTTTGACTTTCGAGAGAGTTTGGATCTCAAAGTTCATCCCAATGAGAGTTCTTTAGGTGGTTTGGACAACACATGGTCCAAACGTTACTCTGTTTAAGTTTTTGACAGCTCGGAACCCAAAGTTAGTCCCAATGAGAGATTTTCATCTACTTTGGACGAAGTTTGCAAACTTTGCTCCGTTTGACTTTCGAGAGAGTTTGGATCTCAAAGTTCATCCCAATGAGAGTTCTTTCGGTGGTTTGGACGACACATGGTCCAAACGTTACTCTGTTTAAGTTTTTGAGAGCTCGGAACCCAAAGTTCGTCCCAATGAGAGTTTTTCATCTAGTTTGGACGAAGTTTGTCGAAACTTTGCTCCGTTTGACTTTCGAGAGAGTTTGGATCTCAAAGTTCATCCCAAAGAGAGTTCTTTAGGTGGTTTGGACAACACATGGTCCAAACGTTACTCTGTTTAAGTTTTTGAGAGCTCGGAACCCAAAGTTAGTCGCAATGAGAGTTTTTCATCTACTTTGGACGAAGTTTGTCCAAACTTTGCTCCGTTTGACTTTCGAGAGAGTTTGGATCTCAAAGTTCATCCCAATGAGAGTTCTTTCGGTGGTTTGGACGACACATGGACCAAACGTTACTCTGTTTAAGTTTTTGAGAGTTCGGAACCCAAAGTTCGTCCCAATGAGAGTTTTTCATCTACTTTGGACGAAGTTTATCAAAACTTTTTTCCGTTTGACTTTCGAGAGAGTTTAGATCTCAAAGTTCATCCAAATGAGAGTTCTTTAGGTGGTTTGGACGACACATGGTATAAACGTTACTCAATTTAGGTTTTTGAGAGCTCTGAACCCAAAGTTCGTCCCAATGAGAGTTTTTCATCTAGTTTGGACGAAGTTTGTCAAAACTTTGCTCCGTTTGACTTTCGAGAGAGTTTGGATCTCAAAGTTCATCCCAATGAGAGTTCTTTCGGTGGTTTGGACGACGCATGGTCCAAACGTTACTCTGTTTAAGTTTTTGAGAGCTCGGAACCCAAAGTTCGTCCCAATGAGAGTTTTTCATCTACTTTGGACGAAGTTTGTCCAAACTTTGCTCCGTTTGACTTTCGAGAGAGTTTGGATCTCAAAGTTCATCCCAATGAGAGTTATTTCGGTGGTTTGGACGACACATGGTCCAAACGTTACTCTGTTTAAGTTTTTGAGAGCTCGGAACCCAAAGTTCGTCCCAATGAGAGTTTTTCATCTAGTTTGGACGAAGTTTTTCGAAACTTTGCTCCGTTTGACTTTCGAGAGAGTTTGGATCTCAAAGTTCATCCCAAAGAGAGTTCTTTAGGTGTTTTGGACAACACATGGTCCAAACGTTACTCTGTTTAAGTTTTTGAGAGCTCGGAACCCAAAGTTAGTCGCAATGAGAGTTTTTCATCTACTTTGGACGAAGTTTGTCCAAACTTTGCTCCGTTTGACTTTCGAGAGAGTTTGGATCTCAAAGTTCATCCCAATGAGAGTTCTTTCGGTGGTTTGGACGACACATGGTCCAAACGTTACTCTGTTTAAGTTTTTGAGAGTTCGGAACCCAAAGTTCGTCCCAATGAGAGTTTTTCATCTAGTTTGGACGAAGTTTGTCAAAACTTTGTTCCGTTTGACTTTCGAGAGAGTTTGGATCTCAAAGTTCATCCAAATGAGAGTTCTTTAGGTGGTTTGGACGACACATGGTAGAAACGTTACTCAATTTAGGTTTTTGAGAGCTCGGAACTCAAAGTTCGTCGCAATGAGAGTTTTTCATCTAGTTTGGACGAAGTTTGTCAAAACTTTGCTCCGTTTGACTTTCGAGAGAGTTTGATCTCAAAGTTAATCCCAATGAGAGTTCTTTCGGTTGTTTGGACGACACATGGTCCAAACGTTACTCTGTTTAAGTTTTTCAGAGCTCGGAACGCAAAGTTAGTCCCAATGAGAGTTTTTAATCTACTTTGGACGAAGTTTGTCCAAACTTTGCTCCGTTTGACTTTCGAGAGAGTTTGGATCTCAAAGTTCATCCCAATGAGAGTTATTTCGGTGGTTTGGACGACACATGGTCCAAACGTTACTCTGTTTAAGTTTTTGAGAGCTCGGAACCCAAAGTTTGTCCCAATGAGAGTTTTTCATCTACTTTGGACGAAGTTTGTCCAAACTTTGCTCCGTTTGACTTTCGAGAGAGTTTGGATCTCAAAGTTCATCCCAATGAGAGTTCTTTAGGTGGTTTGGACAACACATGGCCCAAACGTTACTCTGTTTAAGTTTTTGAGAGCTCGGAACCCAAAGTTAGTCCCAATGAGAGTTTTTCATCTACTTTGGACGAAGTTTGTCCAAACTTTGCTCCGTTTGACTTTCGAGAGAGTTTGGATCTCAAAGTTCATCCCAATGAGAGTTCTTTAGGTGGTTTGGACGACACATGGTAGAAATGTTACTCAGTTTTGGTTTTTGAGAGCTCGGAACCCAAAGTTAGTCCCAATGAGAGTTTTTCATCTACTTTGGACGAAGTTTGTCCAAACTTTGCTCCGTTTGACTTTCGAGAGAGTTTGGATCTCAAAGTTCATCCCAATGAGAGTTCTTTAGGTGGTTTGGACGACACATGGTAGAAATGTTACTCAGTTTTGGTTTTTGAGAGCTCGGAACCCAAAGTTCGTCCCAATGAGAGTTTTTCATCTACTTTGGACGAAGTTTGTCCAAACTTTGCTCTGTTTGACTTTCGAGAGAGTTTGGATCTCAAAGTTCATCCCAATGAGAGTTCTTTAGGTGGTTTGGACAACACATGGTCCAAACGTTACTCTGTTTAAGTTTTTGACAGCTCGGAACCCAAAGTTAGTCCCAATGAGAGATTTTCATCTACTTTGGACGAAGTTTGCAAACTTTGCTCCGTTTGACTTTCGAGAGAGTTTGGATCTCAAAGTTCATCCCAATGAGAGTTCTTTCGGTGGTTTGGACGACACATGGTCCAAACGTTACTCTGTTTAAGTTTTTGAGAGCTCGGAACCCAAAGTTCGTCCCAATGAGAGTTTTTCATCTAGTTTGGACGAAGTTTGTCGAAACTTTGCTCCGTTTGACTTTCGAGAGAGTTTGGATCTCAAAGTTCATCCCAAAGAGAGTTCTTTAGGTGGTTTGGACAACACATGGTCCAAACGTTACTCTGTTTAAGTTTTTGAGAGCTCGGAACCCAAAGTTAGTCGCAATGAGAGTTTTTCATCTACTTTGGACGAAGTTTGTCCAAACTTTGCTCCGTTTGACTTTCGAGAGAGTTTGGATCTCAAAGTTCATCCCAATGAGAGTTCTTTCGGTGGTTTGGACGACACATGGACCAAACGTTACTCTGTTTAAGTTTTTGAGAGTTCGGAACCCAAAGTTCGTCCCAATGAGAGTTTTTCATCTACTTTGGACGAAGTTTATCAAAACTTTTTTCCGTTTGACTTTCGAGAGAGTTTAGATCTCAAAGTTCATCCAAATGAGAGTTCTTTAGGTGGTTTGGACGACACATGGTATAAACGTTACTCAATTTAGGTTTTTGAGAGCTCTGAACCCAAAGTTCGTCCCAATGAGAGTTTTTCATCTAGTTTGGACGAAGTTTGTCAAAACTTTGCTCCGTTTGACTTTCGAGAGAGTTTGGATCTCAAAGTTCATCCCAATGAGAGTTCTTTCGGTGGTTTGGACGACGCATGGTCCAAACGTTACTCTGTTTAAGTTTTTGAGAGCTCGGAACCCAAAGTTCGTCCCAATGAGAGTTTTTCATCTACTTTGGACGAAGTTTGTCCAAACTTTGCTCCGTTTGACTTTCGAGAGAGTTTGGATCTCAAAGTTCATCCCAATGAGAGTTATTTCGGTGGTTTGGACGACACATGGTCCAAACGTTACTCTGTTTAAGTTTTTGAGAGCTCGGAACCCAAAGTTTGTCCCAATGAGAGTTTTTCATCTACTTTGGACGAAGTTTGTCCAAACTTTGCTCCGTTTGACTTTCGAGAGAGTTTGGATCTCAAAGTTCATCCCAATGAGAGTTCTTTAGGTGGTTTGGACAACACATGGTCCAAACGTTACTCTCTTTAAGTTTTTGAGAGCTCGGAACCCAAAGTTAGTCCCAATGAGAGTTTTTCATCTACTTTGGACGAAGTTTGTCCAAACTTTGCTCCGTTTGACTTTCGAGGGAGTTTGGATCTCAAAGTTCATCCCAATGAGAGTTCTTTAGGTGGTTTGGACGACACAGGGTAGAAATGTTACTCAGTTTTGGTTTTTGAGAGCTCGGAACCCAAAGTTCGTCCCAATGAGAGTTTTTCATCTACTTTGGACGAAGTTTGTCCAAACTTTGCTCCGTTTGACTTTCGAGAGAGTTTGGATCTCAAAGTTCATCCCAATGAGAGTTCTTTAGGTGGTTTGGACAACACATGGTCCAAACGTTACTCTGTTTAAGTTTTTGACAGCTCGGAACCCAAAGTTAGTCCCAATGAGAGTTTTTCATCTACTTTGGACGAAGTTTGCAAACTTTGCTCCGTTTGACTTTCGAGAGAGTTCGGATCTCAAAGTTCATCCCAATGAGAGTTCTTTCGGTGGTTTGGACGACACATGGTCCAAACGTTACTCTGTTTAAGTTTTTGAGAGCTCGGAACCAAAAGTTCGTCCCAATGAGAGTTTTTCATCTAGTTTGGACGAAGTTTGTCGAAACTTTGCTCCGTTTGACTTTCGAGAGAGTTTGGATCTCAAAGTTCATCCCAAAGAGAGTTCTTTAGGTGGTTTGGACAACACATGGTCCAAACGTTACTCTGTTTAAGTTTTTGAGAGCTCGGAACCCAAAGTTAGTCGCAATGAGAGTTTTTCATCTACTTTGGACGAAGTTTGTCCAAACTTTGCTCCGTTTGACTTTCGAGAGAGTTTGGATCTCAAAGTTCATCCCAATGAGAGTTCTTTCGGTGGTTTGGACGACACACGGACCAAACGTTACTCTGTTTAAGTTTTTGAGAGTTCGGAACCCAAAGTTCGTCCCAATGAGAGTTTTTCATCTACTTTGGACGAAGTTTATCAAAACTTTTTTCCGTTTGACTTTCGAGAGAGTTTAGATCTCAAAGTTCATCCAAATGAGAGTTCTTTAGGTGGTTTGGACGACACATGGTATAAACGTTACTCAATTTAGGTTTTTGAGAGCTCTGAACCCAAAGTTCGTCCCAATGAGAGTTTTTCATCTAGTTTGGACGAAGTTTGTCAAAACTTTGCTCCGTTTGACTTTCGAGAGAGTTTGGATCTCAAAGTTCATCCCAATGAGAGTTCTTTCGGTGGTTTGGACGACGCATGGTCCAAACGTTACTCTGTTTAAGTTTTTGAGAGCTCGGAACCCAAAGTTCGTCCCAATGAGAGTTTTTCATCTACTTTGGACGAAGTTTGTCCAAACTTTGCTCCGTTTGACTTTCGAGAGAGTTTGGATCTCAAAGTTCATCCCAATGAGAGTTATTTCGGTGGTTTGGACGACACATGGTCCAAACGTTACTCTGTTTAAGTTTTTGAGAGCTCGGAACCCAAAGTTTGTCCCAATGAGAGTTTTTCATCTACTTTGGACGAAGTTTGTCCAAACTTTGCTCCGTTTGACTTTCGAGAGAGTTTGGATCTCAAAGTTCATCCCAATGAGAGTTCTTTAGGTGGTTTGGACAACACATGGTCCAAACGTTACTCTCTTTAAGTTTTTGAGAGCTCGGAACCCAAAGTTAGTCCCAATGAGAGTTTTTCATCTACTTTGGACGAAGTTTGTCCAAACTTTGCTCCGTTTGACTTTCGAGAGAGTTTGGATCTCAAAGTTCATCCCAATGAGAGTTCTTTAGGTGGTTTGGACGACACAGGGTAGAAATGTTACTCAGTTTTGGTTTTTGAGAGCTCGGAACCCAAAGTTCGTCCCAATGAGAGTTTTTCATCTACTTTGGACGAAGTTTGTCCAAACTTTGCTCCGTTTGACTTTCGAGAGAGTTTGGATCTCAAAGTTCATCCCAATGAGAGTTCTTTAGGTGGTTTGGACAACACATGGTCCAAACGTTACTCTGTTTAAGTTTTTGACAGCTCGGAACCCAAAGTTAGTCCCAATGAGAGTTTTTCATCTACTTTGGACGAAGTTTGCAAACTTTGCTCCGTTTGACTTTCGAGAGAGTTCGGATCTCAAAGTTCATCCCAATGAGAGTTCTTTCGGTGGTTTGGACGACACATGGTCCAAACGTTACTCTGTTTAAGTTTTTGAGAGCTCGGAACCAAAAGTTCGTCCCAATGAGAGTTTTTCATCTAGTTTGGACGAAGTTTGTCGAAACTTTGCTCCGTTTGACTTTCGAGAGAGTTTGGATCTCAAAGTTCATCCCAAAGAGAGTTCTTTAGGTGGTTTGGACAACACATGGTCCAAACGTTACTCTGTTTAAGTTTTTGAGAGCTCGGAACCCAAAGTTAGTCGCAATGAGAGTTTTTCATCTACTTTGGACGAAGTTTGTCCAAACTTTGCTCCGTTTGACTTTCGAGAGAGTTTGGATCTCAAAGTTCATCCCAATGAGAGTTCTTTCGGTGGTTTGGACGACACACGGACCAAACGTTACTCTGTTTAAGTTTTTGAGAGTTCGGAACCCAAAGTTCGTCCCAATGAGAGTTTTTCATCTACTTTGGACGAAGTTTATCAAAACTTTTTTCCGTTTGACTTTCGAGAGAGTTTAGATCTCAAAGTTCATCCAAATGAGAGTTCTTTAGGTGGTTTGGACGACACATGGTAGAAACGTTACTCAATTTAGGTTTTTGAGAGCTCTGAACCCAAAGTTCGTCCCAATGAGAGTTTTTCATCTAGTTTGGACGAAGTTTGTCAAAACTTTGCTCCGTTTGACTTTCGAGAGAGTTTGGATCTCAAAGTTCATCCCAATGAGAGTTCTTTCGGTGGTTTGGACGACACATGGTCCAAACGTTACTCTGTTTAAGTTTTTGAGAGCTCGGAACCCAAAGTTCGTCCCAATGAGAGTTTTTCATCTACTTTGGACGAAGTTTTTCCAAACTTTTCTCCGTTTGACTTTCGAGAGAGTTTGGATGTCAAAGTTCATCCCAATGAGAGTTGTTTAGGTGGTTTGGACAACACATGGTCCAAACGTTACTCTGTTTAAGTTTTTGAGAACTCGGAACCCAAAGTTAGTCCCAATGAGAGTTTTTCATCTAGTTTGGACGAAGTTTGTTAAAACTTTGCTCCGTTTGACTTTCGAGAGAGTTTGGATCTCAAAGTTCATCCCAATGAGAGTTCTTTAGGTGGTTTGGACAACACATGGTCCAAACGTTACTCTGTTTAAGTTTTTGAGAGCTCGGAACCCAAAGTTAGTCCCAATGAGAGTTTTTCATCTACTTTGGACGAAGTTTGTCCAAACTTTGCTCCGTTTGACTTTCGAGAAAGTTTGGATCTCAAAGTTCATCCCAATGAGAGTTCTTTCGGTGGTTTGGACGACACATGGTCCAAACGTTACTCTGTTTAAGTTTTTGAGAGCTCGGAACCCAAAGTTCGTCCAAATGAGAGTTTTTCATCTAGTTTGGACGAAGTTTGTCGAAACTTTGCTCCGTTTGACTTTCGACAGAGTTTGGATCTGAAAGTTCATCCCAAAGAGAGTTCTTTAGGTGGTTTTGACAACACATGGTCCAAACGTTACTCTGTTTATGTTTTTTAGAGCTCGGAACCAAAAGTTAGTCGCAATAAGAGTTTTTCATCTACTTGTGACGAAGTTTGTCCAAACTTTGCTCCGTTTGACTTTCGAGAGAGTTTGGATCTCAAAGTTCATCCCAATGAGAGTTCTTTCGGTGGTTTGGACGACACATGGTCCAAACGTTACTCTGTTTAAGTTTTTGAGAGCTCGGAACCCAAAGTTAGTCCCAATGAGAGTTTTTCATCTAGTTTGGACGAAGTTTGTCCAAACTTTGCTCCGTTCGACTTTCGAGAGAGTTTGGATCTCAAAGTTCATCCCAAAGAGAGTTCTTTTGGTGGTTTGGACAACACATGGTCCAAACGTTACTCTGTTTAAGTTTTTGAGTGCTCGGAACCAAAAGTTAGTCGCAATGAGAGTTTTTCATCTACTTTGGACGAAGTTTGTCCAAACTTTGCTCCGTTTGACTTTCGAGAGAGTTTGGATCTCAAAGTTCATCCCAATGAGAGTTCTTTCGGTGGTTTGGACGACACATGGTCCAAACGTTACTCTGTTTAAGTTTTTGAGAGCTCGGAACCCAAAGTTCGTCCCAATGAGAGTTTTTCATCTAGTTTGGATGAAGTTTGTCAAAACTTTGTTCCGTTTGACTTTCGAGAGAGTTTGGATCTCAAAGTTCATCCAAATGAGAGTTCTTTAGTTGGTTTGGACGACACATGGTAGAAACGTTACTCAATTTAGGTTTTTGAGAGCTCGGAACCCAAAGTTCGTCCCAATGAGAGTTTTTCATCTAGTTTGGACGAAGTTTGTCAAAACTTTTCTCCGTTTGACTTTCGAGAGAGTTTGGATCTCAAAGTTCATCCCAATGAGAGTTCTTTAGGTGGTTTGGACAACACATGGTCCAAACGTTACTTTGTTTAAGTTTTTGAGAACTCGGAACCCAAAGTTAGTCCCAATGCGAGTTTTTCATCTAGTTTAGACAAAGTTTGTCAAAACTTTGCTCCGTTTGACTTTCGAGAGAGTTTGGATCTCAAAGTTCATCCCAATGAGAGTTGTTTAGGTGGTTTGGACAACACATGGTCCAAACGTTACTCTGTTTAAGTTTTTGAGAGCTCGGAACCCAAAGTTAGTCCCAATGAGAGTTTTTCATCTACTTTGGACGAAGTTTGTCCAAACTTAGCTCCGTTTGACTTTCGAGAAAGTTTGGATCTCAAAGTTCATCCCAATGAGAGTTCTTTCGGTGGTTTGGACGACACATGGTCCAAACGTTACTCTGTTTAAGTTTTTGAGAGCTCGGAACCCAAAGTTTGTCCCAATGAGAGTTTTTCATCTAGTTTGGACGAAGTTTGTCAAAACTTTGCTCCGTTTGACTTTCGAGAGAGTTTGGATCGCAAAGTTCATCCCAATGAGAGTTCTTTCGGTGGTTTGGACGACAAATGGTAGAAATGTTACTCTGTTTAAGTTTTTGAGAGCACGGAACCCAAAGTTCGTCCCAATGAGAGTTTTTCATCTAGTTTGGACGAAGTTTGTCAAAACTTTGCTCCGTTTGACTTTCGAGAGAGTTTGGATCTCAAAGTTCATCCCAATGAGAGTTCTTTAGGTGGTTTGGACAAAACATGGTCCAAACGTTACTCTGTTTAAGTTTTTGAGAGCTCGGAACCCAAAGTTAGTCCCAATGAGAGTTTTTCATCTACTTTGGACGAAGTTTGTCCAAACTTTGCTCCGTTTGACTTTCGAGAGAGTTTGGATCTCAAAGTTCATCCCAATGAGAGTTCTTTCGGTGGTTTGGACGACACATGGTCCAAACGTTACTCTGTTTAAGTTTTTGAGAGCTCGTAACCCAAAGTTCGTCCCAATGAGAGTTTTTCATCTAGTTTGGACGAAGTTTTTCGAAACTTTGCTCCGTTTGACTTTCGAGAGAGTTTGGATCTCAAAGTTCATCCCAAAGAGAGTTCTTTAGGTGGTTTGGACAACACATGGTCCAAACGTTACTCTGTTTAAGTTTTTGAGAGCTCGGAACCCAAAGTTAGTCGCAATGAGAGTTTTTCATCTACTTTGGACGAAGTTTGTCCAAACTTTGCTCCGTTTGACTTTCGAGAGAGTTTGGATCTCAAAGTTCATCCCAATGAGAGTTCTTTCGGTGGTTTGGACGACACATGGTCCAAACGTTACTCTGTTGAAGTTTTTGAGAGTTCGGAACCCAAAGTTCGTCCCAATGAGAGTTTTTCATCTACTTTGGACGAAGTTTATCAAAACTTTTTTCCGTTTGACTTTCGAGAGAGTTTAGATCTCAAAGTTCATCCAAATGAGAGTTCTTTAGGTGGTTTGGACGACACATGGTAGAAACGTTACTCAATTTAGGTTTTTGAGAGCTCTGAACCCAAAGTTCGTCCCAATGAGAGTTTTTCATCTAGTTTGGACGAAGTTTGTCAAAACTTTGCTCCGTTTGACTTTCGAGAGAGTTCGGATCTCAAAGTTCATCCCAATGAGAGTTCTTTCGGTGGTTTGGACGACACATGGTCCAAACGTTACTCTGTTTAAATTTTTGAGAGCTCGGAACCCAAAGTTCGTCCCAATGAGAGTTTTTCATCTACTTTGGACGAAGTTTTTCCAAACTTTTCTCCGTTTGACTTTCGAGAGAGTTTGGATGTCAAAGTTCATCCCAATGAGAGTTCTTTAGGTGGTTTGGACAACACATGGTCCAGACGTTACTCTGTTTAAGTTTTTGAGAGCTCGGAACCCAAAGTTAGTCGCAATGAGAGTTTTTCATCTACTTTGGACGAAGTTTGTCCAAACTTTGCTCCGTTTGACTTTCGAGAGAGTTTGGATCTCAAAGTTCATCCCAATGAGAGTTCTTTCGGTGGTTTGGACGACACATGGTCCAAACGTTACTCTGTTGAAGTTTTTGAGAGTTCGGAACCCAAAGTTCGTCCCAATGAGAGTTTTTCATCTACTTTGGACGAAGTTTATCAAAACTTTTTTCCGTTTGACTTTCGAGAGAGTTTAGATCTCAAAGTTCATCCAAATGAGAGTTCTTTAGGTGGTTTGGACGACACATGGTAGAAACGTTACTCAATTTAGGTTTTAGAGAGCTCTGAACCCAAAGTTCGTCCCAATGAGAGTTTTTCATCTAGTTTGGACGAAGTTTGTCAAAACTTTGCTCCGTTTGACTTTCGAGAGAGTTTGGATCTCAAAGTTCATCCCAATGAGAGTTCTTTCGGTGGTTTGGACGACACATGGTCCAAACGTTACTCTGTTTAAGTTTTTGAGAGCTCGGAACCCAAAGTTAGTCCCAATGAGAGTTTTTCATCTAGTTTGGACGAAGTTTGTCAAAACTTTGCTCCGTTTGACTTTCGAGAGAGTTTGGATCTCAAAGTTCATCCCAATGAGAGTTCTTTAGGTTGTTTGGACAACACATGGTCCAAACGTTACTCTGTTTAAGTTTTTGAGAGCTCGGAACCCAAAGTTAGTCCCAATGAGAGTTTTTCATCTTCTTTGGACGAAGTTTGTCCAAACTTTGCTCCGTTTGACTTTCGAGAGAGTTTGGATCTCAAAGTTCATCCCAATGAGAGTTCTTTCGGTGGTTTGGACGACACATGGTCCAAACGTTACTCTGTTTAAGTTTTTGAGAGCTCGGAACCCAAAGTTCGTCCCAATGAGAGTTTTTCATCTAGTTTGGACGAAGTTTTCAAAACTTTGCTCCGTTTGACTTTCGAGAGAGTTTGGATCTCAAAGTTCATCCCAATGAGAGTTCTTTAGGTTGTTTGGACAACACATGGTCCAAACGTTACTCTGTTTAAGTTTTTGAGAGCTCGGAACCCAAAGTTAGTCCCAATGAGAGTTTTTCATCTTCTTTGGACGAAGTTTGTCCAAACTTTGCTCCGTTTGACTTTCGAGAGAGTTTGGATCTCAAAGTTCATCCCAATGAGAGTTCTTTCGGTGGTTTGGACGACACATGGTCCAAACGTTACTCTGTTTAAGTTTTTGAGAGCTCGGAACCCAAAGTTCGTCCCAATGAGAGTTTTTCATCTAGTTTGGACGAAGTTTTCAAAACTTTGCTCCGTTTGACTTTCGAGAGAGTTTGGATCTCAAAGTTCATCCCAATGAGAGTTCTTTAGGTGGTTTGGACAACACATGGTCCAAACGTTACTCTGTTTAAGTTTTTGAGAGCTCGGAACCCAAAGTTCGTCCCAATGAGAGTTTTTCATCTAGTTTGGACGAAGTTTGTCAAAACTTTTCTCCGTTTGACTCTCGAGAGAGTTTGGATCTCAAAGTTCATCCCAATGAGAGTTCTTTCGGTGGTTTGGACGACACATGTTCCAAACGTTACTCTGTTTAAGTTTTTGAGAACTCGGAACCCAAAGTTAGTCCCAATGAGAGTTTTTCATCTACTTTGGACGTAGTTTGTCCAAACTTTGCTCCGTTTGAGTTTCGAGAGAGTTTGGATCTCAAAGTTCATCCCAATGAGAGTTCTTTCGGTGGTTTGGACGAACCATGGTCCAAACGTTACTCTGTTTAAGTTTTTGAGAGCTCGGAACCCAAAGTTCGTCCCAATGAGAGTTTTTCATCTAGTTTGGACGAAGTTTGTCAAAACTTTGCTCCGTTTGACTCTCGAGAGAGTTTGGATCTCAAAGTTCATCCCAATGAGAGTTCTTTCGGTGGTTTGGACGACACATGTTCCAAACGTTACTCTGTTTAAGTTTTTGAGAACTCGGAACCCAAAGTTAGTCCCAATGAGAGTTTTTCATCTACTTTGGACGTAGTTTGTCCAAACTTTGCTCCGTTTGAGTTTCGAGAGAGTTTGGATCTCAAAGTTCATCCCAATGAGAGTTCTTTCGGTGGTTTGGACGAACCATGGTCCAAACGTTACTCTGTTTAAGTTTTTGAGAGCTCGGAACCCAAAGTTCGTCCCAATGATAGTTTTTCATCTAGTTTGGACGAAGTTTGTCGAAACTTTGCTCCGTTTGACTTTCGAGAGAGTTTGGATCTCAAAGTTCATCCCAAAGAGAGTTCTTTAGGTGGTTTGGACAACACATGGTCCAAACGTTACTCTGTTTAAGTTTTTGAGAGCTCGGAACCCAAAGTTAGTCGCAATGAGAGGTTTTCATCTACTTTGGACGAAGTTTGTCCAAACTTTGCTCCGTTTGACTTTCGAGAGACTTTGGATCTCAAAGTTCATCCCAATGAGAGTTCTTTAGGTGGTTTGGACGACACATGGTAGAAACGTTACTCAGTTTAGGTTTTTGAGAGCTCGGAACCCAAAGTTCGTCCCAATGTGAGTTTTTCATCTACTTTGGACGAAGTTTGTCCAAACTTTGCTCCGTTTGACTTTCGAGAGAGTTTGGATCTCAAAGTTCATCCCAATGAGAGTTCTTTAGGTGGTTTGGACAACACATGGTCCAAACGTTACTTTGTTTAAGTTTTTGAGAGCTCGGAACCCAAGGTTCGTCGCAATGGGAGTTTTTTATCTACTTTGGACGAAGTTTGTCCAAACTTTGCTCCGTTTGACTTTCGAGAGAGTTTGGATCTCAAAGTTCATCCCAATGAGAGTTCTTTAGGTGGTTTGGACGACACATGGTAGAAACGTTACTCAGTTTTTGTTTTTGAGAGCTCGGAACCCAAAGTTCGTCCCAATGAGAGTTTTTCATCTACTTTGGACGAAGTTTGTCCAAACTTTGCTCCGTTTGACTTTCGAGAGAGTTAAGATCTCAAAGTTCATCCCAATGAGAGTTCTTTCGGTGGTTTGGACAACACATGGTCCAAACGTTACTCTGTTTAAGTTTTTGAGAGCTCGGAACCCAAAGTTCGTCCCAATGAGAGTTTTTCATCTAGTTTGGACGAAGTTTGTCGAAACTTTGCTCCGTTTGACTTTCGAGAGAGTTTGGATCTGAAAGTTCATCCCAAAGAGAGTTCTTTAGGTGGTTTGGACAACACATGGTCCAAACGTTACTCTGTTTAAGTTTTTGAGAGCTCGGAACCCAAAGTTAGTCGCAATAAGAGTTTTTCATCTACTTGTGACGAAGTTTGTCCAAACTTTGGTCCGTTTGACTTTCGAGAGAGTTTGGATCTCAAAGTTCATCCCAATGAGAGTTCTTTCGGTGGTTTGGACGACACATGGTACAAACGTTACTCTGTTGAAGTTTTTGAGAGCTCGGAACCCAAAGTTAGTCCCAATGAGAGTTT
>JAETGN010000257.1:0-56943 GCA_017139565.1 Luffa aegyptiaca
GGACGAAGTTTGTCCAAACTTTGCTCCGTGTGACTTTCGAGAGAGTTTGGATCTTAAAGTTCATCCCAATTAGAGTTCTTTAGGTGGTTTGGACAACACATGGTCCAAACGTTACTCTGTTTAAGTTTTTGAGAGCTCGGAACCCAAAGTTCGTCCGAATGAGAGTTTTTCATCTACTTTGGACGAAGTTTGTCCAAACTTTGCTCCGTTTGACTTTTGAGAGAGTTTGGATCTCAAAGTTCATCCCAATGAGAGATCTTTAGGTGGTTTGGACAACACATGGTCCAAACCTTACTCTGTTAAAGTTTTTGATAGCTCGGAACCCAAAGTTCGTCCCAATGAGAGTTTTTCATCTAGTTTGGACTAAGTTTGTCCAAACTTTGCTCCGTTTGACTTTCGTGAGAGTTTGGATCTCAAAGTTCATCCCAATGAGAGTTCTTTAGGTGGTTTGGGGAAAACATGGTCCAAACGTTACTCTGTTTATGTTTTTGAGAGCTCGGAAACCAAAGTTCGTCCCAATGAGAGTTTTTCATCTACTTTGGACGAAGTTTGTCCAAACTTTGCTCCGTTTGACTTTCGAGAGAGTTTGGATCTCAAAGTTCATCCCAATGAGAGTTCTTTAGGGTGTTTTGACGACACATGGTCCAAACGTTACTCCGTTTAAGTTTTTGAGGGCTCGGAACCCAAAGTTCTTCCGAATGAGAGTTTTTCATCTAGTTTGGACGAAGTTTGTCCAAACTTTGCTCCGTTTGACTTTCGAGAGAGTTTGGATCTCAAAGTTCATCCCAATGAGAGTTTTTTAGGTGGTTTGGACGACACATGGTAGAAACGTTACTCAGTTTAGGTTTTTGAGAGCTCGGAACCCAAAGTTCGTCCCAAAGAGAGTTTTTCATCTAGTTTGGACGAAGTTTGTCCAAACTTTGCTCCGTTTGACTTTCGAGAGAGTTCTGATCTCAAAGTTCATCCCAATGAGAGTTCTTTAGGTGGTTTGGACGACACATGTTCCAAACGTTACCCCGTTTAAGTTTTTTAGAGCTCGGAACCCAAAGTTCGTCCGAATGAGAGTTTTTCATCTACTTTGGACGAAGTTTGTCCAAACTTTGCTGCGTTTGACTTTCGAGAGTGTTTGGATCTCAAAGTTCATTCCAATGAGAGTTCTTTAGGGTGTTTGGACGACACATGGTCCAAACGTTACTCCGTTTAAGTTTTTGAGAGCTCGGAACCCAAAGTTCTTCCCAATGAGAGTTTTTCATCTAGTTTGGACGAACTTTGTCCAAACTTTGCTTTGTTTGAGTTTCGGAGAGTTTGGAACTAAAAGTTCGGCCCAATGAGAGTTGTTTAGGTGGTTTGGACGACACATGGTAGAAACGTTACTCAATTTAGATTTTTGAGAGCTCGGAACCCTAAGTTCGTCCGAATGAGAGTTTTTCATCTACTTTGGACGAAGTTTGTCCAAACTTTGCTCCGTTTGACTTTCGAGAGAGTTTGGATCTCAAAGTTCATCCCAATGAGAGTTCTTTAGGTGGTTTGGACAACACATGGTCCAAACGTTACTCCGTTTAAGTTTTTGAGAGCTCGGAACCCAAAGTTCGTCCGAATGAGAGTTTTTCATCTACTTTGGACGAAGTTTGTCCAAACTTTGCTCCGTTTGATATTTTTTTTTTGCAAAGGTAGATGTATATAACTAAGCAAAAAGGAGGACCTCATAGCCCGAGGCCAGGGCACAAAAAAACTAAGCTCACACCCCGAGCAGGGAAACAAAACTCAACAGACCAGAAGGAAAGCAAAACGACACACCCCAAGAACGGGGAACGCAAACAAGCTCACATCCCGAGCAGAGGAGAAAAATAAAAGACCTACGCACGCCATAAGGCTAACACACCAAGCAATAAAACAACAAAGCTCACACCCCGAGCAGGGAACTAATAATCACACTAAACCTATCATGACAACTAGTCATCAGAGGGAAGGTCTAAAGCACCCTTTGCCCACCTGGGGTCCACACTGAACTGAGGTGCGCGCTTAAAAGTAACAAAATTTGACATGGGCGTCACCATAGCTAATGGGGGAGGATCCATAGCAGCCGGAACCAAAGTAAGCGCCAAAGACTCATCATCCTCAATCCCATCTTCCAACATAGCAAAAGAATTTCCCAAGCCTGGATGACCTGAAGGGGTCATGGACCCGATCTTTTTACGAGGGACCGGACCCAAGCCCTTCAAGGCAATCGACGAACCAAGAGAACCACTCGTATCCAAAGGCCTAGCCAACACACCCCGACCACCAACAGAAGGGGCACTAGTAGAAGGGGCACTAGAAGACGGCCGACCTACGGGCATACCTCCAACCTCCTCTGGACTCTTCTCTAACTGGACCTGACAACTGGCACTAGAATGACCAAACACACCACAAGGCACACACCTCCTAGGCTTCCAAGAATATTCCACAGCCACAACAAAACTCTGGCCACGGATACACACCTCCACCGTACTCGGTAACTCATCCTTTGGCCCAATCTCCACACAAACACGGGCAAAAGACAACCGCCTCCGCTCCTCAGTTGCCTTATCAAGGCACACCGGCTTGCCTATGGCACTAGCAACCACACTCAAACCTCTAGTAGTCCACAGTTCTAACGGTAACTTAGACAATTTAATCCAAATGGGCACTCTATCAAAGGAAAAAGATTCTGGAACAATACCTGGGGACCATTTCCGAAGAAGCAGGGGTTTTCCACCAATATGCCACGGCCCATTCTTTAGAATCCAATCACACGAACTAGAATGGTGGAATTGGAAAATAATAAGACCATTTTCAAGAATAGTAATTGTGGGCTCCTCAAGGTGACCCCAAATCCTATTTACCAAACGAGATAATACCGAAAAAGGAACCCGAGCATCAATAAACTGACCCACAAGAGAGCATCTCCATAAATTAATACCTTCCTCAAGAATATCCTCATCCGGCACCACCACTCGCTTGCCATTCAACTCCTTAGGCGGCACAAACAACATCTCTGTAGAAGAAGAATAATTTGGCCCAAACAAAGAAGCCCAAGAAGGCCCATTCCTTTTGTCCAGCCCACTACCCACCACACCACCTTTCTCCTTTCCAAGGCCACCCGTAGGAAGCCCAAAATTACCCTCCATAGCAGGCCCAACATCACCATCAAGCCCATCAGACACACGCTTCCCCTTCGGGTCACACTGCAATCGGGTCAAACCCCCACACTGCACTCGGGTCAAACCCCCACGTTGCTCCACCGACCCGAATTGTAACCTCGGCTGCATGGAAGCCCTAGCCACCGCTTGAACGAAGGAGGAAGACGATCCCACCCCAGACGGAACAGCCCTCTTCGACTCCGTCACGACACACACAACAGTCGGATTCTTCTCAGCATCCTTCACCTTTTCAACTCCTGGAACAACCACCACAATCGGATTATCCAATCTCTCCAAACCCTGATCATCACTACGCTCCACCGACTGCAACCTATGAAGTGGAGTCTCCTTCAGCAAACTCATGTCAGACGGATCCTTAATAAATTCCTTCGCTACTGTTAAACCCATCGGATCCCCAACTTCCGATTGGGACGACTTCACCGCACCGGTCACAACCTTCGGATCCTCCTCTTCAGACTTCGTACCAGACGTAACCTCCGAAACCTCCGCATCAGGCTTCGAATTCAGACCCTCCGCTTCAGACCTCATACCAGACGTAACCCTCGGATCCACCGCTTCAGACTGTTCCTTTGCACTACACTCCACCGACTTCCCATCATCACCAAGCACTGACTTCACCTGCTCCATTATCGCAACAGACGAATCAATCACTCTAGATAAAGCCTTCGGACTCACAGGCTTCGACTCAGACACCACCTTCGCAGCAGACTTCAAATCCTCTTTCTTCCGAACAGGCGCCGGCAAATTAGGTTTCTTCAACGGTGACCGCCTCTTACCCATTTCCACCGCTTCCACCGCTCACCCGAACAAAGCACCACCGCTCAATCACTCACACAGCAACACACGAGAACAAATGGAATACCACTCGCACCGTCCACACGAGAACAATCGGAAGAAAATTCACGAATTCCACCGCTTGCACCGTCGAAGAAACAAATGGATATCACGAAAACGAATTCCACCACTCACACCGTGCACTCGAAAACCTTCAAGCCAAACAGTAACCCTACAGCCACCGTAGCACCGAAAACACCAGCAACAACCAACGCAAACCTGCACAACCAAACCCCAAACCCACAAGACGGCGGCACCGCCGCCTTGCCGCCCTAGCAACCTGATCCCATCTCCAATTCCGTTAAGGAGAGAGAACAGAGAAAACTAGGGCTAAAAAAAATTAAAAAATTAAAAAATTTGGGCGGTTAAATAAACTAAAAATTTGGGCGGTTAAATAAACAGTAAACTGCATATATGCAGGATCGAACCCCCACCATGGAGCAGCCAAGGATAATAACTCACTCAAAGTTACTCTGATATTTGAGAGAGTTTGACCCGACCATGGAGCTGCTCCGTTTGATATTTGAGAGAGTTTGGATCTCAAAGTTCATCCCAATGAGAGATCTTTAGGTGGTTTGGACAACACATGGTCCAAACGTTACTCTGTTTAAGTTTTTGAGAGCTCGGAACCCAAAGTTCGTCCCAATGAGAGTTTTTCATCTAGTTTGGACGAAGTTTGTCCAAACTTTGCTCCGTTTGACTTTCGAGAGAGTTTGGATCTCAAAGTTCATCCCAATGAGAGTTCTTTTTTTTTTTGCAAAGGTAGATGTATATAACTATGCAAAAGGGTGGACCTCATAGCCCGAGGCCAGGGCACAAATGAAACTAAGCTAACATCCCGAGCAGGGAAACAAAACTTTAACAGACCACAAGGAAAAGAAAACTCACACCCCAAGAAAGGGGAAGCGCAAACAAGCTCACACCCCGAGCAGGGAGGAAAAAACTCAATAAAGACACAAACACTAAAAGACTCAAGGCACTAACAGACGCACTAAACCTATAATGAGTAACTCAAGGAGAAGGGAAGCTTCCCTTTCCCCATAAAGAATCAACACTGAATTGAGGAGCACACTCATACGTAATGTAGTTTGACTGAGGAGTCACCATAGCTAACGGAGGAGGACTCGAAACCTCTGGGATGACAGCCAAGGTCTTCCCGACAACCCCCTCACGAGAACTGGCATGATCCTTGGGCCCCACCGGTCCTAACTGCGAAACCTCTACCACAGGCCCCATCGGGCGAGGACGAGAGGGCTGAACACCTGTCCCTACTGGGCTAGAACCCTGAGTACCATTACGTGGAACCTCTGCCACAGGACTCTTCGAGCTAGGAAGAGATGGCTGAACATCGGATACCACATGGCCCTGTTTAGGCCTACTTGCACAATACGAATGCCCAAACACGCAACAATGGGAGCATCTTTTAGGTATCCAAGCATACTCAACTGGAATAACAAAATTTGTTCCCCTCACACAAACATCCACCGAGCTAGGTAACTCATCCTTCGGCTCAATTTCTACACACACCCTTGCAAAAGACAACCGACGTCTCTCCTCCGTCGCCTTATCAAGGCACACCAGCCTACCAACAGCACTAGCCACCACACTAATCCCACTCGATGTCCATAACTCAAGCGGCAAATTTGATAACTTCACCCAAATAGGCACACTATCAAAAGAGAAGGTTTGAGGAACAATACCCGGAAACCACTTACGAAGAAGAAGAGGCTTACCTCCAATATGCCATGGACCATTCGACAAAATCCAATCACATGACGCTTCCTGTCTAAATTGGAAAACAATCAGGCCACTCTCCATAATTGTAATGGCAGGCTCCTCAAGATGCCCCCAAATGCGATTAACCAATCGAGATAAAACGGGGAAAGGAACTCGAGAGTCCACAAATTGGCCCACAAGTGAGCACTACCACAATTTAATCCCCTCATTCACAATATCCTCCGAAGGCACCACCACCCGACGACCATTAACTACTTTAGGCGGAACAAATTGAAGCTTAGACGTTGCAGAAAAATTAGGCGTCCCAAATAATGCGGCCCAAGACCTCACCTCACCTTTATTAGAAGATGAACCCATGCCCTTAGAAGGCCCGATCGGCCCACTTGCCCCAATCGGACCCTCCTTCATGGATTGAGACTCACCAACCAGCCCACTCACAGTTTGAGACTCACAAAGCCCAACCAACGTACTTGACTTCTCGGATTGAGACCTACACGGCCCAAACAGGCCACTTGACGAAGGCCTCACAGATTGAGTAGACGACACACCTGAAGAACCCTTCAAAGAATCCTTAAGCCCATCACCCAAACTACCCTTCATCACCAAAGGCCCATCACCAACCCTCGGCCCTTCAACCCTCAACCCATCACCCACAAGTCCAGACTTGACCGCCCCATCAACTCTCCCAGCCAACTTAGGCCCAACAACTGGCCCAACTACCTCACCAGCCCGAAACGAAGCAACCTGCTCAGAACCTAGGGTATTGCGAGCGCCGCCACCATCTTCATGGACCTCCTTCAGCCGCCGCATCCTCGATGCCAACGCCTGCAAGCTCTCCTTTGAAGTCTGCAAATCCTCCAGAGTGAGCACCTTATCTTCTCCATGGTGACTTCCATCACCATCCTTCGGCAAGCCCACATCTTCCTTCAATGATGTCGACTGAACCCTCACCGCCTCCCGCAAATCAGAGAGAAATACCTTCTGTTTACCAGGCGAACGCTTCTTCCCCATAGGTCCAATCGCATAAACAATTACTTACCAGCTCGAGAAAGCCTAATCCACCGCTAAACCACCGTCTCCACCGCTAAACCACCAAACGCAGCAACCCAGGCCGATGAAACATCCACCTATCGCAACTCAGCCCACGATTGCACCGCCAACCACCAAAGAATCCACCGCCACCCAGCCAATCAACAAACTCAGCCCACGATTGCACTATCACAATCAACCTCACACAAACGCAAATCAAACAGCAGTAAAAGCAAAAAGCACCCACGATCATTCCACACATGCAAAAAGATTGCAAACAAACCCAAATCCAAGGAAGGCGGCGGAGGCGCCGCCAAGTCGAAACAAGTCCTCACGCCCTCATCGTCCAATTACGCCAAGGAGAGAGAACAGAGAAAACAAAATTTCGACCTAAAAAACAAAAAATTGGGCGGTTAAATAAACAGTAAACTGCGTATATGCAGGATCGAACCCCCACCATGGAAAAATTTGGGGGGTTAAATAAACAGTAAACTGCATATATGCAAAAAATTTGGGCGGTTAAATAAACAGTAAACTGCGTATATGCAGGATCGAACCCCCACCATGGAGCAAAAAAAATTGGGTAGATAAATAAACAGTAAATTGCGTATATGCAGGATCGAAAAAATTTGGGCGGTTAAATAAACAGTAAACTGCATATATGCAGGATCGAAAAATTTGGGCGGTTAAATAAACAGTAAACTGCGTATATGCAGGATCGAACCCCCACCATGGAAAAAATTTCGGCGGTTAAATAAACAGTAAACTGCGTATATGCAGGATCGAACCCCCACCATGGAGCAACCAAGGATAATAACTCACCCAGCCACTAAGCCAGGTGGTTGTTTGATAAAATTTGGGCGGTTAAATAAATAGTAAACTGCGTATATGCAGGATCGAACCCCCACCATTGGAGCAACCAAGGACAATCACTCACTCAGCCACTGAGCCAGGTGGTTGTTTGATAAAAATTTGGGCGGTTAAATAAACAGTAAATTGCGTATATGCAAGATCGAACCCCCACCATGGACGACACATGGTGGGGATCGAACCCCAATGAGAGTTCTTTAGGTTGTTTGGACGACACATGGTCCAAACGTTACTCCGTTTAAGTTTTTGAGAGCTCGGAACCTAAAGTTCTTCCCAATGAGAGTATTTCATCTAGTTTGGACGAACTTGGTCCAAACTTTGCTCCGTTTGAGTTTCGGAGAGTTTGGAACTAAAAGTTCAGCCCAATGAGAGTTCTTTAGGTGGTTTGGACGACACATGGTAGAAACGTTACTCAGTTTAGGTTTTTGAGAGCACGGAACCCAAAGTTCGTCCCAATGAGAGTTTTTCATCTAGTTTGGACGAAGTTTGTCCAAACTTTGCTCCGTTTGACTTTCGAGAGAGTTTTGATCTCAAAGTTCATCCCAATGAGAGTTCTTTAGGTGGTTTGGACGACACATGGTAGAAACGTTACTCAGTTTAGGTTTTTGAGAGCTCGGAACCCAAAGTTCGTTCCAATGAGAGTTTTTCATCTAGTTTGGACGAAGTTTATCCAAACTTTGCTCCGTTTGACTTTCGAGAGAGTTTGGATCTCAAAGTTCATCCCAATGAGAGTTGTTTAGGTGGTTTGGACAACACATGGTCCAAACGTTACTCCGTTTAGGTTTTTGAGAGCTCGGAACCCAAAGTTCGTCCCAATGAGAGTTTTTCATCTAGTTTGGACGAAGTTTGTCCAAACTTTGCTCCGTTTGACTTTCGAGAGAGTTTGGATCTCAAAGTTCATCCCAATGAGAGTTCTTTAGGTGGTTTGTACAAAACATGATCCAAACGTTACTCTGTTTAAGTTTTTGAGTGCTCGGAACCCAAAGTTCGTGCGAATGAGAGTTTTTCATCTACTTTGGACGAAGTTTGTCCAAACTTTACTTCGTTTGACTTTCGAGAGAGTTTGGATCTCAAAGTTCATCCCAATGAGAGTTCTTTAGGGTGTTTGGACGACACATGGTCCAAACGTTACTCCGTTTAAGTTTTTGAGAGCTCAGAACCCCAAGTTCTTCCCAATGAGAGTTTTTCATCTAGTTTGGACGAACTTGGTCCAAACTTTGCTCCGTTTGAGTTTCGGAGAGTTTGGAATTAAAAGTTCGGCCCAATGACAGTTCTTTACGTGGTTTGGACGACACATGGTAGAAACGTTACTCAGTTTAGGTTTTTGAGAGCTCGGAACCCAAAGTTCGTCCCAATGAGAGTTTTTCATCTAGTTTGGACGAAGTTTGTCCAAACTTTGCTCCGTTTGACTTTCGAGAGAGTTTGGATCTCAAAGTTCATCCCAATGAGAGTTCTTTAGGTGGTTTGGACGACACATGGTAGAAACGTTACTCAGTTTAGGTTTTTGAGAGCTCGGAACCCAAAGTTCGTCCCAATGAGAGTTTTTCATCTAGTTTGGACGAAGTTTGTCCAAACTTTGCTCCGTTTGACTTTCGAGAGAGTTTGGATCTCAAAGTTCATCCCAATAAGAGTTCTTTAGGTGGTTTGGACGACACATGGTAGAAACGTTACTCAGTTTAAGTTTTTGAGTGCTCGGAACCCAAAGTTCGTCCCAAAGAGAGTTTTTCATCTAGTTTTGACAAAATTTTTCCAAACTTTGCTCCGTTTGACTTTCGAGAGAGTTTGGATCTCAAAGTTCATCCCAATGAGAGTTCTTTAGGTGGTTTGGACGACACATGGTGATATGAACCAAGATGTCTTGTGTTATGCCAAAAACGAATTGAAAATTAAGTTGGATTAAATGAAGTGAAATGTCAATAAAGTTGAAGTCAACTAGCATGGAAGGAACTCAAGTTGTATTGAATGAACTCAACTACATGTCAAGTGAACCCAAAGTTCGTCCGAATGAGAGTTTTTCATCTACTTTGACGAAGTTTGTCCAAACTTTGCTCCGTTTGACTTTTGAGAGAGTTTGGATCTCAAAGTTCATCCCAATGAGAGTTCTTTAGGTGGTTTGGACGACACATGGTCCAAACGTTACTCCGTTTAAGTTTTTGAGAGCTCGGAACCCAAAGTTCTTCCCAATGAGAGTTTTTCATCTAGTTTGGACGAACTTGGTCCAAACTTTGCTCCGTTTTAGTTTCGGAGAGTTTGGAACTAAGAGTTCGGCCCTATGACAGTTCTTTAGGTGGTTTGGACGACACATGGTAGAAACGTTACTCAGTTTAGGTTTTTGAGAGGTCGGAACCCAAAGTTCGTCCCAAGGAGAGTTTTTCATCTACTTTGGACGAAGTTTTTCCAAACTTTGCTCCGTTTGACTTTCGAGAGAGTTTGGATCTCAAAGTTCATCCCAATGAGAGTTCTTTAGGTGGTTTGGACGACACATGGTCCAAACGTTACTCGGTTTAAGTTTTTGAGAGCTCGGAACCCAAAGTTCTTCCCAATGAGAGTTTTTCATCTAGTTTGGACGAACTTGGTCCAAACTTTGCTCCGTTTGAGTTTTGGAGAGTTTGGAACTAAAATTTCGGCCCAATGAGAGTTCTTTAGGTGGTTTGGACGACACATGGTAGAAACGTTACTCAGTTTAGGTTTTTCAGAGCTCGGAACCCAAAGTTCGTCCCAATGAGAGTTTTTCATCTACTTTGGACTAAGTTTGTCCAAACTTTGCTCCGTTTGACTTTCGAGAGAGTTTGGATCTCAAAGTTCATCCCAATGACAGTTCTTTAGGTGGTTTGGACGACACATGGTCCAAACGTTACTCCGTTTAAGTTTTTGAGAGCTCGGAACCCAAAGTTCTTCCCAATAATTGTTTTTCATCTAGTTTGGAGGAACTTGGTCCAAACTTTGCTCCGTTTGAGTTTCGGAGAGTTTGGAACTAAGAGTTCGGCCCTATGAGAGTTCTTTAGGTGGTTTGGACGACACATGGTAGAAACGTTAATCAGTTTAGGTTTTTGAGAGGTCGGAACCCAAAGTTCGTCCCAAGGAGAGTTTTTCATCTACTTTGGACGAAGTTTTTCCAAACTTTGCTCCGTTTGACTTTCGAGAGAGTTTGGATCTCAAAGTTCATCCCAATGAGAGTTCTTTAGGTGGTTTGGACGACACATGGTCCAAACGTTACTCCGTTTAAGTTTTTGAGAGCTCGGAACCCAAAGTTCTTCCCAATGAGAGTTTTTCATCTAGTTTGGACGAACTTGGTCCAAACTTTGCTCCTTTTGAGTTTTGGAGAGTTTGGAACTAAAATTTCGGCCCAATGAGAGTTCTTTAGGTGGTTTGGACGACACATGGTAGAAACGTTACTCAGTTTAGGTTTTTGAGAGTTCGGAACCCAAAGTTCGTCCCAATGAGAGTTTTTCATCTACTTTGGACGAAGTTTGTCCAAACTTTGCTCCGTTTGACTTTCGAGAGAGTTTGGATCTCAAAGTTCATCCCAATGAGAGTTCTTTAGGTGGTTTGAAAATTAATTATATGGAGGATGGAATTCTGTCAATATTGAATGCTAGTGTATGGTGTGAAGGTGATTTATAACACTTTGGAAAGTGGAAGACCGAATTTAAGACCATTGGCTAGACTTTAAACAAAGGAGTTACAATCTGAAACTAATGGCTGGAAAATTCAATAAGCAGAAAAGTAATTGTCCATATTTAAAGCATAACAACCAACTCTAGATAAATTGAACATGTAATTTATATAATTAGCCATATTAAAACACAATTGATGAATTAACACCAGTAAAATTCGGATCTATCAAGCTCTGGAGGCAAAAAATGACATGAACAAAACAAGAACACACATTCTCGGGTATAGCAGATTTTCCAGAACAGATTGCAAACGTTCAGACGTTTCACCCTCAAGACATTTGAATTAGATATTCATGAAGAAGGAAAAGTTGTAGCTTAAACAAATATCTACAACATCATAGAAGACATTAAGATGAAAAATCGTACGGAAATATGAGTTTTTGGAGCGTTTTGATAGACTACGAAACTGAACAGAATAAAAAAAAATAACCAGAGAAAAAAAAACAAATTCAGGAGAAATGCAAAGGAAACATATATCCGATCTTGAGCCTAAAGCTCTGATACCAAATGTTGTGAATCTCCCAGGAAATGTATCTAACAACCTTGCTGAAAAACAAGACCTTTAGATCACATAACTGAAAACCCCAAAACCGATTTGAAAATCAACCCAAGGAAAGTAAAAACCGGATTACCTTGTCGATCAAATATCTCAAGGCAAGAAACCTTGTTTGAGATTCGAATCACTCCACAAGCATGATTGATCAAGTCAAGCTTGAATGATTCTAAGCATGCAATCTAAACTACATAGAATTGCAAAGAAACTTAGCTCTTAGGCTAAAGGAAAAGCTCAAAGGCTTATTTTACTACATTTTCAAGTCTTGTCTTTTACAATGGAATTACATGGCATTATATAGCCTTAAAATTGAACCCTAGACCTTCCATGAGGCATTCCAACTTTATGACCATAATCAGCCATTAACTAAATGTAACCTAAAAAGTAAATAAAATGACATAAAACTGAAAATACATTAAAAAAGCACCATAAATTCGAGATTTGAAGTTCTCAATCACCCAACTTAATGTTTGTAACCTCCCATGAATAAATGAAAGCCTCACTTTGAAGTATCTTGAAGTCCATGTTCCATAAATGACGCTTTGACTTGTCTTCAATGAAGCTTGAGTGCATTTAATGAATCTCCATTTTGAAGCTTTTCTTTAGTTTTGGATAGCATGGTAGGATTCATATCATCATGTTATGAAACTCTCAGGAAATGTATCTAACAACCTTGCTGAAAAACAAGACCTTTAGATCTCAAATCTGAAAACCCCAAAACTGATTAGAAAATCAACCCAAGGAAAGTAAAAACCGAATTACCTTGTCGATCAAATATCTCAAGGCAAGAAACTTGCTTGAGATTCGAATCACTCCACAAGCATGATTGATCAAGTCAAGCTTGAATGATTCTAAGCATGCAACCTAAACTACATAGAATTGCAAAGAAACTTAGCTCTTAGGCTAAAGGAAAAGCTCAAAGGCTTATTTTACTACATTTCCAAGTCTTTTTTTTCAAATACAACATACATGGCTTTTTATAGCCTGAAAATTAAACTCTAGAGTAACCTATGGTCATTTGAAGAGTTGTAACTCTCATCCTCATTAATACCATAATGACCACTAGCTAAATTGTAACCTAAAACATTGATAACAAAACTTAAAAACTGAAAATTACATAGAAACACCCTTAAATCCGAGAATTGAAAATCCCATCAACAAACTATGTCTTGTAACCTCCCAAAGTATAAATGAAGCCTCACTTGAAGTATCTTGAAGTTCATGTTCCATAAATGACACTTTGAATTGTCTTCAATGAAGCTTGAGTGCATTTAATGAATCTCCATTTTGAAGCTTTTCTTTACTTTTGGATACCATGGTAGGATTCATATCATCCTCCCCTTCTTCAAGAGAATTCGTCCTCGAATTTGTTTTGTGAATCATTGCTGCAAAAACAAGTTAAGAAAACACAAAGAACCTCACAACACTCTCTTACGCTGTTCACACTCATGGAAATTTGGGGCCACTCTAGTTTTCACTCATTTTCACATATCACTCTTTATAAGCTCTCTTTCTCACCTCTCAAATTTTGAAACAATGAAGTCCAACGGCTATGTCAGATATTATGGAGTTGAAAATAGCCTTTATAACACACATGAGTTGCAAAAGTCAAACATAAAGAGTTATAACTTCCAATGGTTAAAAATTTAACTTGCTAAAATATAACTGTCAAAATTAATTATGTAACAGCCAACTTTTGCAAATTTCAAACTGTAACAGCTTAGATTAGATGCCTAAGGTCAGATTAAAACACCAAGATCAGATCAAAGAGGGAAAATTTCGGATTTGGCATGTTCTGGAAGCAAAAACAAGAAGAACAAATTTAGAACACATGCCCTCGGGTAAAACAGTTTTCCAGAACAGATTATGAAAACGCACAATTTTCTCCCTCACTAAAGACTAATTTGAGAATATCATAGAAGACAAAGTTTTAGCTTAGATCTTGATCTAAAATATCATAGAAGACATTAAGATGAAAAACCCTACGGAAATATGAGTTTTCGGAAATATGGTAGGATGATATGAATCCTACCATGCTATCCAAGACTAAAGAAAAGCTTCAAAATGGTGATGCATTAAATGCACTCAAACTTCATGCAAGACAACTCAAAGCATCATTTATGGAACATGGACTTCAAGATACTTCAAGTGAAGCTTCATTTATGCATGGGAGGTTACAAACATTAAGTTGGCTGATTGAGAACTCCTATTTTTCGGATTTATGGTGCCTTTTGAATGTATTTTCAATTTCATGTCATTTTATTTACTTTTTGGTTACATTTAGTTAATGGCTGATTATGGTCATAAAGTTGGAATGTTACAACTCTTCAAATGCCTCATGGAAGGCCTAGGGTTCAATTTTAAGGCTATATAATTCCATGTAATTCCATTGTAAAAGATAAGACTTGGAAATGTAGTAAAATAAGCCTTTGAGCTTTTCCTTTAGCCTAGAGCTAAGTTTCTTTGCAATTCTATGTAGTTTAGATTGCATGTTGAGAATCATTCAAGCTTGACTTGATCAATCATGCTTGTGGAGTGATTCAAATCTCAAGCAAGTTTCTTGCCTTGAGATATTTGATCGACAAGGTAATCCGGTTTTTACTTTCCTTGGGTTGATTTTCAAATCGGTTTTGGGGTTTTCAGATTTGAGATCTAAAGGTCTTGTTTTTCAGCAAGGTTGTTAGATACATTTCCTGGGAGTTTCATAACATTTGGTATCAGAGCTGCTTTGATTCATAACATTTGGTATCAGAGCTGCTTTGATTCATAACACATGGTAGAAACGTTACTTAGTTTAGGTTTTTGAGAGGTCGGAACCCAAAGTTCGTCCCAATGAGAGTTTTTCATCTACTTTGGACGAAGTTTTTCCAAACTTTGCTCCGTTTGACTTTCGAGAGAGTTTGGATCTCAAAGTTCATCCCAATGAGAGTTCTTTAGGTGGTTTGGACGACACATGGTCCAAACGTTACTCCGTTTAAGTTTTTGAGAGCTCGGAACCCAAAGTTCTTCCCAATGATTGTTTTTCATCTAGTTTGGACGAACTTGGTCCAAACTTTGCTCCGTTTTAGTTTCGGAGAGTTTGGAACTAAAATTTCGGCCCAATGAGAGTTCTTTAGGTGGTTTGGACGACACATGGTAGAAACGTTACTCAGTTTAGGTTTTTGAGAGCTCGGAACCCAAAGTTCGTCCCAATGAGAGTTTTTCATCTACTTTGGACTAAGTTTGTCCAAACTTTGCTCCGTTTGACTTTCGAGAGAGTTTGGATCTCAAAGTTCATCCCAATGAGAGTTCTTTAGGTGGTTTGGACGACACATGGTCCAAACGTTACTCCGTTTAAGTTTTTGAGAGCTCGGAACCCAAAGTTCTTCCCAATAATTGTTTTTCATCTAGTTTGGAGGAACTTGGTCCAAACTTTGCTCCGTTTGAGTTTCGGAGAGTTTGGAACTAAGAGTTCGGCCCTATAAGAGTTCTTTACGTGGTTTGGACGACACATGGTAGAAACGTTACTCAGTTTAGGTTTTTGAGAGGTCGGAACCCAAAGTTCGTCCCAAGGAGAGTTTTTCATCTACTTTGGACGAAGTTTTTCCAAACTTTGCTCCGTTTGACTTTCGAGAGAGTTTGGATCTCAAAGTTCATCCCAATGCGAGTTCTTTAGGTGGTTTGGACGACACATGGTCCAAACGTTACTCCGTTTAAGTTTTTGAGAGCTCGGAACCAAAAGTTCTTCCCAATGAGAGTTTTTCATCTAGTTTGGACGAACTTGGTCCAAACTTTGCTCCGTTTTAGTTTCGGAGAGTTTGGAACTAAAATTTCGGCCCAATGAGAGTTCTTTAGGTGGTTTGGACGACACATGGTAGAAACGTTACTCAGTTTAGGTTTTTCAGAGCTCGGAACCCAAAGTTCGTCCCAATGAGAGTTTTTCATCTAGTTTGGACGAAGTTTGTCCAAACTTTGCTCCGTTTGACTTTCGAGAGAGTTTGGATCTCAAAGTTCATCCCAATGAGAGTTCTTTAGGTGGTTTGGACGACACATGGTCCAAACGTTACTCCGCTTAAGTTTTTGAGAGCTCGGAACCCAAAGTTCTTCCCAATGAGAGTATTTCTTCTAGTTTGGACGAACTTGGTCCAAACTTGTCTCTGTTTGAGTTTCGGAGAGTTTGGAACTAAAAGTTCGGCCCAATGAGAGTTCTTTAGGTGGTTTGGACGACACATGGTAAAAACGTTACTCAGTTTTGATTTTTGAGAGCTCGGAACCCAAAGTTCGTCCCAATGAGAGTTTTTCATCTAGTTTGGACGAAGTTTGTCCAAACTTTGCTCCGTTTGACTTTCGAGAGAGTTTGGATCTCAAAGTTCATCCCAATGAGAGTTCTTTAGGTGGTTTGGACGACACATGGTCCAAACGTTACTCCGCTTAAGTTTTTGAGAGCTCGGAACCCAAAGTTCTTCCCAATGAGAGTATTTCTTCTACTTTGGACGAACTTGGTCCAAACTTGTCTCTGTTTGAGTTTCGGAGAGTTTGGAACTAAAAGTTCGGCCCAATGAGAGTTCTTTAGGTGGTTTGGACGACACATGGTAAAAACGTTACTCAGTTTTGATTTTTGAGAGCTCGGAACCCAAAGTTCGTCCCAATGAGAGTTTTTCATCTACTTTGGACGAAGTTTATCCAAACTTTGCTCCGTTTGACTTTCGAGAGAGTTTGGATCTCAAAGTTTATCCCAATGAGAGTTCTTTAGGTGGTTTGGACAACACATGGTCCAAACGTTACTCCGTTTAAGTTTTTGAGAGCTCGGAACCCAAAGTTCGTCCGAATGAGAGTTTTTCATCTACTTTGACGAAGTTTGTCCAAACTTTGCTCCGTTTGACTTTTGAGAGAGTTTGGATCTCAAAGTTCATCCCAATGAGAGTTCTTTAGGTGGTTTGGACGACACATGGTCCAAACGTTACTCCGTTTAAGTTTTTGAGAGCTCGGAACCCAAAGTTCTTCCCAATGAGAGTTTTTCATCTAGTTTGGACGAACTTGGTCCAAACTTTGCTCCGTTTGAGTTTCGGAGAGTTTGGAACTAAGAGTTCAGCCCTATGAGAGTTCTTTAGGTGGTTTGGACGACACATGGTAGAAACGTTACTCAGTTTAGGTTTTTGAGAGGTCGGAACCCAAAGTTCGTCCCAAGGAGAGTTTTTCATCTACTTTGGACGAAGTTTTTCCAAACTTTGCTCCGTTTGACTTTCGAGAGAGTTTTTGATCTCAAAGTTCATCCCAATGAGAGTTCTTTAGGTGGTTTGGACGACACATGGTCCAAACGTTACTCCGTTTAAGTTTTTGAGAGCTCGGAACCCAAAGTTCTTCCCAATCAGAGTTTTTCATCTAGTTTGGACGAACTTGGTCCAAACTTTGCTCCGTTTGAGTTTTGGAGAGTTCGGAACTAAAATTTCGGCCCAATGAGAGTTCTTTAGGTGGTTTGGACGACACATGGTAGAAACGTTACTCAGTTTAGGTTTTTCAGAGCTCGGAACCCAAAGTTCGTCCCAATGAGAGTTTTTCATCTACTTTGGACGAAGTTTGTCCAAACTTTGCTCCGTTTGACTTTCGAGAGAGTTTGGATCTCAAAGTTCATCCCAATGAGAGTTCTTTAGGTGGTTTGGACGACACATGGTCCAAACGTTACTCCGTTTAAGTTTTTGAGAGCTCGGAACCCAAAGTTCTTCCCAATGATTGTTTTTCATCTAGTTTGGACGAACTTGGTCCAAACTTTGCTCCGTTTTAGTTTCGGAGAGTTTGGAACTAAAATTTCGGCCCAATGAGAGTTCTTTAGGTAGTTTGGACGACACATGGTAGAAACGTTACTCAGTTTAGGTTTTTGAGAGCTCGGAACCCAAAGTTCGTCCCAATGAGAGTTTTTCATCTACTTTGGACTAAGTTTGTTCAAACTTTGCTCCGTTTGACTTTCGAGAGAGTTTGGATCTCAAAGTTCATCCCAATGAGAGTTCTTTAGGTGGTTTGGACGACACATGGTCCAAACGTTACTCCGTTTAAGTTTTTGAGAGCTCGGAACCCAAAGTTCTTCCCAATAATTATTTTTCATCTAGTTTGGAGGAACTTGGTCCAAACTTTGCTCCGTTTGAGTTTCGGAGAGTTTGGAACTAAGAGTTCGGCCCTATGAGAGTTCTTTAGGTGGTTTGGACGACACATGGTAGAAACGTTACTCAGTTTAGGTTTTTGAGAGGTCGGAACCCAAAGTTCGTCCCAAGGAGAGTTTTTCATCTACTTTGGACGAAGTTTTTCCAAACTTTGCTCCGTTTGACTTTCGAGAGAGTTTGGATCTCCAAGTTCATCCCAATGAGAGTTCTTTAGGTGGTTTGGACGACACATGGTCCAAACGTTACTCCGTTTAAGTTTTTGAGAGCTCGGAACCCAAAGTTCTTCCCAATGAGAGTTTTTCATCTAGTTTGGACGAACTTGGTCCAAACTTTGCTCTGTTTGAGTTTTGGAGAGTTTGGAACTAAAATTTCGGCCCAATGAGAGTTCTTTAGGTGGTTTGGACGACACATGGTAGAAACGTTACTCAGTTTAGGTTTTTCAGAGCTCGGAACCCAAAGTTCGTCCCAATGAGAGTTTTTCATCTACTTTGGACGAAGTTTTTCCAAACTTTGCTCCGTTTGACTTTCGAGAGAGTTTGGATCTCAAAGTTCATCCCAATGAGAGTTCTTTAGGTGGTTTGGACGACACATGGTCCAAACGTTACTCCGTTTAAGTTTTTGAGAGCTCGGAACCCAAAGTTCTTCCCAATGAGAGTTTTGCATCTAGTTTGGACGAACTTGGTCCAAACTTTGCTCTGTTTTAGTTTCGGAGAGTTTGGAACTAAAATTTCGGCCCAATGAGAGTTCTTTAGGTGGTTTGGACGACACATGGTAGAAACGTTACTCAGTTTAGGTTTTTCAGAGCTCGGAACCCAAAGTTCGTCCCAATGAGAGTTTTTCATCTAGTTTGGACGAAGTTTGTCCAAACTTTGCTCCGTTTGACTTTCGAGAGAGTTTGGATCTCAAAGTTCATCCCAATGAGAGTTCTTTAGGTGGTTTGGACGACACATGGTCCAAACGTTACTCCGCTTAAGTTTTTGAGAGCTCGGAACCCAAAGTTCTTCCCAATGAGAGTTTTTCTTCTAGTTTGGACGAACTTGGTCCAAACTTGTCTCTGTTTGAGTTTCGGAGAGTTTGGAACTAAAAGTTCGGCCCAATGAGAGTTCTTTAGGTGGTTTGGACGACACATGGTAGAAACGTTACTCAGTTTTGATTTTTGAAAGCTCGGAACCCAAAGTTCGTCCCAATGAGAGTTTTTCATCTACTTTGGACGAAGTTTATCCAAACTTTGCTCCGTTTGACTTTCGAGAGAGTTTGGATCTCCAAGTTTATCCCAATGAGAGTTCTTTAGGTGGTTTGGACAACACATGGTCCAAACGTTACTCCGTTTAAGTTTTTGAGAGCTCGGAACCCAAAGTTCGTCCGAATGAGAGTTTTTCATCTACTTTGACGAAGTTTGTCCAAACTTTGCTCCGTTTGACTTTTGAGAGAGTTTGGATCTCAAAGTTCATCCCAATGAGAGTTCTTTAGGTTGTTTGGACGACACATGGTCCAAATGTTACTCCGTTTAAGTTTTTGAGAGCTCGGAACCCAAAGTTCTTCCCAATGAGAGTTTTTCATCTAGTTTGGACGAACTTGGTCCAAACTTTGCTCCGTTTGAGTTTCGGAGAGTGTGGAACTAAAATTTCGGCCCAATGAGAGTTCTTTAGGTGGTTTGGACGACACATGGTAGAAACGTTACTCAGTTTAGGTTTTTCAGAGCTCGGAACCCAAAGTTCGTCCCAATGAGAGTTTTTCATCTAGTTTGGACGAAGTTTGTCCATACTTTGCTCCGTTTGACTTTCGAGAGAGTTTGGATCTCAAAGTTCATCCCAATGAGAGTTCTTTAGGTGGTTTGGACGACACATGGTCCAAACGTTACTCCGCTTAAGTTTTTGAGAGCTCGGAACCCAAATTTCTTCCCAATGAGAGTTTTTCATTTAGTTTGGACGAACTTGGTCCAAACTTTGCTCTGTTTGAGTTTTGGAGAGTTTGGAACTAAAAGTTCGGCCCAATGAGAGTTCTTTATGTGGTTTGCACGACACATGGTAGAAACGTTACTCAGTTTAGATTTTTGAGAGCTCGGAACCCAAAGTTCGTCCCAATGAGAGTTTTTCATCTACTTTGGACGAAGTTTATCCAAACTTTGCTCCGTTTGACTTTCGAGAGAGTTTGGATCTCAAAGTTTATCCCAATGAGAGTTCTTTAGGTGGTTTCGACAACACATGGTCCAAACGTTACTCCGTTTAAGTTTTTGAGAGCTCGGAACCCAAAGTTCGTCCGAATGAGAGTTTTTCATCTACTTTGACGAAGTTTGTCCAAACTTTGCTCCGTTTGACTTTTGAGAGAGTTTGGATCTCAAAGTTCATCCCAATGAGAGTTCTTTAGGTGGTTTGGACGACACATGGTCCAAACGTTACTCCGTTTAAGTTTTTGAGAGCTCGGAACCCAAAGTTCTTCCCAATGAGAGTTTTTCATCTAGTTTGAACGAACTTGGTCCAAACTTTGCTCCGTTTTAGTTACGGAGAGTTTGGAACTAAAATTTCGGCCCAATGAGAGTTCTTTAGGTGGTTTGGACGACACATGGTAGAAACGTTACTCAGTTTAGGTTTTTGAGAGCTCGGAACCCAAAGTTCGTCCCACTGAGAGTTTTTCATCTAGTTTGGACGAAGTTTGTCCAAAATTTGCTCCGTTTGACTTTCGAGAGAGTTTCGATCTCAAAGTACATCCCAATGAGAGTTCTTTAGGTGGTTTGGACGACACATGGTAGAAACGTTACTCAGTTTAGGTTTTTGAGATCTCGGAACCCAAAGTTCGTCCCAATGAGAGTTTTTGATCTCGTTTGGACGAAGTTTGTCCAAACTTTGCTCCGTTTGATTTTCGAGAGAGTTTGGATCTCAAAGTTCATCCCAATGAGAGTTCTTTAGGTGGTTTGGACGACACATGGTCCAAACGTTACTCCGTTTAAGTTTTTGAGAGCTCGGAACCCAAAGTTCTTCCCAATGAGAGTTTTTCATCTAGTTTGAACGAACTTGGTCCAAACTTTGCTCCGTTTTAGTTTCGGAGAGTTTGGAACTAAAATTTCGGCCCAATGAGAGTTCTTTAGGTGGTTTGGACGACACATGGTAGAAACGTTACTCAGTTTAGGTTTTTCAGAGCTCGGAACCCAAAGTTCGTCCCAATTTCATCTAGTTTGGACGAAGTTTGTCCAAACTTTGCTCCGTTTGACTTTCGAGAGAGTTTGGATCTCAGAGTTCATCCCAATGAGAGTTTTTTAGGTGATTTGGACGACACATGGTCCAAACGTTACTCCGCTTAAGTTTTTGAGAGCTCGGAACCCAAAGTTCTTCCCAATGAGAGTTTTTCATCTAGTTTGGACGAACTTGGTCCAAACTTTGCTCTGTTTGAGTTTCGGAGAGTTTGGAACTAAAAGTTCGGCCCAATGAGAGTTCTTTAGGTGGTTTGGACGACACATGGTAGAAACGTTACTCAGTTTTGATTTTTGAGAGCTCGGAACCCAAAGTTCGTCCCAATGAGAGTTTTTCATCTACTTTGGACGAAGTTTATCCAAACTTTGCTCCGTTTGACTTTCGAGAGAGTTTGGATCTCAAAGTTTATCCCAATGAGAGTTCTTTAGGTGGTTCTGACAACACATGGTCCAAACGTTACTCCGTTTAAGTTTTTGAGAGCTCGGAACCCAAAGTTCGTCCGAATGAGAGTTTTTCATCTACTTTGACGAAGTTTGTCCAAACTTTGCTCCGTTTGACTTTTGAGAGAGTTTGGATCTCAAAGTTCATCCCAATGAGAGTTCTTTAGGTGGTTTGGACGACACATGGTCCAAACGTTACTCCGTTTAAGTTTTTGAGAGCTCGGAACCCAAAGTTCTTCCCAATGAGAGTTTTTCATCTAGTTTGGACGAACTTGGTCCGAACTTTGCTCCGTTTGAGTTTCGGAGAGTTTGGAACTAAGAGTTCGGCCCTATGAGAGTTCTTTAGGTGGTTTGGACGACACATGGTAGAAACGTTACTCAGTTTAGGTTTTTGAGAGCTCGGAACCCAAAGTTCGTCCCAATGAGAGTTTTTCATCTACTTTAGACGAAGTTTATCCAAACTTTGCTCCGTTTGACTTTCGAGAGAGTTTGGATTTCAAAGATCATCTCAATTAGAGTTCTTTAGGTGGTTTGCACGACACATGGTAGAAACGTTACTCAGTTTAGGTTTTTGATAGCTCGGAACCCAAAGTTCGTCCCACTGAGAGTTTTTCATCTAGTTTGAACGAAGTTTGTCCAAAATTTGCTCCGTTTGACTTTCGAGAGAGTTTGGATCTCAAAGTACATCCCAATGAGAGTTCTTTAGGTGGTTTGGACGACACATGGTAGAAACGTTACTCAGTTTAGGTTCTTGAGATCTCGGAACCCAAAGTTCGTCCCAATGAGAGTTTTTGATCTCGTTTGGACGAAGTTTGTCCAAACTTTGCTCCGTTTGATTTTCGAGAGAGTTTGGATCTCAAAGTTCATCCCAATGAGAGTTCTTTAGGTGGTTTGGACGACACATGGTCCAAACGTTACTCCGTTTAAGTTTTTGAGAGCTCGGAACCCAAAGTTCTTCCCAATGAGAGTTTTTCATCAAGTTTGGACGAACTTGGTCCAAACTTTGCTCCGTTTTAGTTTCGGAGAGTTTGGAACTAAAATTTCGGCCCAATGAGAGTTCTTTAGGTGGTTTGGACGAAACATGGTAGAAACGTTACTCAGTTTTGATTTTTGAGAGCTCGGAACCCAAAGTTCGTCCCAATGAGAGTTTTTCATCTACTTTGGACGAAGTTTATCCAAACTTTGCTCCGTTTGACTTTCGAGAGGGTTTGGATCTCAATGTTTATCCCAATGAGAGTTCTTTAGGTGGTTTGGACAACGCATGGTCCAAACGTTACTCCGTTTAAGTTTTTGAGAGCTCGGAACCCAAAGTTCGTCCGAATGAGAGTTTTTCATCTACTTTGACGAAGTTTGTCCAAACTTTGCTCCGTTTGACTTTTGAGAGAGTTTGGATCTCAACGTTCATCCCAATGAGAGTTCTTTAGGTGGTTTGGACGACACATGGTCCAAACGTTACTCCGTTTAAGTTTTTGAGAGCTCGGAACCCAAAGTTCTTCCCAATGAGAGTTTTTCATCTAGTTTGAACGAACTTGGTCCAAACTTTGCTCCGTTTTAGTTTCGGAGAGTTTGGAACTAAAATTTCGGCCCAATGAGAGTTCTTTAGGTGGTTTGGACGACACATGGTAGAAACGTTACTCAGTTTAGGTTTTTCAGAGCTCGGAACCCAAAGTTCGTCCCAATTTCATCTAGTTTGGACGAAGTTTGTCCAAACTTTGCTCCGTTTGACTTTCGAGAGAGTTTGGATCTCAAAGTTCATCCCAATGAGAGTTTTTTAGGTGATTTGGACGACACATGGTCCAAACGTTACTCCGCTTAAGTTTTTGAGAGCTCGGAACCCAAAGTTCTTCCCAATGAGAGTTTTTCATCTAGTTTGGACGAACTTGGTCCAAACTTTGCTCTGTTTGAATTTCGGAGAGTTTGGAACTAAAAGTTCGGCCCAATGAGAGTTCTTTAGGTGGTTTGGACGACACATGGTAGAAACGTTACTCAGTTTTGATTTTTGAGAGCTCGGAACCCAAAGTTCGTCCCAATGAGAGTTTTTCATCTACTTTGGACGAAGTTTATCCAAACTTTGCTCCGTTTGACTTTCGAGAGAGTTTGGATCTCAAAGTTTATCCCAATGAGAGTTCTTTAGGTGGTTCTGACAACACATGGTCCAAACGTTACTCCGTTTAAGTTTTTGAGAGCTCGGAACCCAAAGTTCGTCCGAATGAGAGTTTTTCATCTACTTTGACGAAGTTTGTCCAAACTTTGCTCCGTTTGACTTTTGAGAGAGTTTGGATCTCAAAGTTCATCCCAATGAGAGTTCTTTAGGTGGTTTGGACGACACATGGTCCAAACGTTACTCCGTTTAAGTTTTTGAGAGCTCGGAACCCAAAGTTCTTCCCAATGAGAGTTTTTCATCTAGTTTGGACGAACTTGGTCCGAACTTTGCTCCGTTTGAGTTTCGGAGAGTTTGGAACTAAGAGTTCGGCCCTATGAGAGTTCTTTAGGTGGTTTGGACGACACATGGTAGAAACGTTACTCAGTTTAGGTTTTTGAGAGCTCGGAACCCAAAGTTCGTCCCAATGAGAGTTTTTCATCTACTTTAGACGAAGTTTATCCAAACTTTGCTCCGTTTGACTTTCGAGAGAGTTTGGATTTCAAAGATCATCTCAATTAGAGTTCTTTAGGTGGTTTGCACGACACATGGTAGAAACGTTACTCAGTTTAGGTTTTTGATAGCTCGGAACCCAAAGTTCGTCCCACTGAGAGTTTTTCATCTAGTTTGAACGAAGTTTGTCCAAAATTTGCTCCGTTTGACTTTCGAGAGAGTTTGGATCTCAAAGTACATCCCAATGAGAGTTCTTTAGGTGGTTTGGACGACACATGGTAGAAACGTTACTCAGTTTAGGTTCTTGAGATCTCGGAACCCAAAGTTCGTCCCAATGAGAGTTTTTGATCTCGTTTGGACGAAGTTTGTCCAAACTTTGCTCCGTTTGATTTTCGAGAGAGTTTGGATCTCAAAGTTCATCCCAATGAGAGTTCTTTAGGTGGTTTGGACGACACATGGTCCAAACGTTACTCCGTTTAAGTTTTTGAGAGCTCGGAACCCAAAGTTCTTCCCAATGAGAGTTTTTCATCAAGTTTGGACGAACTTGGTCCAAACTTTGCTCCGTTTTAGTTTCGGAGAGTTTGGAACTAAAATTTCGGCCCAATGAGAGTTCTTTAGGTGGTTTGGACGAAACATGGTAGAAACGTTACTCAGTTTTGATTTTTGAGAGCTCGGAACCCAAAGTTCGTCCCAATGAGAGTTTTTCATCTACTTTGGACGAAGTTTATCCAAACTTTGCTCCGTTTGACTTTCGAGAGGGTTTGGATCTCAATGTTTATCCCAATGAGAGTTCTTTAGGTGGTTTGGACGACACATGGTCCAAACGTTACTCCGTTTAAGTTTTTGAGAGCTCGGAACCCAAAGTTCGTCCGAATGAGAGTTTTTCATCTACTTTGACGAAGTTTGTCCAAACTTTGCTCCGTTTGACTTTTGAGAGAGTTTGGATCTCAACGTTCATCCCAATGAGAGTTCTTTAGGTGGTTTGGACGACACATGGTCCAAACGTTACTCCGTTTAAGTTTTTGAGAGCTCGGAACCCAAAGTTCTTCCCAATGAGAGTTTTTCATCTAGTTTGAACGAACTTGGTCCAAACTTTGCTCCGTTTTAGTTTCGGAGAGTTTGGAACTAAAATTTCGGCCCAATGAGAGTTCTTTAGGTGGTTTGGACGACACATGGTAGAAACGTTACTCAGTTTAGGTTTTTCAGAGCTCGGAACCCAAAGTTCGTCCCAATTTCATCTAGTTTGGACGAAGTTTGTCCAAACTTTGCTCCGTTTGACTTTCGAGAGAGTTTGGATCTCAAAGTTCATCCCAATGAGAGTTTTTTAGGTGATTTGGACGACACATGGTCCAAACGTTACTCCGCTTAAGTTTTTGAGAGCTCGGAACCCAAAGTTCTTCCCAATGAGAGTTTTTCATCTAGTTTGGACGAACTTGGTCCAAACTTTGCTCTGTTTGAATTTCGGAGAGTTTGGAACTAAAAGTTCGGCCCAATGAGAGTTCTTTAGGTGGTTTGGACGACACATGGTAGAAACGTTACTCAGTTTTGATTTTTGAGAGCTCGGAACCCAAAGTTCGTCCCAATGAGAGTTTTTCATCTACTTTGGACGAAGTTTATCCAAACTTTGCTCCGTTTGACTTTCGAGAGAGTTTGGATCTCAAAGTTTATCCCAATGAGAGTTCTTTAGGTGGTTCTGACAACACATGGTCCAAACGTTACTCCGTTTAAGTTTTTGAGAGCTCGGAACCCAAAGTTCGTCCGAATGAGAGTTTTTCATCTACTTTGACGAAGTTTGTCCAAACTTTGCTCCGTTTGACTTTTGAGAGAGTTTGGATCTCAAAGTTCATCCCAATGAGAGTTCTTTAGGTGGTTTGGACGACACATGGTCCAAACGTTACTCCGTTTAAGTTTTTGAGAGCTCGGAACCCAAAGTTCTTCCCAATGAGAGTTTTTCATCTAGTTTGGACGAACTTGGTCCAAACTTTGCTCCGTTTGAGTTTCGGAGAGTTTGGAACTAAGAGTTCGGCCCTATGAGAGTTCTTTAGGTGGTTTGGACGACACATGGTAGAAACGTTACTCAGTTTAGGTTTTTGAGAGCTCGGAACCCAAAGTTCGTCCGAATGAGAGTTTTTCATCTACTTTGACGAAGTTTGTCCAAACTTTGCTCCGTTTGACTTTTGAGAGAGTTTGGATCTCAAAGTTCATCCCAATGAGAGTTCTTTAGGTGGTTTGGACGACACATGGTCCAAACGTTACTCAGTTTAGGTTTTTGAGAGCTCGGAACCCAAAGTTCGTCCCACTGAGAGTTTTTCATCTAGTTTGGACGAAGTTTGTCCAAAATTTGCTCCGTTTGACTTTCGAGAGAGTTTGGATCTCAAAGTTCATCCCAATGAGAGTTCTTTAGGTGGTTTGGACGACACATGGTAGAAACGTTACTCAGTTTAGGTTTTTGAGATCTCAGAACCCAAAGTTCGTCCCAATGAGAGTTTTTCATCTAGTTGAAGGTGTTCATATAACACATGCGGAAGCAATTGAAGATCGGAAGCACTTAAGACATTCAATTTTGCTCCTAAAGCATGCATGTTCTATAAAAGACAGAATATAGAGTTGAGAGAACACCAACCTTTGTAGCTCACTTATGTGGAACTCCTTGTGGTGTTTGCCTCTCCTATGCTCCTTGGACAACCTCTAGAGTCTTCCCTACTATTCTCTTGGGCCTAGAAAGACTTGTGGAAGTCTATAGAAGAAAGATAGAAGGGAATGCTTGATGGTACAAGCTTTTGGAAGGAGATGAAATGAGAGAGAATTTGAGGGAGAAAATTTGCAGCATAACACTAAATGAAAGCTTGCTCTTCTTGAATCTAATTCAAGCCCCTTTTATAGACATCTCCCATGCAAAGACAAGCTTCATGACACTTAGCCACATGGCCAAGATGCAACTCAAAGTGGATTCTAGGTGTCTACTTCACAACACATGCATCTAGTGCATGGTTGTGTTGTTTTCCACTATGCATCATCATGCAAGAGTGGAAATGCCACTAAATCCATTATGAATTGTATCCTAATTGTAAATTTTCAGCTTGCAATTCATTTCAATTTCAATTCAAAATTGAAATTGATTTCTAGGCAATTAATTGGGACATTTCCAAGTAATTTTGATATGATTGATCCAATCAATCTTTATCACCTAATGTCATGAATTATATATGATTCCTAATACATATATATGGTATTTAAAACACTTTCAAATACCTCATCTCTCAATTCCTAATTTAATTCATAATTAAATCATTGTGTCGAACACGTCTTACGATAAAAACCCTATTTCCCGTTTTTGAACGATTCAAAAATTCCTATCAATATGTTCTAGGCTTTAATCCGATATGAGCTAGTAGAGGGACCTAGTGGACCTATAGATCATGGGCTCCAACGATTCAAGGCTAACCGACTAATCTCATTATCTAAGCTAGCCAACATTCGTTAACTATCGGGACACTCCACTATAGCCCGATAGTTGCACTCCCCTCACTATAGATATATTTCCGTCCACTTGATTTAACCATGTTCAGTAAGTCGTTCCTTCACAGGTTGTTCGTAGCTATAGCTAGGTCAAATAACCGTTACACCCCTATAGTACTTCTTGTTCCTTAAGTTCCACTAATTCTCTAATGAACAATCGGTTTGCGGTCCAACCATCAAACCTAAGTTCCTCTCGATCCAACGAGAGGGTGGGGCCCCTTGTTCAAGTCCTGGAGTTAGTACTTAAGAGAACAACCTCTCTGCTATCCCTAAAATGGGTAGGAGTGAATTCCGTCTTGCGAAACTATGTCCCCAGCTATCTATTCGATCTTATCCCCAAAATGGTAGGCTTGTCGAGTCGGCGATGCTGGCCACTCTCACCCATGCAGATCAAAGGATAATCTCTCATAAACAGGAGTTCATAGATAGCTCAGGATTAAGAACGAGTTACCTAGGTCATCTATGAGAAATAGTCAGTTTCTTCAGTAAACGGCGTTATAAAGAGAAAGTGACTTATTTCGTGGTCCAGTCTTATGCAAACTCATTGCATAGGACGCCCCCACTCGCATGTCACCACATGAACGATTTAGGATCTCATCGTTTGTACTTAATACAAAGTGGGCCGCGTCCATAGTGTCACCAGGATAAGGCACCCAACCGTATCCTTATACTATAGACTATTTTGACTATAAACTTGAACTTGATCCTACGATATGTCCCTACATATAGTTCGAGTATTCATTTTATAGTCAAGGATCTTAGTTTATTGGATTTAGGTTAATCATTCGCAATTTACATATTCAATAACATCTTTTACTGAATAACCTCAATAACGTCTTTATTGGAAATAGAATATGTTTAATGATTTACAAACTACGAGTTTATAGGACATTAAACCCAACACTAGTTTGGACGAAGTTTGTCCAAACTTTGCTCCGTTTGACTTTCGAGAGAGTTTCGATCTCAAAGTTCATCCCAATGAGAGTTCTTTAGGTGGTTTGGACAACACATGGTAGAAACGTTACTCTGTTTAAGTTTTTGAGAGCTCGGAACCCAAAGTTCGTCCCAATGAGAGTTTTTCATCTACTTTGACGATGTTTGTCCAAACTTTGCTCCGTTTGACTTTCGAGAGAGTTTGGATCTCAAAATTCATCCCAATTAGAGTTCTTTAGGTGGTTTGGACGACACATGGTCCAAACGTTACTCCGTTTAAGTTTTTGAGAGCTCGGAACCAAAAGTTCTTCCCAATGAGAGTTTTTCATCTACTTTGGACGAAGTTTGTCCAAACTTTGCTCCGTTTGACTTTCGAGAGAGTTTGGATCTCAAAGTACATCCCAATGAGAGTTCTTTAGGTGGTTTGGACAACACATGGTCCAAACGTTACTCTGTTTAAGTTTTACAGAGCTCGGAACCCAAAGTTCGTCCGAATGAGAGTTTCTCATCTAGTTTTGGACGAAGTTTGTCCAAACTTTACTCCGTTTGACTTTCGAGAGAGTTTGGATCTCGAAGTTCATCCCAATGAGAGTTCTTTAGGGTGTTTGGACGACACATGGTCCAAACGTTACTCCGTTTAAGTTTTTGAGAGCTCGGAACCCAAAGTTCTTCCCAATGAGAGTTTTTCATCTAGTTTGGACGAACTTGGTCCAAACTTTGCTCCGTTTGAGTTTCGGAGAGTTTGGCACTAAAAGTTCGTCCCAATGAGAGTTCTTTAGGTGGTTTGGACGACACATGGTAGAAACGTTACTCAGTTTAGGTTTTTGAGAGCTCGGAAGCCAAAATTCGTCCTAATGATAGTTTTTCATCTAGTTTGGACGAAGTTTGTCCGAACTTTGCTCCGTTTGATTTTCGAGAGAGTTTGGATATCAAAGTTCATCCCAATGAGAGTTCTTTAGGTGGTTTGGACGACACATGGTAGAACCGCTACTCAGTTTAGGTTTTTGAGAGCTCGAAACCCAAAGTTCGTCCCAATGAGAGTTTTTCATCTAGTTTGGACGAAGTTTATCTAAACTTTGCTCCGTTTGACTTTCGAGAGAGTTTTGATCTCAAAGTTCATCCCAATGAGAGTTCTTTAGGTGGTTTGGACAACACATGGTCCAAACATTACTCCGTTTAAGTTTTTGAGAGCTCGGAACCCAAAGTTCTTCCGAATGAGAGTTTTTCATCTACTTTGACGATGTTTGTCCAAACTTTGCTCCGTTTGACTTTTGAGAGAGTTTTGATCTCAAAGTTCATCCCAATGAGAGTTCTTTAGGTTGTTTGGACAACACATGGTCCAAACATTACTCCGTTTAAGTTTTTGAGAGCTCGGAACCCAAAGTTCTTCCGAATGAGAGTTTTTCATCTACTTTGACGATGTTTGTCCAAACTTTGCTCCGTTTGACTTTTGAGAGAGTTTGGATCTCAAAGTTCATCCCAATGAGAGTTCTTTAGGTGGTTTGGACAACACATGGTCCAAACGTTACTCAGTTTAAGTTTTTGAGAGCTCGGAACCCAAAGTTCGTCCGAATGAGAGTTTTTCATCTACTTTTGGCGAAGTTTGTCCAAACTTTGCTCCGTTTGACTTTCGAGAGAGTTTGGATCTCAAAATTCATCCCAATCAGAGTTCTTTAGGTGGTTTGGACGACACATGGTCCAAACGTTACTCTGTTTAAGTTTTTGAGAGCTCGGAACCAAAAGTTCTTCCCAATGAGAGTTTTTCATCTAGTTTGGACGAACTTGGTCCAAACTTCGCTCCGTTTGAGTTTCGAAGAGTTTGGAACTAAGAGTTCGGCCCAATGAGAGTTCTTTAGGTGGTTTGGACGACACATGGTAGAAACGTTACTCAGTTTAGGTTTTTGAGAGCTCGGAACCCAAAGTTCGTCCCAATGAGAGTTTTTCATCTACTTTGACGATGTTTGTCCAAACTTTGCTCCGTTTGACTTTTGAGAGAGTTTGGATCTCAAAGTTCATCCCAATGAGAGTTCTTTAGGTGGTTTGGACAACACATGGTCCAAACGTTACTCCGTTTAAGTTTTTGAGAGCTCAGAACCAAAAGTTCTTCCCAATGAGAGTTTTTCATCTAGTTTGGACGAACTTGGTCCAAACTTTGCTCCGTTTGAGTTTCGGAGAGTTTGGAACTAAGAGTTCCGCCCAATGACAGTTCTTTAGGTGGTTTGGACGACACATGGTAGAAACGTTACTCAGTTTAGGTTTTTGAGAGCTCGGAACCCAAAGTTCGTTCGAATGAGAGTTTTTCATCTACTTTTGACGAAGTTTGTCCAAACTTTACTCCGTTTGACTTTCGAGAGAGTTTGGATCTCAAAATTCATCCCAATGAGAGTTCTTTAGGTGGTTTGGACGACACATGGTAGAAACGTTACTCAGTTTAGGTTTTTGAGAGCTCGGAACCCAAAGTTCGTCCCAATGAGAGTATTTCATCTACTTTGGACGATGTTTGTCCTAACTTTGCTCCGTTTGACTTTCGAGAGAGTTTGGATTTCAAACTTCATCCCAATGAGAGTTCTTTAGGTGGTTTGGACGACACATGGTAGAAACGTTACTCTGTTTAAGTTTTTGAGAGCTCGGAACCCAAAGTTCGTCCCAATGAGAGTTTTTCATCTACTTTGGACGAAGTTTGTCCAAACTTTGCTCCGTTTGACTTTCGAGAGAGTTTGGATCTCAAAATACATCCCAATGAGAGTTTTTTAGGTGGTTTGGACAACACATGGTCCAAACGTTACTCTGTTTAAGTTTTACAGAGCTCGGAACCCAAAGTTCGTTCGAATGAGAGTTTTTCATCTACTTTGGACGAAGTTTGTCCAAACTTTACTCTGTTTGACTTTCGAGAGAGTTTGGATCTCAAAGTTCATCCCAATGAGAGTTCTTTAGGGTGTTTGGACGACACATGGTCCAAACGTTCCTCCGTTTAAGTTTTTGAGAGCTCGGAACCCAAAGTTCTTCCCAATGAGAGTTTTTCATCTAGTTTGGACGAACATGGTCCAAACTTTGCTCCGTTTGAGTTTCGGAGAGTTTGGAACTAAAAGTTCGTCCCAATGAGAGTTCTTTAGGTGGTTTGGACTACACATGGTAGAAACGTTACTCAGTTTAGGTTTTTGAGAGCTCGGAAGCCAAAGTTCGTCCCAATGATAGTTTTTCATCTAGTTTGGACGAAGTTTGTCCAAACTTTGCTCCGTTTGATTTTCGAGAGAGTTTGGATCTCAAAGTTCTTCCCAATGAGAGTTCTTTAGGTGGTTTGGACGACACATGGTAGAAACGTTACTCGGTTTATGTTTTTGAGATCTCTGAACCCAAAGTTCGTCCCAATGAGAGTTTTTCATCTAGTTTCGACGAAGTTTGTCAAAACTTTGCTCCGTTTGACTTTCGAGAGAGTTTGGATCTCAAAGTTCATCCCAATGACAGTTCTTTAGGTCGTTTTGACAACACATGGTCCAAACGTTACTCTGTTTAAGTTTTACAGAGCTCGGAACCCAAAGTTCGTCCGAATGAGAGCTTTTCATCTACTTTGGACGAAGTTTGTCCAAACTTTACTCCGTTTGACTTTCGAGAGAGTTTGGATCTCAAAGTTCATCCCAATGAGAGTTCTTTAGGGTGTTTGGACGACACATGGTCCAAACGTTACTCCGTTTAAGTTTTTGAGAGCTCGGAACCCAAAGTTCTTCCCAATGAGAGTTTTTCATCGAGTTTGGACGAACTTGGTCCAAACTTTGCTCCGTTTGAGTTTCGGAGAGTTTGGAACTAAAAGTTCGTCCCAATGAGAGTTCTTTAGGTGGTTTGGACGACACATGGTTGAAACGTTACTCAGTTTAGGTTTTTGAGAGCCAGGAACCTAAAGTTCGTCCCAATGAGAGTTTTTCATCTAGTTTGGACAAAGTTTGTCCAGACTTTGCTCCGTTTGACTTTCGAGAGAGTTTGGATCTCAAAGTTCATCCCAATAAGAGTTCTTTAGGTGGTTTGGACGACACATGGTAGAAACGTTACTCAGTTTAGGTTTTTGAGATCTCGGAACCCAAAGTTCGTCCCAATGAGAGTTTTTCATCTAGTTTGGACGAAGTTTGTCCAAACTTAGCTCCGTTTGACTTTCGGGAGAGTTTGGATCTCAAAGTTCATCCCAATGAGAGTTCTTTAGGTGGTTTGGACGACACATGGTCCAAACGTTACTCCGTTTAAGTTTTTGAGAGCTCGGAACCCAAAGTTCTTCCAAATGAGAGTTTTTCATCTAGTTTGGACGAACTTGATCCAAACTTTGCTCCGTTTGAGTTCGGAGAGTTTGGAACTAAGAGTTCGGCCCAATGAGAGTTCTTTAGGTGCTTTGGACGACACATGGTAGAAACGTTACTCAATTTAGGTTTTTGAGAGCTCGGAACCCCAAGTTCGTCCCAATGAGAGTTTTTCATCTACTTTGGACGAAGTTTGTCCTAACTTTGCTCCGTTTGACTTTCGAGAGAGTTTGGATTTCAAAGTTCATCCCAATGAGAGTTCTTTAGGTGGTTTGGACAACACATGGTAGAAACGCTACTCAGTTTAGGTTTTTGAGAGCTCGGAACCGAAAGTTCGTCCCAATGAGAGTTTTTCATCTAGTTTGGACGAAGTTTATCTAAACTTTGCTCCGTTTGACTTTCGAGAGAGTTTTGATCTCAAAGTTCATCCCAATGAGAGTTCTTTAGGTGGTTTGGACAACACATGGTCCAAACATTACTCCGTTTAAGTTTTTGAGAGCTCGGAACCCAAAGTTCTTCCGAATGAGAGTTTTTCATCTACTTTGACGATGTTTGTCCAAACTTTGCTCCGTTTGACTTTTGAGAGAGTTTTGATCTCAAAGTTCATCCCAATGAGAGTTCTTTAGGTGGTTTGGACAACACATGGTCCAAACATTACTCCGTTTAAGTTTTTGAGAGCTCGGAACCCAAAGTTCTTCCGAATGAGAGTTTTTCATCTACTTTGACGATGTTTGTCCAAACTTTTCTCCGTTTGACTTTTGAGAGAGTTTGGATCTCAAAGTTCATCCCAATGAGAGTTCTTTAGGTTGTTTGGACAACACATGGTCCAAACGTTACTCCGTTTAAGTTTTTGAGAGCTCGGAACCCAAAGTTCGTCCGAATGAGAGTTTTTCATCTACTTTTGACGAAGTTTGTCCAAACTTTTCTCCGTTTGACTTTCGAGAGAGTTTGGATCTCAAAATTCATCCCAATCAGAGTTCTTTAGGTGGTTTGGACAACACATGGTCCAAACATTACTCCGTTTATGTTTTTGAGAGCTCGGAACCCAAAGTTCTTCAGAATGAGAGTTTTTCATCTACTTTGACGATGTTTGTCCAAACTTTGCTCCGTTTGACTTTTGAGAGAGTTTTGATCTCAAAGTTCATCCCAATGAGAGTTCTTTAGGTGGTTTGGACAACATATTGTCCAAACATTACTCCGTTTAAGTTTTTGAGAGCTCGGAACCCAAAGTTCGTCCGAATGAGAGTTTTTCATCTACTTTTGACGAAGTTTGTCCAAACTTTGCTCCGTTTGACTTTCGAGAGAGTTTGGATCTCAAAATTCATCCCAATCAGAGTTCTTTAGGTGGTTTGGACGACACATGGTCCAAACGCTACTCCGTTTAAGTTTTTGAGAGCTCGGAACCAAAAGTTCTTCCCAATGAGAGTTTTTCATCTAGTTTGGACGAACTTGGTCCAAACTTTGCTCCGTTTGAGTTTCGGAGAGTTTGAAACTAAGAGTTCGACCCAATGAGAGTTCTTTAGGTGGTTTGGACGACACATGGTAGAAACGTTACTCAGTTTAGGTTTTTGAGAGATCGGAACCCAAAGTTTGTCTCAATGAGAGTTTTTCATCTACTTTGGACGAAGTTTGTCCTAACTTTGCTCCGTTTGACTTTCGAGAGAGTTTGGATTTCAAAGTTCATCCCAATGAGAGTTCGTTAGGTGGTTTGGACGACACATGGTAGAAACGTTACTCTGTTTAAGATTTTGAGAGCTCGGAACCCAAAGTTCGTCCCAATGAGAGTTTTTCATCTACTTTGGACGAAGTTTGTCCAAACTTTGCTCCGTTTGACTTTCGAGAGAGTTTGGATCTCAAAGTACATCCCAATGAGAGATCTTTAGGTGGTTTGGACAACACATGGTCCAAACGTTACTCTGTTTAAGTTTTACAGAGCTCGGAACCCAAAGTTCGTTCGAATGAGAGTTTCTCATCTAGTTTTGGACGAAGTTTGTCCAAACTTTGCTCCGTTTGACTTTCGAGAGAGTTTGGATCTCAAAATTCATCCCAATCAGAGTTCTTTAGGTGGTTTGGACGACACATGGTCCAAACGTTACTCCGTTTAAGTTTTTGAGAGCTCGGAACCCAAAGTTCTTCCCAATGAGAGTTTTTCATCTAGTTTGGACGAACTTGGTCCAAACTTTGCTCCGTTTGAGTTTCGGAGAGTTTGGAACTAAGAGTTCGGCCCAATGAGAGTTCTTTAGGTGGTTTGGACGACACATGGTAGAAACGTTACTCAGTTTAGGTTTTTGAGAGCTCGGAACCCAAAGTTTGTCTCAATGAGAGTTTTTCATCTACTTTGGACGAAGTTTGTCCTAACTTTGCTCCGTTTGACTTTCGAGAGAGTTTGGATTTCAAAGTTCATCCCAATGAGAGTTCTTTAGGTGGTTTGGACGACACATGGTAGAAACGTTACTCTGTTTAAGATTTTGAGAGCTCGGAACCCAAAGTTCGTCCCAATGAGAGTTTTTCATCTACTTTGGACGAAGTTTGTCCAAACTTTGCTCCGTTTGACTTTCGAGAGAGTTTGGATCTCAAAGTACATCCCAATGAGAGATCTTTAGGTGGTTTGGACAACACATGGTCCAAACGTTACTCTGTTTAAGTTTTACAGAGCTCGGAACCCAAAGTTCGTTCGAATGAGAGTTTCTCATCTAGTTTTGGACGAAGTTTGTCCAAACTTTGCTCCGTTTGACTTTCGAGAGAGTTTGGATCTCAAAATTCATCCCAATCAGAGTTCTTTAGGTGATTTGGACGACACATGGTCCAAACGTTACTCCGTTTAAGTTTTTGAGAGCTCGGAACCAAAAGTTCTTCCCAATGAGAGTTTTTCATCTAGTTTGGACGAACTTGGTCCAAACTTTGCTCCGTTTGAGTTTCGGAGAGTTTGGAACTAAGAGTTCGGCCCAATGAGAGTTCTTTAGGTGGTTTGGAGGACACATGGTAGAAACGTTACTCAGTTTAGGTTTTTGAGAGCTCGGAACCCAAAGTTTGTCTCAATGAGAGTTTTTCATCTACTTTGGACGAAGTTTGTCCTAACTTTGCTCCGTTTGACTTTCGAGAGAGTTTGGATTTCAAAGTTCATCCCAATGAGAGTTCTTTAGGTGGTTTGGACGACACATGGTAGAAACGTTACTCTGTTTAAGATTTTGAGAGCTCGGAACCCAAAGTTCGTCCCAATGAGAGTTTTTCGTCTACTTTGGACGAAGTTTGTCCAAACTTTGCTCCGTTTGACTTTCGAGAGAGTTTGGATCTCAAAGTACATCCCAATGAGAGTTCTTTAGGTGGTTTGGACAACACATGGTCCAAACGTTACTCTGTTTAAGTTTTACAGAGCTCGGAACCCAAAGTTCGTCCGAATGAGAGTTTCTCATCTAGTTTTGGACGAAGTTTGTCCAAACTTTGCTCCGTTTGACTTTCGAGAGAGTTTGGATCTCAAAATTCATCCCAATCAGAGTTGTTTAGGTGGTTTGGACGACACATGGTCCAAACGTTACTCCGTTTAAGTTTTTGAGAGCTCGGTCTTTTCGTTGAAGATAGTTTTTGAACTCAAAGTTTACGGAATGAACTTATGAAAGATGATTCTCTGGAATAGATCTCCTCTCCCCCAGAAAAAGAATTTGAAATCAACAATTGAACACTCAGAAATTGAAAAAAAAAAATTGATCTTTATTGAATGGCTCTGATACCAAGTTGATAACAGCTTGGGCGCCCTTAAGAGGATCGACTAGCTGATAAAAGAAAGCAAGGTGAGGTTCAAGCTTTACAAGAGAAGATAGCTTGAGAGTTCTCAGCGCATGCCTTTGCAATACAAGGATGAAGTCTTTTATAGACTCCGGACTTCAAATGAAAATTGAATGTGGAAAATTAAAAGATAACATCGAATCATCAGGACAGGACCCCTGACAGATTCGTCTTTTTGAAAAGTAATAACGACAAAATTAAAAAGTAAATCTAAATTATTATTCCGACAGGACAGGACCCCTGACCGGATAGACGTGACTTAAAGAAAAAGAATTAAAGCAAATAATTACAAAAGACAAAATAGGAAAAGATAAGAAGATAAGATATCATGTCTGCCACTTTTCAACTGTTGAAGATGCTTCAGCTTTATCTCTTTTTAGTAGATAAGATTCTTTATCTTGTCGGCTGAATTATTAGCTCCAATCCTAACCCTCGATCACCCTAGGCGGATTATAGGCTAAACCCGGACTTACATCATCATATGCCGGTAAACGCCAAACTAGGTCCTCACGATCTAGGAAAGTTGCTAACAATCTTTGCCTTCAAAACATCGAAGTCTTGTATCTTGATCGTACTGCTGCTTCATCTTCTAAGGCTGTGCTTTGGCAGAAATGTATTTACAGTGCAAACTAGAATAATTACAGAGTTTACACCTTTTAGATCTAAAGAAGAGAATTTACACCTTTTTTTTATTTTTTATTTTTTTATTTTTATTATTTTTATTTTTATTTTTTTATTTTTTTTTTAAAAAAAAATTGACGGAATTACTTCCTTTTGAAGTATTCCTGAAATGCTGACTGCTTCTAGGTGAAACAGGATTATTTGACTCGGAGCTCACATGGGTTGTGAGTCGAGGAACGGGTCGTCCAGATCGTAATCCGGATCTTCGTCTTCTTCTTCTTGAGCAGAAGAAGCTGGAGATGCGCTTGAAGCCGCCATCTGGAGAATTCTTTGGAAGTCTGCGTCAGATGTGGTCTGAGCGAGAGCTGCAAGGAGCTTTGATTTGTCGTTGAGAAATTCTGCATTTCTCTTGATGTCGATATCCTGAAGATATCCATTGGCCGCAAACCACTCTTTAACCTTGTTGAGGGTTGCATTCTGAAAATTGTATTTGTCCCACCATTTGATCTTTAGGATCTTGGTGACTGTTTTGTATTGTGGTTGATTGCTGGTTGAGAAGTTCCAGCAAAAAATCCACGGAACTTGAAAGTATAAACAAAATCTCATTGAATTATGAAAAGCTGTTTTTTGAATATTCCTTGCAAAATGATAATATGATTCTTGCAAGGGAGTTGGTAAAATATCATCCGTAAGACCGAATGTATTCCACCATTGAATAAACCACAAAGGAAATGTGATTTTGTATGCATTTTGACAGAAGGATATGAACCAAGAATGTTTGAAGTGGGAATACCACATAACATTATACCAGGCTCTTATGTAGTCCCGATATGAATACGTTTGTGGTACAAATGGCTTTGAGAAAGATTTATCAGTGTATAAACCTTGATTCCAGTGGGTTGGATTCAAGGCCTTGAAAATCTTGAATTTTGAATAGGCGATCTTTGAGGGATCGTTTTTATCTGGGATATGAGTTATCTCAGCTGACTTGGTGTCCACGAGAATGAACTCATAGAAAGTTCTGGTTTTGTTCAGATCCTCAGGCATGAAATTGAAGCCTGTAGGATACATATTTGAAACGGTCTCTTCAAGATTGAGACCTTGAAATTCAGGTTCTATGATGGGTTCATAGATAACCTGGGATTTTTGAAAATAACCTTTAATCTCTGGGCGAGGTACAAACCTCTTTTCCGGTGTCACCACCGCAGAATAGGTTGAAGAAGATGGGATTGATGATCCCACGACTGAAGAGGGAGAGACAGGAGGTCTCAGTTGAACGACTCCGCCTGAAGGACAGACGAGGTTGGCCGAAGGCCGTGGAGGTGGAGTAGAAGACTCCATTGGAGGCATAGGGCGTATATCGCCTTGCCTTGATCTGGAACGGGTTACCGGAGTAAACCCTAATTCCATAGCATATTGATCTGCACTCATGGGAGAAGGTGCAGGGGAGGAAGAAGATGGGCGACTGCCCCTTGAAGAGGAGGCTCTGCCTCTATTTTCACTCATTCGCTCTTTTCTTTTCTTTGGCAGAAGGGAGAGAGAGAGGAGAGAGTTTTGGAGTTAGGAACTCTCTTGAGAGGTAATCTGCAAGAGGGTTTTCAGTTCCTTTTATAGGCAAAATTTTGAAATCAAAACATGAAAGAATTGCTTGCCATCTGGCAAAGATTTGTTTTGAAACCAAATTTTTAACATCTTTCTCCAAAACAAATTTTGAGGCTTGAGAATCGGTTTTGATGGTAAAATTTTTGTTTATCAGATCTCCTTGAAATTTTTGGACACAGAGTACTATTGCCAGTAACTCTTTTTTTACTGTGGAGTAATTCTTTTGGGTCTCATTCCAAATTCCTGAATGGAATCGGATAATTGATTTTTTCTTATCAAGACACTGTTTTAGGATTCCTCCATATCCAATGTCTGATGCATCTGTCTCTACGATCAGATCTGCTTTTGGATTGATAAGACTCAAACAGGGGAGTGATTTGACTAAAGCTTTTATCTTTTGAACAGCTTTAGTATGTTCATTGGACCATGGCTTTGGATTTTTCCTAAGCCTTTGAAAAAGCGGTTTGCAAATGGGTCTGAGGTTTTGGATAAAATCAGACACATAATTGAGACAGCCCAAGAACCTTTGGAGTTGGGTTTTGTCTGTAATTTGGTCCGGAAAATTTGAAGCAAAGTTTATGGACCTTTGAATTGGTTTAATCAGGCCCATATTGATATTGAAGCCCAAAAATTTAATCTGGGTTTGAAAAAGTTTGACTTTTGGTAGAGAGACTACCAAACCATTTTGTTTAATAACTTTGATAAATATCTCCAAATGTTTGAAATGTTGATCGAGGCTTGAGGAGAAAACCAAGACATCGTCAATATAAACAATTGTAAAATCTTGGAAATCATTGAAAATATCATTCATGATTTTTTGAAATTCTGATGGGGCATTCTTTAGCCCAAATGGCATGACGTTCCATTCGTATTGTCCGAATGGCACATTGAAAGCGGTTTTATATTTATCTTTTTCGGAAATTTGAATTTGCCAAAAACCTGACTTCATGTCAAATTTCGAGAATACTTTTGCTTTTGAAATCCTTTTTAAAAGGTCTTGTTTATTCGGAATTGGATATCTAATCCATTCCAAAACTTTGTTTAAAGGCTTGTAATTGATTACTAACCTTGGCACACCACGCTCCTGTTCGGCTGCGTTGTTGACATAGAATGCTGCACACGACCATGGGCTTTTGGATGGTCGAATCAGCTTCTTATTGAGCAAATCCTGTATTTCTTTTTTACAGAATGTTAGTAGATCTGAATTCATTTGAATCGGTCTGGCCTTTGTTGGAATTTTTGATTCATCAAAATCTTTTGAGTAAGGAAGTTGAACAATGTGTTTTTTCCTTGCCCAAAAAGCATTTGGTAAATTTGAACAAATCTCTTTTTCAATTTTGCTTTCTAAATCTTTGATTTTGACAATAACCGAAGGATGTTTGAGGTTTTCATCAATCTTTTTATAACTGATGTCCTCTTTGAGAAAAGAAATTTGTTTTTGTTTTTGACGAATTTCATTTAAACTCACTTCCATAAAATCAACTGGAAGGATTGGGCAAATAAATTCAAAAGTTATTTCTGAACCGGCAAAATTTGAAACCAAACCGTTTTCGGTTATTTTAATAGGATAGAGTTGTGTTAGGAATGGGGTTCCTAAGATCAATTCTTGTTTGAGGTCTTTGACCAAAAGAAATGAGCAAACAATACATATGTCATTGTTGCAAATATGGGCATTTGAAAGTTTATACTGCACGCAAAGACGCTGGCCATTGGCACTGTTAAGTCTTTGTGTGGTTTTTTCAAAATATTTTGTAGGGATGAGTCCCTGTTGAATACAGTTTTGATCTGCCCCTGAATCAATTAGGGCTTTGACCGTGATTTGAAAATCCTCAATTTTTAGGGTAATCATTGAATACCATTTTTGAAATTGAGATTTTGTAATTTGATTAAGAAGAAAATCTTTTTCTTCATCATTGGAAATCAAAGGTTTTGATTTGAGATTGTTAATCTCTATTTTGATCAAATCTATTTCGATTTTGCTTTTTTCTATCTCTTTCTTGAGATTGTTGATTTCAAATTGAAGATCTTGAATAGAAGAAGGTTGAGGATCAGATTTTGGTTTGAAGAAATCGTCTCTTTGAAGAATCTGGGAAAGAGAGGGTTGCTCAACAACCTTTTCTCTGAACTCAGAAGTTCTTTGAGAAGACAAAGATTGCTTAAGGGTTTTCAGAATTGTCTTCTTCATTTCCTTATCCTCTATATGGTCTATAGAGTTAAAGAGAACTTCTTGTTCCAGTGTAAGGACATTTATGCACTGTCCTTCACAATCTTTTTTACAAGCTTTGATGCCTTCAGATTCTTTGCTCTGGCTATCGCTAGAGATTTCTGAATCTGTGTCGTCGAATTGAAATTCGTTCAATTCTTGATCAGAGCTGTCATAGATAGAAGAATATTCTTCTTCTATATCTAGCTCATTGATTCTAGTGTTAGGACATCTATTTGCATAGTGTCCTTCCTTTCGACATTTAAAACAAAAGGTTTTTCCCTTTGTTTTATAGGCAGCTTGTCTTGGTCTAGGTTGATCCCGAGACTGTCTCTTTTTGTATCGAGGATTTGGATTGTATTGCCTTTTTGGGGAATACTTCCTCGATTGCCTCTGGAAATTCTGAGGTCTTTCGAATTGATTTTTGTAAAACCTTCGGCTATTACGCCGTCGGATCATTTTGTTCGCAGAGCGATTTGGTTCTTCCAAGCGCTCGCAACCATATTGAGAGCAAAAGGCCTTCATATCTTTAAGCCTGCTCTTATCATCCCTTTGGACTTTGCGCTGAACTTTTATTTCATTGCAAATTTGAAGTCCGCAGTTGATGACATATGATGTAAGATCACCATATGTTAGATTGATCCAATCGATTTTTCCATTATACCGTTCCTTCAGAGTCATATAAACTCTTTCAGAAACGTAATTTGGAAGGCCATCCAGAAATTTTTCTTTCCAGTGGCTCCAATCTGGATCTTTCATATAGAAGACCCTGGAAATGAACATATCCTTGTACCAATTGAAGTTGGCCAAGTTTTTGCATCTAAGATTTTTGAGAATTGTTCTTTGAGTGTCATCATGCTTCACATTATGGGCTGTTGTGAAGTTCCAAGAGATAGCATAGACCAGTGCCTCAACGGCATCTTCCTGTTCTACCTCTTCTTCTATGATGACCTTTTTTGGAGAAGATTTTGATGATTCAGGTTTAGCAATAGGCTCTCCGCCTATTCTAATCCCTGGATCGGTTTTGATTTCGGGAACTTCCCTAGTTCTTTTGATCCTGGTGGTGTGGGTCTTGATCTCATTTCTAAGAGCAGGACCAAGACAATCCCACCATGCTTTGAGGACACCTGTGAATCCATTAATAAGAGTAGCACAGGCGACATGATTTGTATTACCATTCTCTTGGTAAGAAGTTGCGGCAATGAGCATTTCAGATAGCATATCTTGGATTTGCCTATCTGATCTACCATCTAAATTCCATATCACGATGGATTGCCCATCATACTGTTTGATTTTTCCGAACTTATGACTTTGTTCGTAATTGAGATCAGGCATGGAAGGCCTATGGTACCAGTTTACTCTATCACCTGGATTATAACCCAGTTTGTTTAGAGATGGAGGGTCTTCTAAGTGAAGACCTTTAAGCTGATCAATAATTGAATCAACATCTTCACTATCTGTATCATCGAGGGTGTTAAGCTGATTAGAGCTTTCTCCTCTTGAGATGGCAGATAGTTTTCTGTCGATTTCCTCCAAAAGTCTTGTCTTTGGAGTTCTTAGATTGACTGGCTCAAGTGGACTGAACATTGGTTTAACGGGCGCTGGAGGAGGATCAATTAATTCCTCTAGCCGATAAACTTGTTCAGCTATTGAGGTAAGCATCCGATTTGAGAAGTTGTTTTGACATTGGATGCTCTTGATTTCCTTGTTAGTTGGAGGTTGAGCTTCCTCGCTCTCTCTAACAAGTTGGAAAGGTTTGGCGACAATCCTTTCATGGTAGAAACTGTCGAATTCGACGTCTTCCATGGGAGGAAAGTTACCTTGAATTTCACCTCTCCTGGTGGTTTTCCACCTTTCCTTCTCTCGAATGGCACAAATATGGGAAAATTCATCCCTTTGATTGAACCATCTGAAAAAGGAAATATGCTCTTGAAGTTTATCAAGGACTTTGAAATACTCTTCTTTGAATGCTTTCCTCTGCTCGGCAGAGTAAGTTGCAAAGAAGTGTTTTCTAGCTTCCTTGTTTTCATCCGCCATAAATTCCTTTTGGAGGGCTTCTTTATCGACTTTGAATTCGTTATCAGCGATGATAACATTCAATTGACTTTTGAAAACAGATTCTGTTTCAATGTCGGTTTGAGAAGGAGAAGGAGGTTTTTCTTCTTCGTATTGGAAGTTTGGAATTCCTTCTTCCAATCTTACGGATTTGACTCTAAGTGAGCCAGATCTTCCAATACTTTGAAGAGACTCTGGTCTGATTCCAGAGGTGCTTGGTCTGGAACTCATGAACTCCTTTTTGTTCATGTTTTCCTTCAAGATTGGGAAACGAGGTTCTTCCTCATCGAATTTGATTTCTACTCTCCCATCTGGGTGTTCAATGATGTGAGAGAGTTCTTTTTCTTTCTTCTTGGGGACGAAGGCATTTTCAATGGTCCAAGAAGGGTTTTTGGTAAGGCTATCCCATGAAAGCATCTTTGGGACACTGACAGAGGATTTATTGATGTTGGTTTCGATAAGCATGGTTTTCCCTTTAGGGGATTGTACCAATGCTTTTGGTTCCATTGAGGAAGTAAGGGTTTTATAGGTAATCTTGTATAGAAGTGTCATCTTCTTGACTCCTTCTTCAAGATTCAGACCTTTTCCCGTAACTTCCAGGGTTAAGGTTTTGAGGATATGGGGGTCATCTAATGCCACCATAAAGTTTGGAAAGCAATTGAAATATACCGGTCCATCGGCAAGATTTGATTCGATGATACCGAGGAGAGAGTTAGAGAAGTCTTTGTGACGTCTATCTCTCAGGATTGCAAGAACAGGGGTATCGAGACCCGTTCTGAACATCGGACGAAGTGCGACTTGAACAGCTCCGATATGAAGGAACTGAAAGTCTTTTCTATGTTTGAGAATATCGTCTTTTGGAAATAACTGAATTGAATCAATATTTCCATAGACTGGAATTTTTCGCTCAACAATCTTTATGCAGTGTTGTTCTTTGAAGTTGAACGTATTGTGCATGTAGATTGTTTTGTTGTCAAGTTTGGGCAAACCCCATGCTTGAAGATTGTTTTCGATCTTTGCTATATGCAAAGCTTCGTTTGAGATGTCAGAGCCGGATGAGGCCATATGCTGGTCCTCTATTTCATTTTGAGTTAGCTCCTTCGAGGGAGCAGGTTTTGAGGGAAGTGTTTTGAAAAGAATTTTCTTTAGAAGAGACATTGATTAATTCAAGAAAAAAAATTTTCAAAAATTTCAAACAGTAAGCTTTAAAAACGAAAACTATGTTCTTTGAATTGATAATCAAAAGATTTTTACCTTTACTTACTCTTCGGGCGTGAAGGCGAGGAAGGCTGACCAACGGATTCACCGCGCTCTCTTGCGTCTTACAACCGGGACCACCAACCGGCAACAGTCCTTCGCAACGGTCCTTTGGAGTAAATGAAAGTAAATCGCTTTTGACGATCTTTTCGTTAAAGATAGTTTTTGAACTCAAAGTTTACGGAATGAACTTATGAAACCCGTTTGACTTTCGAGAGAGTTTGGATCTCAAAGTTCATCCCAATGAGAGTTCTTTAGGGTGTTTGGACGACACATGGTCCAAACGTTACTCCGTTTAAGTTTTTGAGAGCTCGGAACCCAAAGTTCTTCCCAATGAGAGTTTTTCATCTAGTTTGGACGAACTTGGTCCAAACTTTGCTCCGTTTGAGTTTCGGAGAGTTTGGAACTAAAAGTTCGTCCCAATGAGAGTTCTTTAGGTGGTTTGGACGACACATGGTAGAAACGTTACTCAGTTTAGGTTTTTGAGAGCTCGGAACCTAAAGTTCGTCCCAATGAGAGTTTTTCATCTAGTTTGGACGAAGTTTGTCCAAACTTTGCTCCGTTTGACTTTCGAGAGAGTTTGGATCTCAAAGTTCATCCCAATGAGAGTTCTTTAGGTGGTTTGGACAACACATGGTCCAAACGTTACTCTGTTTAAGTTTTTGAGAGCTCGGAACCCAAAGTTCGTCCGAATGAGAGTTTTTCATCTACTTTGGACGAAGTTTGTCCAAACTTGTCTCCGTTTGACTTTCGAGAGAGTTTGGATCTCAAAGTTCACCCCAATGAGAGTTCTTTAGGGTGTTTGGACGACACATGGTCCAAACGTTACTCCGTTTAAGTTTTTGAGAGCTCGGAACCAAAAGTTCTTCCCATTGAGAGTTTTTCATCTAGTTTGGACGAAGTTGGTCCAAACTTTGCTCTGTTTGAGTTACGGAGAGTTTGGAACTAAAAGTTCACCCCAATGAGAGTTCTTTAGGTGGTTTGGACGACACATGGTAGAAACGTTACTATGTTTTGATTTTTGAGAGCTCGGAACCCAAAGTTCTTCCCAATGGAGTTTTTCATCTAGTTTGGACGAAGTTTATCCAAACTTTGCTCCGTTTGACTTTCGAGAGAGTTTGGATCTCAAAGTTCTTCCCAATGAGAGTTCTTTAGGTAATTTGGACAACACATGGTCCAAACGTTACTCCGTTTAAGTTTTTGACAGCTCGGAACCCAAAGTTCGTCCGAATGAGAGTTTTTCATCTACTTTGACGAAGTTTGTCCAAACTGTTCTCCGTTTGACTTTTGAGAGAGTTTGGATCTCAAAGTACATCCCAATGAGAGTTCTTTAGGTGGTTTGGACAACACATGGTCCAAACGTTACTCTGTTTAAGTTTTACAGAGCTCGGAACCCAAAGTTCGTCCGAATGAGAGTTTTTCATCTACTTTGGACGAACTTGGTCCAAACTTTGCTCCGTTTGAGTTTCGGAGAGTTTGGAACTAAAAGTTCGTCCCAATGAGAGTTCTTTAGGTGGTTTGGACGACACATGGTAGAAACGTTACTCAATTTAGGTTTTTGAGAGCTCGGAACCTAAAGTTCGTCCCAATGAGAGTTTTTCATCTAGTTTGGACGAAGTTTGTCCAAACTTTGCTCCGTTTGACTTTCGAGAGAGTTTGGATCTCAAAGTTCATCCCAATAAGAGTTCTTTAGGTGGTTTGGACGCACATGATAGAAACGTTACTCAGTTTAGGTTTTTGAGATCTCGGAACCCAAAGTTCGTCCCAATGAGAGTTTTTAATCTAGTTTGGACGAAGTTTGTCCAAACTTTGCTCCGTTTGACTTTAGGGAGAGTTTGGATCTCAAAGTTCATCCCAATGAGAGTTCTTTAGGTTGTTTGGACAACACATGGTCCACACGTTACTCTGGTTAAGTTTTTGAGAGCTCGGAACCCAAAGTTCGTCCGAATGAGAGTTTTTCATCTACTTTGGACGAAGTTTGTCCAAACTTTGCTCCGTTTGTCTTTCGAGAGAGTTTGGATCTCAAAGTTCATCCCAATGAGAGATCTTTAGGGTGTTTGGACGACACATGGTCCAAACGTTACTCTATTTAAGTTTTTGAGAGCTCGGAATCCAAAGTTCTTCCAAATGAGAGTTTTTCATCTAGTTTGGACGAAGTTTGTCAAAACTTTGCTCCGTTTGATTTTCGAGAGAGTTTGGATCTCAAAGTTCATCCCAATGAGAGTTCTTTAGGTGGTTTGGATGACACATGGTAGAAACGTTACTCAGTTTAGGTTTTTGAGAGCTCGGAACCCAAAGTTCGTCCGAATGAGAGTTTTTCATCTACTTTGGACGAAGTTTGTCCAAACTTTGCTCCGTTTGACTTTCGAGAGAGTTTGGAACTCAAAGTTCACCCCAATGAGAGTTCTTTCGGTGGTTTGGACAACACATGGTCCAAACGTTTCTCTGTTTAAGTTTTTGAGACCTTGGAACCCAAAGTTCGTCCCAATGAGAGTTTTTCATCTAGTTTGGACGAAGTTTGTCCAAACTTTGCTCCGTTTGACTTTCGAGAGAGTTTGGATCTCAAAGCTCATCCCAATGAAAGTTCTTTAGGTGGTTTGGACAACACATGGTGCAAACGTTAGTCTGTTTAAGTTTTTTAGAGCTCGGAACCCAAAGTTCGTCCCAATGAGAGTTTTTCATCTACTTTGGACGAAGTTTGTCCAAACTTTGCTCCGTTTGACTTTCGAGAGAGTTTGGATCTCAAAGTTCATCCCAATGAAAGTTCTTTAGGATGTTTGGACAACACATGGTCAAAACGTTACTCTTTTTAAGTTTTTGAGAGCTCGGAACCCAAAGTTCGTCCCAATGAGAGTTTTTCATCTACTTTGGACGAAGTTTGTCCAAACTTTTCCCCGTTTGACTTTCGAGAGAGTTTGGATCTAAAAGTTCGGCCCAATGAGAGTTCTTTAGGTGGTTTGGACGACACACGGTAGAAACGTTACTCAGTTTAGGTTTTTGAGAGCTCGGAACCCAAAGTTCGTCCCAATGAGGGTTTTTCATCTAGTTTGGACGAAGTTTGTCCAAACTTTGCTCCATTTGACTTTCAAGAGAGTTTGGATCTTAAAGTTCATCCCCATGAGAGGTCTTTAGGTGGTTTGGACAACATATGGTCCAAACATTACTCTGTTTAAGTTTTTGAGATCTGGGAACCCAAAGTTCGTCCCAATGAGAGTTTTTCATCTACTTTGGACGAAGTTTGTCCAAACTTTGCTCCGTTTGACTTTCGAGAGAGTTTGGATCTCAAAAGTCATCCCAATGAGAGTTCTTTAGGTGGTTTGGACAACACATGGTCCAAACGTTACTCTTTTTAAGTTTTTGAGAGCTCGGAACCCAAAGTTCGTCCCAATGAGAGTTTTTCATCTACTTTGGACGAAGTTTTTCCAAACTTTGCTCCGTTTTACTTTTGAGAGAGTTTGGATCTCAAAGTTCATCCCAATGAGAGTTCTTTAGGTGGTTTGGACAACACATGGTCCAAACGTTACTCTGTTTAAGTTTTTGAGACCTCGGAACCCAAAGTTCGTCCCAATGAGAGTTTTTCATCTACTTTGGACGAAGTTTGTCCAAACTTTGCTCCGTTTGACTTTCGAGAGAGTTTGGATCTCAAAGTTCATCCCAATGAGAGTTCTTTAGGTGGTTTGGACAACACATGGTCCAAACGTTACTCTTTTTAAGTTTTTGAGAGCTCGGAACCCAAAGTTCGTCCCAATGAGAGTTTTTCATCTACTTTGGACGAAGTTTGTCCAAACTTTGCTCCGTTTGACTTTCGAGAGAGTTTGGATCTAAAAGTTCGGCCGAATGAGAGTTCTTTAGGTGGTTTGGACGACACATGGTAGAAACGTTACTCAGTTTAGGTTTTTGAGAGCTCGGAACCCAAAGTTCGTCCCAATGAGGGTTTTTCATCTAGTTTGGACGAAGTTTGTCCAAACTTTGCTCCATTTGACTTTCGAGAGAGTTTGGATCTTAAAGTTCATCCCCATGAGAGTTCTTTAGGTGGTTTGGACAACAAATGGTCCAAACGTTACTCTGTTTAAGTTTTTGAGAGCTCGGAACCCAAAGTTCGTCCCAATGAGAGTTTTTCATCTACATTGGATGAAGTTTGTCCAAACTTTGCTCCGTTTGACTTTCGAGAGAGTTTGGATCTCAAAGTTCATCCCAATGAGAGTTCTTTAGGTGGTTTGGACAACACATGGTCCAAACGTTACTCTTTTTAAGTTTTTGAGAGCTCGGAACCCAATGTTCGTCCCAATGAGAGTTTTTCATCTACTTTGGACGAAGTTTGTCCAAACTTTGCTCCGTTTGACTTTCGAGAGAGTTTGGATCTCAAAGTTCATCCCAATGAGAGTTCTTTAGGTGGTTTGGACGACACATGGTAGAAACGTTACTCAGTTTAGGTTTTTGAGAGCTCGGAACCCAAAGTTCGTCCCAATGAGAGTTTTTCATCTACATTGGACGAAGTTTGTCCAAACTTTGCTCCGTTTGACTTTCGAGAGAGTTTGGATCTCAAAGTTCATCCCAATGAGAGTTCTTTAGGTGGTTTGGACAACACATGGTCCAAACGTTACTCTTTTTAAGTTTTTGAGAGCTCGGAACCCAAAGTTCGTCCCAATGAGAGTTTTTCATCTACTTTGGACGAAGTTTGTCCAAACTTTGCTCCGTTTGACTTTCGAGAGAGTTTGGATCTCAAAGTTCATCCCAATGAGAGTTCTTTAGGTGGTTTGGACGACACATGGTAGAAACGTTACTCAGTTTAGGTTTTTGAGAGCTCGGAACCCAAAGTTCGTCCCAATGAGGGTTTTTCATCTAGTTTGGACGAAGTTTGTCCAAACTTTGCTCCATTTGACTTTCGAGAGAGTTTGGATCTTAAAGTTCATCCCAATGAGAGTTCTTTAGGTGGTTTGGACAACACATGGTCCAAATATTACTCTGTTTTAGTTTTTGAGACCTCGGAACCCAAAGTTCGTCCCAATGAGAGTTTTTCATCTACTTTGGACGAAGTTTGTCCAAACTTTGCTCCGTTTGACTTTCGAGAGAGTTTGGATCTCAAAGTTCATACCAATGAGAGTTCTTTAGGTCGTTTGGACAACACATGGTCCAAACGTTACTCTGTTTATGTTTTTGAGAGCTCGGAACCCAAAGTTCGTCCCAATGAGAGTTTTTCATCTACTTTGGACGAAGTTTGTCCAAACTTTGCTCCGTTTGACTTTCGAGAGAGTTTGGATCTCAAAGTTCATTCCAATGTGTTGGGTTTAATGTCCTATAAACTCGTAGTTTGTAAATCATTAAACATATTCTATTTCCAATAAAGACGTTATTGAGGTTATTCAGTAAAAGATGTTATTGAATATGTAAATTGCGAATGATTAACCTAAATCCAATAAACTAAGATCCTTGACTATAAAATGAATACTCGAACTATATGTAGGGACATATCGTAGGATCAAGTTCAAGTTTATAGTCAAAATAGTCTATAGTATAAGGATACGGTTGGGTGCCTTATCCTGGTGACACTATGGACGCGGCCCACTTTGTATTAAGTACAAACGATGAGATCCTAAATCGTTCATGTGGTGACATGCGAGTGGGGGCGTCCTATGCAATGAGTTTGCATAAGACTGGACCACGAAATAAGTCACTTTCTCTTTATAACGCCGTTTACTGAAGAAACTGACTATTTCTCATAGATGACCTAGGTAACTCGTTCTTAATCCTGAGCTATCTATGAACTCCTGTTTATGAGAGATTATCCTTTGATCTGCATGGGTGAGAGTGGCCAGCATCGCCGACTCGACAAGCCTACCATTTTGGGGATAAGATCGAATAGATAGCTGGGGACATAGTTTCGCAAGACGGAATTCACTCCTACCCATTTTAGGGATAGCAGAGAGGTTGTTCTCTTAAGTACTAACTCCAGGACTTGAACAAGGGGCCCCACCCTCTCGTTGGATCGAGAGGAACTTAGGTTTGATGGTTGGACCGCAAACCGATTGTTCATTAGAGGATTAGTGGAACTTAAGGAATAAGAAGTACTATAGGGGTGTAACGGTTATTTGACCTAGCTATAGCTACGAACAACCTGTGAAGGAACGACTTACTGAACATGGTTAAATCAAGTGGACGGAAATATATCTATAGTGAGGGGAGTGCAACTATCGGGCTATAGTGGAGTGTCCCGATAGTTAACGAATGTTGGCTAGCTTAGATAATGAGATTAGTCGGTTAGCCTTGAATCGTTGGAGCCCATGATCTATAGGTCCATTAGGTCCCTCTACTAGCTCATATCGGATTAAAGCCTAGAACATATTGATAGGAATTTTTGAATCGTTCAAAAACGGGAAATAGGGTTTTTATCGTAAGACGTGTTCGACACAATGATTTAATTATGAATTAAATTAGGAATTGAGAGATGAGGTATTTGAAAGTGTTTTAAATACCATATATATGTATTAGGAATCATATATAATTCATGACATTAGGTGATAAAGATTGATTGGATCAATCATATCAAAATTACTTGGAAATGTCCCAATTAATTGCCTAGAAATCAATTTCAATTTTGAATTGAAATTGAAATGAATTGCAAGCTGAAAATTTACAATTAGGATACAATTCATAATGGATTTAGTGGCATTTCCACTCTTGCATGATGATGCATAGTGGAAAACAACACAACCATGCACTAGATGCATGTGTTGTGAAGTAGACACCTAGAATCCACTTTGAGTTGCATCTTGGCCATGTGTCTAAGTGTCATGAAGCTTGTCTTTGCATGGGAGATGTCTATAAAAGGGGCTTGAATTAGATTCAAGAAGGGCAAGCTTTCATTTAGTGTTATGCTGCAAATTTTCTCCCTCAAATTCTCTCTCATTTCATCTCCTTCCAAAAGCTTGTACCATCAAGCATTCCCTTCCTATTTCTTTCTTCTATAGACTCCCACAAGTCTTTCTAGGCCCAAGAGAATAGTAGGGAAGACTCTAGAGGTTGTCCAAGGAGCATAGGAGAGGCAAACACCACAAGGAGTTCCACATAAGTGAGCTACAAAGGTTGGTGTTCTCTCAACTCTATATTCTGTCTTTTATAGAACATGCATGCTTTAGGAGCAAAATTGAATGTCTCAAGTGCTTTCGATCTTCAATTGCTTCCGCATGTGTTATATGAACACCTTCACAATGAGAGTTGTTTAGGTGGTTTGGACAACACATGGTCCAAACGTTACTCTGTTTAAGTTTTTGAGAGCTCGGAACCCAAAGTTCGTCCCAATGAGAGTTTTTCATCTACATTGGACGAAGTTTGTCCAAACTTTGCTCCGTTTGACTTTCGAGAGAGTTTGGATCTCAAAGTTCATCCCAATGAGAGTTCTTTAGGTGGTTTGGACAACACATGGTCCAAACGTTACTCTTTTTAAGTTTTTGAGAGCTCGGAACCCAAAGATCGTCCCAATGAGAGTTTTTCATCTACTTTGGACGAAGTTTGTCCAAACTTTGCTCCGTTTGACTTTCGAGAGAGTTTGGATCTCAAAGTTCATCCCAATGAGAGTTCTTTAGGTGGTTTGGACGACACATGGTAGAAACGTTACTCAGTTTAGGTTTTTGAGAGCTCGGAACCCAAAGTTCGTCCCAATGAGGGTTTTTAATCTAGTTTGGACGAAGTTTGTCCAAACTTTGCTCCATTTTACTTTCGAGAGAGTTTGGATCTTAAAGTTCATCCCAATGAGAGTTCTTTAGGTGGTTTGGACAACACATGGTCCAAATATTACTCTGTTTTAGTTTTTGAGACCTCGGAACCCAAAGTTCGTCCCAATGAGAGTTTTTCATCTACTTTGGACGAAGTTTGTCCAAACTTTGCTCCGTTTGACTTTCGAGAGAGTTTGGATCTCAAAGTTCATCCCAATGAGAGTTCTTTAGGTCGTTTGGACAACACATGGTCCAAACGTTACTCTGTTTAAGTTTTTTAGACCTCGGAACCCAAAGTTCGTCCCAATGAGAGTTTTTCATCTACTTTGGACGAAGTTTGTCCAAACTTTGCTCCGTTTGACTTTCGAGAGAGTTTGGATCTCAAAGTTCATTCCAATGAGAGTTGTTTAGGTGGTTTGGACAACACATGGTCCAAACGTTACTCTGTTTAAGTTTTTGAGAGCTCGGAACCCAAAGTTCGTCCCAATGAGGGTTTTTAATCTAGTTTGGACGAAGTTTGTCCAAACTTTGCTCCATTTTACTTTCGAGAGAGTTTGGACCTTAAAGTTCATCCCAATGAGAGTTCTTTAGGTGGTTTGGACAATACATGGTCCAAATATTACTCTGTTTTAGTTTTTGAGACCTCGGAACCCAAAGTTCGTCCCAATGAGAGTTTTTCATCTACTTTGGACGAAGTTTGTCCAAACTTTGCTCCGTTTGACTTTCGAGAGAGTTTGGATCTCAAAGTTCATCCCAATGAGAGTTCTTTAGGTCGTTTGGACAACACATGGTCCAAACGTTACTCTGTTTAAGTTTTTTAGACCTCGGAACCCAAAGTTCGTCCCAATGAGAGTTTTTCATCTACTTTGGACGAAGTTTGTCCAAACTTTGCTCCGTTTGACTTTCGAGAGAGTTTGGATCTCAAAGTTCATTCCAATGAGAGTTGTTTAGGTGGTTTGGACAACACATGGTCCAAACGTTACTCTGTTTAAGTTTTTGAGAGCTCGGAACCCAAAGTTCGTCCCAATGAGGGTTTTTAATCTAGTTTGGACGAAGTTTGTCCAAACTTTGCTCCATTTTACTTTCGAGAGAGTTTGGACCTTAAAGTTCATCCCAATGAGAGTTCTTTAGGTGGTTTGGACAATACATGGTCCAAATATTACTCTGTTTTAGTTTTTGAGACCTCGGAACCCAAAGTTCGTCCCAATGAGAGTTTTTCATCTACTTTGGACGAAGTTTGTCCAAACTTTGCTCCGTTTGACTTTCGAGAGAGTTTGGATCTCAAAGTTCATCCCAATGAGAGTTCTTTTGGTCGTTTGGACAACACATGGTCCAAACGTTACTCTGTTTAAGTTTTTGAGACCTCGAAACCCAAAGTTCGTCCCAATGAGAGTTTTTCATCTACTTTGGACGAAGTTTGTCCAAACTTTGCTCCGTTTGACTTTCGAGAGAGTTTGGATCTCAAAGTTCATCCCAATGAGAGTTCTTTCGGTGGTTTGGACGACACATGGTCCAAACGTTACTCTGTTTAAGTTTTTGAGAGCTCGGAATCCAAAGTTCGTCCCAATGAGAGTTTTTCATCTAGATTGGACGAAGTTTGTCCAAACTTTGCTCCGTTTGACTTTCGAGAGAGTTTGGATCTCAAAGTTCATCCCAATGAGAGTTATTTCGGTGGTTTGGACAACACATGGTCCAAACGTTACTCTGTTGAAGTTTTTTAGAGCTCGGAACCCAAAGTTCGTCCCAATGAGAGTTTTTCATTTACTTTGGACGAAGTTTGTCCAAACTTTGCTCCGTTTGACTTTCGAGAGAGTTTGGATCTCAAAGTTCATCCCAATGACAGTTCTTTCGGTGGTTTGGACGACACATGGTCCAAACGTTACTCTGTTTTAGTTTTTGAGAGCTCGGAACCCAAAGTTCGTCCCAATGAGAGTTTTTCATCTACTTTGGACGAAGTTTGTCCAAACTTTGCTCCGTTTGAGTTTCGAGAGAGTGTGGATCTCAAAGTTCATCCCAATGAGAGTTCTTTAGGTGGTTTGGACAACACATGGTCCAAACGTTACTCTGTTTAAGTTTTTGAGAGCTCGGAACCCAAAGTTCGTCCCAATGAGAGTTTTTCATCTACTTTGGACGAAGTTTGTCCAAACTTTGCTCCGTTTGACTTTCGAGAGAGTTTGGATCTCAAAGTTCATCCCAATGAGAGTTCTTTCGGTGGTTTGGACAACACATGGTCCAAAGGTTACTCTGTTAAAGTTTTTGAGAGCTCGGAACCGAAAGTTTGTCCCAATGAGAGTTTTTCATCTACTTTGGACGAAGTTTGTCCAAACTTTGCTCCGTTTGACTTTCGAGAGAGTTTGGATCTCAAAGTTCATCCCAATGACAGTTCTTTCGGTGGTTTGGACAACACATGGTCCAAACGTTACTCTGTTTAAGTTTTTGAGAGCTCGGAACCCAAAGTTCGTCCCAATGAGTGTTTTTCATCTACTTTGGACGAAGTTTGTCAAAACTTTGCTCCGTTTGACTTTCGAGAGAGTTTGGATGTTATGAAACTCCCAAGAAATGGATCTAACAACCTTGCTAAAAAACAAGACCTTTAGATCTCAAATCTGAAAACCCCAAAGAACAATATGGAACCAACCCAAGGAAAAGTTTTGAAACGGATTACCTTGATGATCAATATCAAGAGTAAAGAAAACTTGTTTCTAAACTCGTGATTCGAATCACTCCACAAGAGGTTTGATCAACACCACTTGAATGACTCTAGCATGCAAGATCTAAACACAAGAAATTGCACAATTTGAAAAAAACTCAGCTCAACACAAAGCTAAGAGAAAACCCAATATATTTCACTCAAAATATTCTGGTTTGTGTTACATCCAAGATGGCTTTTTATAGCCTTCAAAATATAACCTAAATTCAGCTTAAATGACATATTTAAGAGTGTAACCTCCACAATATTAAAGCCCATAATCAGCCACTACTCAAATGTAACCTATAAGTTATGAAAAAGACTTAAAAACTGAAAATTATATAATGGAGGGCCATAAATCCGAGAATTGAACTCCAATGGTCAGCTTTGAGTTGTTTGTAACCTCCCATATTAATTGAAGCTTCACTTGGAGTAGTTTAAGCTTAAGTTCCATAAAGCCAACTATAGTTCATTAAATGCAAGTGAAAATGCATTTAACGTGTCTCCATCTTGAATCTCAATTTTGGAAATAGTGTAGGGAAATAGTCCAACATCTCCTTGAACGTCCTTTGTCGAGCTCACCATAGCTTGAATATAGGTGATTAATGCTTGTTGTATCTTCTTGGCTCTCGACCTTGTAATTGGACCTTGAGGCATGACAATAGATGTAGCTTGGTTCACATCATCTTCTCCCTCTTCAGAAGGATTCGTCCTCGAATCATAGCCATCACCTACATCAAAAGGACTCAAGTCAGCAACATTAAAGGTTGCACTAACACCATACTCACCTGGTAAATCAATTTTATAAGCATTGTCATTGATGCGCTCAAGAACTTGGAAAGGACCATCTCCTCTAGGCAAAAGTTTCGATCTTCTTTGTGTAGGAAACCTTTCTTTTCGAAAATGCACCCAAACCCAATCTCCAGGTTTGAAGACTAAAAGCTTGCGTCCCTTATTAATTCTTGAAGCAACCTTGGAATTATGCTTCTCAATGTTCTCTTTCACTTTTTGGTGCAGCTTATGAACAAAGTCAACCTTTGCATTGGCATCAAAACTCACAAACTCATTAGGGGGCATAGGTAATAAATCAATAGGAGTTAGAGGATTAAAGCCATAAACAATTTCAAAAGGAGTGCATTTAGTAGTGCTATGTACAGCCCTATTATATGCAAATTCTATGAATGGCAAACAATCCTCCCAAGTCTTAAGATTCTTGTTGATAATAGCTCTAAGCATAGTAGTCATGGTCCGATTAACAACCTCAGTTTGTCCATCCGTTTGTGGATGACATGTAGTTGAATACACTAGCTTAGTTCCCAATTTACCCCACAAAACACGCCAAAAGTGACTTAAAAATTTAACATCACGATCACTTACTATGCTTTTAGGAATACCATGCAATCTCACAACCTCCCTAAAAAATAAATCAGCAATATGCTTTGCATCATCAGTTTTGTGACAAGGAATAAAATGAGCCATTTTACTAAATCTATCAACCACAACAAAGATGCTATCCCTACCTTTCCTAGTTCTAGGTAAGCCTAAAACAAAATCCATTGATATATCAATCCAAGGACCATTAGGAATGGGCAAAGGTGAATACAAACCATGTGGTTGAAGCCTAGACTTAGCTTGTTTACATGTTATGCATCGTGCACACACTTTATTAACATCATGTCTCATTTTAGGCCAGTAAAAGTGTTCAGCAAGCATATCATAAGTTTTAGAAACTCCAAAATGAGCCATTAAGCCACCTCCATGAGCTTCCCTTACAAGTAACTCACGAATGGAACAAAATGGTATGCAAAGTTTCCCTTTTCTAAACAAAAATCCATCAAACAACATGTAATCATCCACAACAAGTCCTTTTTCACAAGATTCAACAAAAGGAGCAAAGAACACATCATGATAATACAAAGACTTTATATGCTCAAAACCCAAAAACTTAGCATTCAATCGGTTAAAAAGAGCATACCTTCGAGACAAAGCATCAGCAACAACATTCTCTTTACCTTGTTTATACTTAATGACATAAGGAAATGACTCGAT
>JAETGN010000258.1:0-27858 GCA_017139565.1 Luffa aegyptiaca
CAAAGTTCGTCCCAATGGGATTTTTTCATCTAGTTTGGACGAAGTTGGTCCAAACTTTGCTCCTTTGGTTTCGAGAGAGTTTGGAACACAAAGTTCGTCTGAATGAGAGTCTTTAGGTGGTTTGGACGACACATTGTCCCAAACTTTACTTCGTTTAAGTTTTTGAGAGTCTCGGAACCCAAAGTTCGTCCCAATGGATTTTTTTCATCTAGATTGGACGAAGTTGGTCCAAACTTTTCTCCGTTTGAGTTTCGAGAGAGTTTGGAACTCAATGTTCGTCCGAATGAGAGTTCTTTAGGTGGTTGGACGACACATGGTCCAAACTTTACTTCGTTTAAGTTTTTGAGAGCTCGGAACCCAAAGTTCGTCCAATGGGATTTTTTCATCTAGTTTGGACGAAGTTGGTCCAAACGTTTGCTCCGTTTTAGTTTCGAGAGAGTTTGGAACCCAAAGTTCGTCCGAATGAGAGTTCTTTAGGTGGTTTGGACGACACATGGTCCAAACTTTACTTCGTTTAAGTTTTTGAGAGCTCGGAACCCAAAGTTCGTCCCAATGGGATTTTTCATCTAGTTTGGACGAAGTTGGTCCAAACTTTGCTCCGTTTGAGTTTCGAGAGAGTTTGGAACTCAAAGTTCGTCCGAATGAGAGTTCTTTAGGTGGTTTGGACGACACATGGTCCAAACTTTACTTCGTTTAAGTTTTTGGAGCTCGGAACCCAAATGTTCGTCCTAATGGGAGTTTTTCATCTAGATTGGACAAAGTTGATCCAAACTTTTCTCTGTTTGAGTTTCGAGAGAGTTTGGAACTCAAAGTTCGTCCGAATGAGAGTTTTTTAGGTGGTTTGGACGACACATGGTCCAAACTTTACTTCGTTTAAGTTTTTCAGAGCTCGGAACCCAAAGTTCGTCAGAATGAGAGTTTTTCATCTAGTTTGGACGAAGTTGGTCCAAACTTTGCTCCGTTTGAGTTTCGAGAGAGTTTGGAACTCAAAGTTCGTCCGAATGAGAGTTCTTTAGGTGGTTTGGACGACACATGGTCCAAACCTTACTTCGTTGAAGTTTTTGAGAGCTCGGAACGGAAAGTTTGTCCCAATGAGAGTTTTTCATCTAGTTTGGACGAAGTTGGTCCAATGTTTGCTCCGTTTGAGTTTCGAGAGAGTTTGTAACTCAAAGTTCGTCCGAATGAGAGTTCTTTAGGTGGTTTGGACGACACATGGTCCAAACTTTACTTCGTTTAAGTTTTTGAGAGCTCGGAACCCAAAGTTCGTCCCAATGGGATTTTTTCATCTAGTTTGGACGAAGTTGGTCCAAACTTTGCTCCGTTTGGGTTTCGAGAGAGTTTGGAACTCAAAGTTCGTCTGAATGAGAGTTCTTTAGGTGGTTTGGACGACACGTGGTCCAAACTTTACTTCGTTTAAGTTTTTGAGAGCTCGGAACCCAAAGTTCGTCCCAATGGGATTTTTTCATCTAGATTGGACCAAGTTGGTCCAAAGTTTGCTCCGTTTGAGTTTCGAGAGAGTTTGTAACTCAAAGTTCGTCCGAATGAGAGTTCTTTAGGTGGTTGGGACGAGACATGGTCCAAACTTTACTTCGTTTAAGTTTTTGAGAGCTCGGAACCCAAAGTTCGTCCCAATGGGATTTTTTCATCTAGTTTGGACGAAGTTGGTCCAAACTTTTGTCCGTTTGAGTTTCGAGAGAGTTTGGAACTCAAAGTTCGTCCGAATGAGAGTTCTTTAGGTGGTTTGGACGACACATGGTCCAAACTTTACTTCGTTTAAGTTTTTCAGAGCTCGGAACCCAAAGTTCGTCAGAATGAGAGTTTTTCATCTAGTTTGGACGAAGTTGGTCCAAACTTTGCTCCGTTTGAGTTTCGAGAGAGTTTTGAACTCAAAGTTCGTCCGAATGAGAGTTCTTTAGGTGGTTTGGACGACACATGGTCCAAACCTTACTTCGTTGAAGTTTTTGAGAGCTCGGAACGGAAAGTTTGTCCCAATGAGAGTTTTTTCATCTAGTTTGGACGAAGTTGGTCCAAAGTTTGCTCCGTTTGAGTTTCGAGAGACTTTGTAACTCAAAGTTCGTCCGAATGAGAGTTCTTTAGGTGGTTTGGACGACACATGGTCCAAACTTTACTTCGTTTAAGTTTTTGAGAGCTCGGAACCCAAAGTTCGTCTCAATGGGATTTTTTCATCTAGTTTGGACGAAGTTGGTCCAAACTTTGCTCCGTTTGAGTTTCGAGAGAGTTTGGAACTCAAAGTTCGTCCGAATGAGAGTTCTTTAGGTGGTTTGGACGACACATGGTCCAAACTTTACTTCGTTTAAGTTTTTGAGAGCTCGGAACCCAAAGTTCGTCGCAATGGGATTTTTTCATCTAGTTTGGACGAAGTTGGTCCAAACTTTGCTCCTTTGGGTTTCGAGAGAGTTTGGAACACAAAGTTCGTCGTGAATGAGAGTTCTTTAGGTGGTTTGGACGACACATGGTCCAAACTTTACTTCGTTTAAGTTTTTTAGAGCTCGGAACCCAAAGTTCGTCCCAATGGGATTTTTTCATCTAGATTGGACGAAGTTGGTCCAAACTTTTCTCCGTTTGAGTTTCGAGAGAGTTTGGAACTCAATGTTCGTCCGAATGAGAGTTTTTTAGGTGGTTTGGACGACACATGGTCCAAACTTTACTTCGTTTAAGTTTTTGAGAGCTCGGAACCCAAAGTTCGTCCCAATGGGATTTTTTCATCTAGTTTGGACGAAGTTGGTCCAAACTTTGCTCCTTTGGGTTTCGAGAGAGTTTGGAACACAAAGTTCGTCTGAATGAGAGTTCTTTAGGTGGTTTGGACGACACATGGTCCAAACTTTACTTCGTTTAAGTTTTTGAGAGCTCGGAACCCAAAGTTCGTCCCAATGGGATTTTTTCATCTAGATTGGACGAAGTTGGTCCAAACTTTTCTCCGTTTGAGTTTCGAGAGAGTTTGGAACTCAATGTTCGTCCGAATGAGAGTTTTTTAGGTGGTTTGGACGACACATGGTCCAAACTTTACTTCGTTTAAGTTTTTGAGAGCTCGGAACCCAAAGTTCGTCCCAATGGGATTTTTTCATCTAGTTTGGACGAAGTTGGTCCAAAGTTTGCTCCGTTTTAGTTTCGAGAGAGTTTGGAACCCAAAGTTCGTCCGAATGAGAGTTCTTTAGGTGGTTTGGACGACACATGGTCCAAACTTTACTTCGTTTAAGTTTTTGAGAGCTCGGAACCCAAAGTTCGTCCCAATGGGATTTTTTCATCTAGTTTGGACGAAGTTGGTCCAAACTTTGCTCCGTTTGAGTTTCGAGAGAGTTTGGAACTCAAAGTTCGTCCGAATGAGAGTTCTTTAGGTGGTTTGGACGACACATGGTCCAAACTTTACTTCGTTTAAGTTTTTGGGAGCTCGGAACCCAATGTTCGTCCTAATGGGAGTTTTTCATCTAGATTGGACAAAGTTGATCCAAACTTTTCTCTGTTTGAGTTTCGAGAGAGTTTGGAACTCAAAGTTCGTCCGAATGAGAGTTTTTTAGGTGGTTTGGACGACACATGGTCCAAACTTTACTTCGTTTAAGTTTTTCAGAGCTCGGAACCCAAAGTTCGTCAGAATGAGAGTTTTTCATCTAGTTTGGACGAAGTTGGTCCAAACTTTGCTCCGTTTGAGTTTCGAGAGAGTTTGGAACTCAAAGTTCGTCCGAATGAGAGTTCTTTAGGTGGTTTGGACGACACATGGTCCAAACCTTACTTCGTTGAAGTTTTTGAGAGCTCGGAACGGAAAGTTTGTCCCAATGAGAGTTTTTCATCTAGTTTGGACGAAGTTGGTCCAATGTTTGCTCCGTTTGAGTTTCGAGAGAGTTTGTAACTCAAAGTTCGTCCGAATGAGAGTTCTTTAGGTGGTTTGGACGACACATGGTCCAAACTTTACTTCGTTTAAGTTTTTGAGAGCTCGGAACCCAAAGTTCGTCCCAATGGGATTTTTTCATCTAGTTTGGACGAAGTTGGTCCAAACTTTGCTCCGTTTGGGTTTCGAGAGAGTTTGGAACTCAAAGTTCGTCTGAATGAGAGTTCTTTAGGTGGTTTGGACGACACGTGGTCCAAACTTTACTTCGTTTAAGTTTTTGAGAGCTCGGAACCCAAAGTTCGTCCCAATGGGATTTTTTCATCTAGATTGGACCAAGTTGGTCCAAAGTTTGCTCCGTTTGAGTTTCGAGAGAGTTTGTAACTCAAAGTTCGTCCGAATGAGAGTTCTTTAGGTGGTTGGGACGAGACATGGTCCAAACTTTACTTCGTTTAAGTTTTTGAGAGCTCGGAACCCAAAGTTCGTCCCAATGGGATTTTTTCATCTAGTTTGGACGAAGTTGGTCCAAACTTTTGTCCGTTTGAGTTTCGAGAGAGTTTGGAACTCAAAGTTCGTCCGAATGAGAGTTCTTTAGGTGGTTTGGACGACACATGGTCCAAACTTTACTTCGTTTAAGTTTTTCAGAGCTCGGAACCCAAAGTTCGTCAGAATGAGAGTTTTTCATCTAGTTTGGACGAAGTTGGTCCAAACTTTGCTCCGTTTGAGTTTCGAGAGAGTTTTGAACTCAAAGTTCGTCCGAATGAGAGTTCTTTAGGTGGTTTGGACGACACATGGTCCAAACCTTACTTCGTTGAAGTTTTTGAGAGCTCGGAACGGAAAGTTTGTCCCAATGAGAGTTTTTCATCTAGTTTGGACGAAGTTGGTCCAAAGTTTGCTCCGTTTGAGTTTCGAGAGACTTTGTAACTCAAAGTTCGTCCGAATGAGAGTTCTTTAGGTGGTTTGGACGACACATGGTCCAAACTTTACTTCGTTTAAGTTTTTGAGAGCTCGGAACCCAAAGTTCGTCTCAATGGGATTTTTTCATCTAGTTTGGACGAAGTTGGTCCAAACTTTGCTCCGTTTGAGTTTCGAGAGAGTTTGGAACTCAAAGTTCGTCCGAATGAGAGTTCTTTAGGTGGTTTGGACGACACATGGTCCAAACTTTACTTCGTTTAAGTTTTTGAGAGCTCGGAACCCAAAGTTCGTCGCAATGGGATTTTTTCATCTAGTTTGGACGAAGTTGGTCCAAACTTTGCTCCTTTGGGTTTCGAGAGAGTTTGGAACACAAAGTTCGTGTGAATGAGAGTTCTTTAGGTGGTTTGGACGACACATGGTCCAAACTTTACTTCGTTTAAGTTTTTTAGAGCTCGGAACCCAAAGTTCGTCCCAATGGGATTTTTTCATCTAGATTGGACGAAGTTGGTCCAAACTTTTCTCCGTTTGAGTTTCGAGAGAGTTTGGAACTCAATGTTCGTCCGAATGAGAGTTTTTTAGGTGGTTTGGACGACACATGGTCCAAACTTTACTTCGTTTAAGTTTTTGAGAGCTCGGAACCCAAAGTTCGTCCCAATGGGATTTTTTCATCTAGTTTGGACGAAGTTGGTCCAAACTTTGCTCCTTTGGGTTTCGAGAGAGTTTGGAACACAAAGTTCGTCTGAATGAGAGTTCTTTAGGTGGTTTGGACGACACATGGTCCAAACTTTACTTCGTTTAAGTTTTTGAGAGCTCGGAACCCAAAGTTCGTCCCAATGGGATTTTTTCATCTAGATTGGACGAAGTTGGTCCAAACTTTTCTCCGTTTGAGTTTCGAGAGAGTTTGGAACTCAATGTTCGTCCGAATGAGAGTTTTTTAGGTGGTTTGGACGACACATGGTCCAAACTTTACTTCGTTTAAGTTTTTGAGAGCTCGGAACCCAAAGTTCGTCCCAATGGGATTTTTTCATCTAGTTTGGACGAAGTTGGTCCAAAGTTTGCTCCGTTTTAGTTTCGAGAGAGTTTGGAACCCAAAGTTCGTCCGAATGAGAGTTCTTTAGGTGGTTTGGACGACACATGGTCCAAACTTTACTTCGTTTAAGTTTTTGAGAGCTCGGAACCCAAAGTTCGTCCCAATGGGATTTTTTCATCTAGTTTGGACGAAGTTGGTCCAAACTTTGCTCCGTTTGAGTTTCGAGAGAGTTTGGAACTCAAAGTTCGTCCGAATGAGAGTTCTTTAGGTGGTTTGGACGACACATGGTCCAAACTTTACTTCGTTTAAGTTTTTGGGAGCTCGGAACCCAATGTTCGTCCTAATGGGAGTTTTTCATCTAGATTGGACAAAGTTGATCCAAACTTTTCTCTGTTTGAGTTTCGAGAGAGTTTGGAACTCAAAGTTCGTCCGAATGAGAGTTTTTTAGGTGGTTTGGACGACACATGGTCCAAACTTTACTTCGTTTAAGTTTTTCAGAGCTCGGAACCCAAAGTTCGTCAGAATGAGAGTTTTTCATCTAGTTTGGACGAAGTTGGTCCAAACTTTGCTCCGTTTGAGTTTCGAGAGAGTTTGGAACTCAAAGTTCGTCCGAATGAGAGTTCTTTAGGTGGTTTGGACGACACATGGTCCAAACCTTACTTCGTTGAAGTTTTTGAGAGCTCGGAACGGAAAGTTTGTCCCAATGAGAGTTTTTCATCTAGTTTGGACGAAGTTGGTCCAATGTTTGCTCCGTTTGAGTTTCGAGAGAGTTTGTAACTCAAAGTTCGTCCGAATGAGAGTTCTTTAGGTGGTTTGGACGACACATGGTCCAAACTTTACTTCGTTTAAGTTTTTGAGAGCTCGGAACCCAAAGTTCGTCCCAATGGGATTTTTTCATCTAGTTTGGACGAAGTTGGTCCAAACTTTGCTCCGTTTGGGTTTCGAGAGAGTTTGGAACTCAAAGTTCGTCTGAATGAGAGTTCTTTAGGTGGTTTGGACGACACGTGGTCCAAACTTTACTTCGTTTAAGTTTTTGAGAGCTCGGAACCCAAAGTTCGTCCCAATGGGATTTTTTCATCTAGATTGGACCAAGTTGGTCCAAAGTTTGCTCCGTTTGAGTTTCGAGAGAGTTTGTAACTCAAAGTTCGTCCGAATGAGAGTTCTTTAGGTGGTTGGGACGAGACATGGTCCAAACTTTACTTCGTTTAAGTTTTTGAGAGCTCGGAACCCAAAGTTCGTCCCAATGGGATTTTTTCATCTAGTTTGGACGAAGTTGGTCCAAACTTTTGTCCGTTTGAGTTTCGAGAGAGTTTGGAACTCAAAGTTCGTCCGAATGAGAGTTCTTTAGGTGGTTTGGACGACACATGGTCCATACTTTACTTCCTTTAAGTTTTTGAGAGCTCGGAACCGAAAGTTCGTCCCAATGAGAGTTTTTCATCTAGTTTGGACGAAGTTGGTCCAAACTTTGCTCCGTTTGAGTTTCGAGAGAGTTTTGAACTCAAAGTTCGTCCGAATGAGAGTTCTTTAGGTGGTTTGGACGACACATGGTCCAAACTTTACTTCGTTTAAGTTTTTGAGAGGTCGGAACCCAAAGTTCGTCCCAATGGGATTTTTTCATCTAGTTTGGACGAAGTTGGTCCAAACTTTTCTCCGTTTGAGTTTCGAGAGAGTTTGGAACTCAAAGTTCGTCCGAATGAGAGTTCTTTAGGTGGTTTGTACGACACATCGTCCAAACTTTACTTCCTTTAAGTTTTTGAGAGCTCGGAATCGAAAGTTCGTCCCAATGAGAGTTTTTCATCTAGTTTGGACAAAGTTGGTCCAAACTTTTCTCCGTTTGAGTTTCGAGAGAGTTTGGCACTCAAAGTTCGTCCGAATGAGAGTTCTTTAGGTGGTTTGGACGACACATGGTCCATACTTTACTTCCTTTAAGTTTTTTAGAGCTCGGAACCGAAAGTTCGTCCCAATGAGAGTTTTTCATCTAGTTTAGACGAAGTTGGTCCAAACTTTGCTCTGTTTGAGTTTCGAGAGAGTTTGGAACTCAAAGTTCGTCCGAATGAGAGTTCTTTAGGTGGTTTGGACGACACATGGTCCAAACTTCACTTCCTTTAAGTTTTTGAGAGCTCGGAATCGAAAGTTCGTCCCAATGAGAGTTTTTCATCTAGTTTGGACAAAGTTGGTCCAAACTTTTCTCTGTTTAAGTTTCGAGAGAGTTTGGAACTCAAAGTTTGTCTGAATGAGAGTTCTTTATCTGGTTTGGACGAAACATGGTCCAAACTTTACTTCGTTTAAGTTTTTGAGAGCTCGGAACCCAAAGTTCGTCCTAATGGGAGTTTTTCATCTAGATTCGACGAAGTTGGTCCAAACTTTTCTCCGTTTGAGTTTCGAGAGAGTTTGGAACTCAAAGTTCGTCCGAATGAGAGTTCTTTAGGTGGTTTGGACGACACATCGTCCAAACTTTACTTCCTTTAAGTTTTTGAGAGCTCGGAACCGAAAGTTCGTCCCAATGAGAGTTTTTCATCTAGTTTGGACGAAGTTGGTCCAAACTTTTCTCCGTTTGAGTTTCGAGAGAGTTTGGAACTCAAAGTTCGTCCGAATGAGAGTTCTTTAGGTGGTTTGAACGACACATGGTCCATACTTTACTTCCTTTAAGTTTTTGAGAGCTCGGAACCGAAAGTTCGTCCCAATGAGAGTTTTTCATCTAGTTTGGACGAAGTTGGTCCAAACTTTGCTCCATTTGAGTTTCGAGAGAGTTTGGAACTCAAAGTTCGTCCGAATGAGAGTTCTTTAGGTGGTTTGGACGACACATGGTCCAAACGAAGTTCGTCCGAATGGAACTCAAACTTCGTCCGAATGGAACTCAAACTTCGTTTGGACCATGTGTCGTCCAAACCACCTAAAGAACTCTCATTCGGACGAACTTTGAGTTCCAAACTCTTTCGAAACTCAAACGGAGCAAAGTTTGGACCAACTTCGTCCAAACTAGATGAAAAACTCTCATTGGGACGAACTTTGGGTCCCGAGCTCTCAAAAACTTAAAGAAAGTAAAGTTTGGACCATGTGTCGTCCAAACCACCTAAAGAACTCTCATTCGGACGAACTTTGAGTTCCAAACTCTCTCGAAACTCAAACGGAGCAAAGTCTGGACCAACTTCGTCCAAACAAGATGAAAAACTCTCATTGGGACGAACTTTGGGTTCCGAGCTCTCAAAAACTTAAAGGAAGTAAAGTTTGGACCATGTGTCGTGCAAACCACCTAAAGAACTCTCATTCGGACGAAGTTTGAGTTCCAAACTCTCTCGAAACTCAAACGGAGCAAAGTTTGGACCAACTTCGTCCAAACTAGATGAAAAACTCTCATTGGGACGAACTTTGGGTTCCGAGCTCTCAAAAACTTAAAGAAAGTAAAGTTTGGACCATGTGTCGTCCAAACCACCTAAAGAACTCTCATTCGGACGAACTTTGAGTTCCAAACTCTCTCGAAACTCAAACGGAGCAAAGTTTGGACCAACTTCGTCCAAACAAGATGAAAAACTCTCATTGGGACGAACTTTGGGTTCCGAGCTCTCAAAAACTTAAAGGAAGTAAAGTTTGGACCATGTGTCGTGCAAACCACCTAAAGAACTCTCATTCGGACGAAGTTTGAGTTCCAAACTCTCTCGAAACTCAAACGGAGCAAAGTTTGGACCAACTTCGTCCAAACTAGATGAAAAACTCTCATTGGGACGAACTTTGGGTTCCGAGCTCTCAAAAACTTAAAGAAAGTAAAGTTTGGACCATGTGTCGTCCAAACCACCTAAAGAACTCTCATTCGGACGAACTTTGAGTTCTAAACTCTCTCGAAACTCAAACGGAGCAAAGTTTGGACCAACTTCGTCCAAACAAGATGAAAAACTCTCATTGGGACGAACTTTGGGTTCCGAGCTCTCAAAAACTTAAAGGAAGTAAAGTTTGGACCATGTGTCGTGCAAACCACCTAAAGAACTCTCATTCGGACGAAGTTTGAGTTCCAAACTCTCTCGAAACTCAAACAGAGCAAAGTTTGGACCAACTTCGTCCAAACTAGATGAAAAACTCTCATTGGGACGAACTTTGGGTTCCGAGCTCTCAAAAACTTCAACGAAGTAAGGTTTGGACCATGTGTCGTCCAAAAAACCTAAAAAACTCTCATTCGGACGAACTTTGAGTTCCAAACTCTCTCGAAACTCAAACGGAGCAAAGTTTGGACCAACTTCGTCCAAACTAGATGAAAAACTCTCATTGGGACGAACTTTGGGTTCCGAGCTCTCAAAAACTTAAAGGAAGTAAAGTTTGGACCATGTGTCGTCCAAACCACCTAAAGAACTCTCATTCGGACGAACTTTGAGATCCAAACTCTCTCGAAACTAAAACGGAGCAAAGTTTGGACCAACTTCGTCCAAACTAGATGAAAAACTCTCATTGGGACGAACATTGGGTTCCGAGGTCTCAAAAACTTAAAGGAAGTAAAGTTTGGACCATGTGTCGTCCTAACCACCTAAAGAACTCTCATTCGGACGAACTTTGAGTTCCAAACTCTCTCGAAACTCAAACGGAGCAAAGTTTGGACCAACTTCGTCCAAACTAGATGAAAAACTCTCATTGGGACGAACTTTGGGTTCCGAGCTCTCAAAAACTTAAAGGAAGTAAAGTTTGGACCATGTGTCGTCCAAACCACCTAAAGAACTCTCATTTGGACGAACTTTGAGTTCCAAACTCTCTCGAAACTCAAACGGAGCAAAGTTTGGACCAACTTCGTCCAAACTAGATGAAAAACTCTCATTGGGACGAACTTTGGGTTCCGAGCTCTCAAAAACTTAAAGGAAGTAAAGTTTGGACCATGTGTCGTCCAAACCACCTAAAGAACTCTCATTCGGACGAACTTTCAGTTCCAAACTCTCTCGAAACTAAAACGGAGCTAAGTTTGGACCAACTTCGTCCAAACTAGACGAAAAACTCTCATTGGGACGAACTTTGGGTTCCGAGCTCTCAAAAACTTAAAGGAAGTAAAGTTTGGACCATGTTTCGTCCAAACCACCTAAAGAACTCTCATTCGGACGAACTTTGAGTTCCAAACTCTCTCGAAACTCAAACGGAGCAAAGTTTGGACCAACTTCGTCCAAACTAGATGAAAAACTCTCATTGGGACGAACTTTGGGTTCCGAGCTCTCAAAAACTTAAAGGAAGTAAAGTTTGGACCATGTGTCGTCAAAACCACCTAAAGAACTCTCATTCGGACGAACTTTGAGTTCCAAACTCTCTCGAAACTCAAACGGAGCAAAGTTTGGACCAACTACGTCCAAACTAGATGAAAAACTCTCATTGGGACGAACTTTGGGTTCTGAGCTCTCAAAAACTTAAAGGAAGTAAAGTTTGGACCATGTGTCGTCCAAACCACCTAAAGAACTCTCATTCGGACGAACTTTGAGTTCCAAACTCTCTCTAAACTCAAACGGAGCAAAGTTTGGACCAACTTCGTCCAAACTATATGAAAAACTCTCATTGGGACGAACTTTGGGTTCCGAGCTCTCTAAAACTTCAACGAAGTAAGGTTTGGACCATGTGTCGTCCAAAAAACCTAAAAAACTCTCATTCGGACGAACTTTCAGTTCCAAACTCTCTCGAAACTCAAACGGAGACCAGTTTGGACCAACTTCGTCCAAACTAGATGAAAAACTCTCATTGGGACGAAATTTGGGTTCCGAGCTCTCAAAAACTTAAAGGAAGTAAAGTTTGGACCATGTGTCGTCCAAACCACCTAAAGAACTCTCATTCGGACGAACTTTGAGTTCCAAACTCTCTCGAAACTAAAACGGAGGAAAGTTTGGACCAACTTCGTCCAAACTAGATGAAAAACTCTCATTGGGACGAACTTTGGGTTCCGAGCTCTCAAAAACTTCAACGAAGTGAGGTTTGGACCATGTGTCGTCCAAAAAACCTAAAGAACTCTCATTCGGACGAACTTTGAGTTCCAAACTCTCTCGAAACTCAAACGGAGCAAAGTTTGGACCAACTACGTCCAAACTAGATGAAAAACTCTCATTGGGACGAACTTTGGGTTCCGAGCTCTCAAAAACTTAAAGGAAGTAAAGTTTGGACCATGTGTCGTCCAAACCACCTAAAGAACTCTCATTCGGACGAACTTTGAGTTCCAAACTCTCTCTAAACTCAAATGGAGCAAAGTTTGGACCAACTTCGTCCAAACTAGATGAAAAACTCTCATTGGGACGAACTTTGGGTTCCGAGCTCTCTAAAACTTCAACGAAGTAAGGTTTGGACCATGTGTCGTCCAAAAAACCTAAAAAACTCTCATTCGGACGAACTTTGAGTTCCAAACTCTCTCGAAACTCAAACGGAGCAAAGTTTGGACCAACTTCGTCCAAACTAGATGAAAAACTCTCATTGGGACGAAATTTGGGTTCCGAGCTCTCAAAAACTTAAAGGAAGTAAAGTTTGGACCATGTGTCGTCCAAACCACCTAAAGAACTCTCATTCGGACGAACTTTGAGTTCCAAACTCTCTCGAAACTAAAACGGAGGAAAGTTTGGACCAACTTCGTCCAAACTAGATGAAAAACTCTCATTGGGACGAACTTTGGGTTCCGAGCTCTCAAAAACTTCAACGAAGTAAGGTTTGGACCATGTGTCGTCCAAAAAACCTAAAGAACTCTCATTCGGACGAACTTTGAGTTCCAAACTCTCTCGAAACTCAAACGGATCAAAGTTTGGACCAGCTTCGTCCAAACTAGATGAAAAACTCTCATTGGGACGAACTTTGGGTTCCGAGCTCTCAAAAACTTAAAGGAAGTAAAGTTTGGACCATGTGTCGTCCAAACCACCTAAAGAACTCTCATTCGGACGAACTTTGAGTTCGAAACTCTCTCGAAACTAAAACGGAGTAAAGTTTGGACCAACTTCGTCCAAACTAGATGAAAAACTCTCATTGGGACGAACTTTGGGTTCCGAGCTCTAAAAACTTAAAGGAAGTAAATTTTGGACCATGTGTCGTCCTAACCACCTAAAGAACTCTCATTCGGACGAACTTTGAGTTCGAAACTCTCTCGAAACTCAAACGGAGCAAAGTTTGGACCAACTTCGGCCAAACTAGATGAAAAACTCTCATTGGGACGAACTTTGGGTTCCGAGCTCTCAAAAACTTAAAGGAAGTAAAGTTTGGACCATGTGTCGTCCAAACCACCTAAAGAACTCTCATTCGGACGAACTTTGAGTTCCAAACTCTCTCTAAACTCAAACGGAGCAAAGTTTGGACCAACTTCGTCCAAACTAGATGAAAAACTCTCATTGGGACGAACTTTGGGTTCCGAGCTCTCAAAAAATTCAACGAAGTAAGGTTTGGACCATGTGTCGTCCAAAAAACCTAAAAAACTCTCATTCGGACGAACTTTGAGTTCCAAACTCTCTCGAAACTCAAACGGAGCAAAGTTTGGACCAACTTCGTCCAAACTATATGAAAAACTCTCATTGGGACGAACTTTGGGTTCCGAGCTCTCTAAAACTTCAACGAAGTAAGGTTTGGACCATGTGTCGTCCAAAAAACCTAAAAAACTCTCATTCGGACGAACTTTCAGTTCCAAACTCTCTCGAAACTCAAACGGAGACCAGTTTGGACCAACTTCGTCCAAACTAGATGAAAAACTCTCATTGGGACGAAATTTGGGTTCCGAGCTCTCAAAAACTTAAAGGAAGTAAAGTTTGGACCATGTGTCGTCCAAACCACCTAAAGAACTCTCATTCGGACGAACTTTGAGTTCCAAACTCTCTCGAAACTAAAACGGAGGAAAGTTTGGACCAACTTCGTCCAAACTAGATGAAAAACTCTCATTGGGACTGATATGAACCAAGATGTCTTGTGTTATGCCAAAAAGATATTCAAAATTACGTTGCATTTCAATTTTAATTTCACCACTTCCTACCTCAATATTAGGCTGTATTTTAATGGGTAAACTAACATTTTCCAAAGATGAATGAATATTTGAAATTGATTTAGGTTTAGTGTACCTTGTAGACTTCCTTTGGAGATGTTTTTCAATCTTTATGGCTAAGTTCACCATCTCGTCTAAATCCCCATAAAGTTGAAGATCAAGTAGGGCAGCAATCTCCTTATTAAGTCCTCTAAAGAAACGAGCCATGGTAGTCATCTCATCCTCATAAAGATCAAGTTCATCAAGCAATTTTTGCATCTCCATGTAGTAAGCCTCCACACTTTTGCTCCCTTGTCTCAAAGTCCGCAAGTTATAGAAAAGCTTAGGAACAAAGTGCTCTCGCATTAATTGCTTCAAATCATTCCATGAATCTATTGGATGTTCAAGGTTCCTCCTACCCAAAAACAATTTATCCCACCAAGTAATGGCATAATCTCTAAGATGAGAAACAATAAGTTTTACCTTTTTCTCCTCACTTAAAGTGCAACAATCAAAGACATGATCAACTTTCCTTTCCCATTGAATGTACTCCTTTGAGTTTGTACTTCCATAGAACTTAGGAAGTTTAGGCTTCAATGCTAGTTGACTTCAACTTTATTGACATTTGACTTCATTTAATGCAACGTAATTTTGAATATCTTTTTGGCATAACACAAGACATCTTGGTTCATATCATCCTCCCCTTCTTCAAGAGGATTCGTCCTCGAATCTTGTTGTGAGACATTGCTGTAAAAATATGTTAAGAAAAGAAAACACAAAGGACCTCACAACACTCTTTTATGTGCTCACACTCATGAAAATTTAGGCAACTTGTGTTTGCACTCGTTTTCACAAATCACTCGGTATGAACTCGCATTCTCATCTCTCAATATTGGAAGTGGAAAAGCCAATGATAATTTGCAATTCTTGTAATTGAAAGCATATATCAAACAAGCTAAACCTCTACAAAGGATTCCAAATTAAAATTATGAAATGAGAGAAATAAATGGACAGAATGTGAGAATATGGAGGATGAAATTCTGTTAATATTGAATACAAGTGTATGGTGCTGAAGGTGATTTATAACACTTTGGAAAGTGGAAGACCGAATTTAAGACCATTGGCTAGACTTTAAACAAAGGAGTTACAATCTGAAACTAATGGCTGGAAAATTCAATGAGCAGAAATGTAACTGTCCATATTTAATGCATAACAGCCAACTCTTGCTTAAATTGAATGTGTAACTGATATAATCAGCAAGTGAAAAGCCATATTAAAACACAATTGATGAATTTATAGCAATGCAATTCAGATCTATAAGGCTTTGGAGGCAAAAATGACAAGAACAAAAAAAGAACACACATTCTCGGGTATAGCAGTTTTTCCAGAACAGATTTCAAAACTTCAGACGTTTCACCCTCAAGAAATTTGAATTAGAAATCCATGAAGAAGGCAAAGTTGTAGCTTAAACAAATATCTACAATATCATAGAAGACATTAAGATGAAAAGACCTACGGAAATATGAGTTTTTTGAGCATTTAGGCAGACTACGAAGCTGGACAGATTAAAAAAAATAACTAAAGAAAGAGAAACAAATTCAAGAGAAACGCAAAGGAAACATATATCCGATCTTGAGCCTAAAGCTCTGATACCAAATGTTATGAATCAAAGCAGCTCTGATACCAAATGTTGTGAAACTCCCAGGAAATGTATCTAACAACCTTGCTGAAAAACAAGACCTTTAGATCTCAAATCTGAAAACCCCAAAACCGATTTGAAAATCAACCCAAGGAAAGTAAAAACCGGATTACCTTGTCGATCAAATATCTCAAGGCAAGAAACTTGCTTGAGATTCGAATCACTCCACAAGCATGATTGATCAAGTCAAGCTTGAATGATTCTCAACATGCAATCTAAACTACATAGAATTGCAAAGAAACTTAGCTCTAGGCTAAAGGAAAAGCTCAAAGGCTTATTTTACTACATTTCCAAGTCTTTTTTTTTCAAATACAACATACATGGCTTTTTATAGCCTCAAAATTAAACTCTAGAGTAACCTATGGTCATTTGAAGAGTTGTAACTCTCATCCTCATTAATACTATAATGACCACTACCTAAATTGTAACCTAAAACATTGATAACAAAACTTAAAAACTGAAAATTACATAGAAACTCCCTTAAATCCGAGAATTGAAAACCCCATCAACCAACAATGTCTTGTAACCTCCCAAAGTTTAAATGAAGCTCTACTTGATGTAGTTTGAAGTAGCTTGAAGTGTGGTTCCATCATTGATGCTTGACTTGCACTAAATGAACTTGACATGTAGTTGAGTTCATTCAATACAACTTGAGTTCCTTCAATGCTAGTTGACTTCAACTTTATTGACATTTGACTTCATTTAATGCAACGTAATTTTGAATATCTTTTTGGCATAACACAAGACATCTTGGTTCATATCAGGGACGAACTTTGGGTTCCGAGCTCTCAAAAACTTCAACGAAGTAAGGTTTGGACCATGTGTCGTCCAAAAAACCTAAAGAACTCTCATTCGGACGAACTTTGAGTTCCAAACTCTCTCGAAACTCAAACAGATCAAAGTTTGGACCAACTTCGTCCAAACTAGATGAAAAACTCTCATTGGGACGAACTTTGGGTTCCGAGCTCTCAAAAACTTAAAGGAAGTAAAGTTTGGACCATGTGTCGTCCAAACCACCTAAAGAACTCTCATTCGGACGAACTTTGAGTTCCAAACTCTCTCTAAACTCAAATGGAGCAAAGTTTGGACCAACTTCGTCCAAACTAGATGAAAAACTCTCATTGGGACGAACTTTGGGTTCCGAGCTCTCTAAAACTTCAACGAAGTAAGGTTTGGACCATGTGTCGTCCAAAAAACCTAAAAAACTCTCATTCGGACGAACTTTGAGTTCCAAACTCTCTCGAAACTCAAACGGAGCAAAGTTTGGACCAACTTCGTCCAAACTAGATGAAAAACTCTCATTGGGACGAAATTTGGGTTCCGAGCTCTCAAAAACTTAAAGGAAGTAAAGTTTGGACCATGTGTCGTCCAAACCACCTAAAGAACTCTCATTCGGACGAACTTTGAGTTCCAAACTCTCTCGAAACTAAAACGGAGGAAAGTTTGGACCAACTTCGTCCAAACTAGATGAAAAACTCTCATTGGGACGAACTTTGGGTTCCGAGCTCTCAAAAACTTCAACGAAGTAAGGTTTGGACCATGTGTCGTCCAAAAAACCTAAAGAACTCTCATTCGGACGAACTTTGAGTTCCAAACTCTCTCGAAACTCAAACGGATCAAAGTTTGGACCAGCTTCGTCCAAACTAGATGAAAAACTCTCATTGGGACGAACTTTGGGTTCCGAGCTCTCAAAAACTTAAAGGAAGTAAAGTTTGGACCATGTGTCGTCCAAACCACCTAAAGAACTCTCATTCGGACGAACTTTGAGTTCGAAACTCTCTCGAAACTAAAACGGAGTAAAGTTTGGACCAACTTCGTCCAAACTAGATGAAAAACTCTCATTGGGACGAACTTTGGGTTCCGAGCTCTAAAAACTTAAAGGAAGTAAATTTTGGACCATGTGTCGTCCTAACCACCTAAAGAACTCTCATTCGGACGAACTTTGAGTTCGAAACTCTCTCGAAACTCAAACGGAGCAAAGTTTGGACCAACTTCGGCCAAACTAGATGAAAAACTCTCATTGGGACGAACTTTGGGTTCCGAGCTCTCAAAAACTTAAAGGAAGTAAAGTTTGGACCATGTGTCGTCCAAACCACCTAAAGAACTCTCATTCGGACGAACTTTGAGTTCCAAACTCTCTCTAAACTCAAACGGAGCAAAGTTTGGACCAACTTCGTCCAAACTAGATGAAAAACTCTCATTGGGACGAACTTTGGGTTCCGAGCTCTCAAAAAATTCAACGAAGTAAGGTTTGGACCATGTGTCGTCCAAAAAACCTAAAAAACTCTCATTCGGACGAACTTTGAGTTCCAAACTCTCTCGAAACTCAAACGGAGCAAAGTTTGGACCAACTTCGTCCAAACTAGATGAAAAACTCTCATTGGGACGAAATTTGTGTTCCGAGCTCTCAAAAACTTAAAGGAAGTAAAGTTTGGACCATGTGTCGTCCAAACCACCTAAAGAACTCTCATTCGGACGAACTTTGAGTTCCAAACTCTCTCTAAACTCAAACGGAGCAAAGTTTGGACCAACTTCGTCCAAACTAGATGAAAAACTCTCATTGGGACGAACTTTGGGTTTCGAGCTCTAAAAAACTTCAACGAAGTAAGGTTTGGACCATGTGTCGTCCAAAAAACCTAAAAAACTCTCATTCGGACGAACTTTGAGTTCCAAACTCTCTCGAAACTCAAACGGATCAAAGTTTGGACCAACTTCGTCCAAACTAGATGAAAAACTCTCATTGGGACGAACTTTGGGTTCCGAGCTCTCAAAAACTTAAAGGAAGTAAAGTTTGGACCATGTGTCGTCCAAACCACCTAAAGAACTCTCATTCGGACGAACTTTGAGTTCGAAACTCTCTCGAAACTAAAACGGAGCAAAGTTTGGACCAACTTCGTCCAAACTAGATGAAAAACTCTCATTGGGACGAACTTTGGGTTCCGAGCTCTCAAAAACTTAAAGGAAGTAAAGTTTGGACCATGTGTCGTCCAAACCACCTAAAGAACTCTCATTCGGACGAACTTTGAGTTCCAAACTCTCTCGAAACTCAAACGGAGCAAAGTTTGGACCAACTTCGGCCAAACTAGATGAAAAACTCTCATTGGGACGAACTTTGGTTCCGAGCTCTCAAAAACTTAAAGGAAGTAAAGTTTGGACCATGTGTCGTCCAAACCACCTAAAGAACTCTCATTCGGACGAACTTTGAGTTCCAAACTCTCTCTAAACTCAAACGGAGCAAAGTTTGGACCAACTTCGTCCAAACTAGATGAAAAACTCTCATTGGGACGAACTTTGGGTTCCGAGCTCTCAAAAACTTCAACGAAGTAAGGTTTGGACCATGTGTCGTCCAAAAAACCTAAAAAACTCTCATTCGGACGAACTTTGAGTTCCAAACTCTCTCGAAACTCAAACGGAGCAAAGTTTGGACCAACTTCGTCCAAACTAGGTGAAAAACTCTCATTGGGACGAAATTTGTGTTCCGAGCTCTCAAAAACTTAAAGGAAGTAAAGTTTGGACCATGTGTCGTCCAAACCACCTAAAGAACTCTCATTCGGACGAACTTTGAGTTCCAAACTCTCTCTAAACTCAAACGGAGCAAAGTTTGGACCAACTTCGTCCAAACTAGATGAAAAACTCTCATTGGGACGAACTTTGGGTTTCGAGCTCTCAAAAACTTAAAGGAAGTAAAGTTTGGACCATGTGTCGTCCAAACCACCTAAAGAACTCTCATTCGGACGAACTTTGAGTTCCAAACTCTCTCGAAACTAAAACGGAGCAAAGTTTGGACCAACTTCGTCCAAACTAGATGAAAAACTCTCATTGGGACGAACTTTGGGTTCCGAGCTCTCAAAAACTTAAAGGAAGTAAAGTTTGGACCATGTGTCGTCCTAACCACCTAAAGAACTCTTATTCGGACGAACTTTGAGTTCCAAACTCTCTCGAAACTCCAACGGAGCAAAGTTTGGACCAACTTCGGCCAAACTAGATGAAAAACTCTCATTGGGACGAACTTTGGGTTCCGAGCTCTCAAAAACTTAAAGGAAGTAAAGTTTGGACCATGTGTCGTCCAAACCACCTAAAGAACTCTCATTCCGACGAACTTTGAGTTCCAAACTCTCTCGAAACTAAAACGGAGCAAAGTTTGGACCAACTTCGTCCAAACTAGATGAAAAACTCTCATTGGGACGAACTTTGGGTTCCGAGCTCTCAAAAACTTAAAGGAAGTAAAGTTTGGACCATGTGTCGTCCTAACCACCTAAAGAACTCTCATTTGGACGAACTTTGAGTTCCAAACTCTCTTGAAACTCAAACGGAGCAAAGTTTGGACCAACTTCGGCCAAACTAGATGAAAAACTCTCATTGGGACGAACTTTGGGTTCCGAGCTCTCAAAAACTTAAAGGAAGTAAAGTTTGGACCATGTGTCGTCCAAACCACCTAAAGAACTCTCATTTGGACGAACTTTGAGTTCCAAACTCTCTCGAAACTCAAACGGAGCAAAGTTTGGACCAACTTCGTCCAAACTAGATGAAAAACTCTCATTGGGACGAACTTTGGGTTCCGAGCTCTCAAAAACTTCAACGAAGTAAAGTTTGGACCATGTGTCGTCCAAAAAACCTAAAGAACTCTCATTCGGACGAACTTTGAGTTCCAAACTCTCTGGAAACTCAAACGGAGCAAAGTTTGGACCAACTTCGTCCAAACTAGATGAAAAACTCTCATTGGGACGAACTTTGGGTTCCGAGCTCTCAAAAACTTAAAGGAAGTAAAGTTTGGACCATGTGTCGTCCAAAGCACCTAAAGAACTCTCATTTGGACGAACTTTGAGTTCCAAACTCTCTCGAAACTCAAACGGAGCAAAGTTTGGACCAACTTCGTCAAAACTAGATGAAAAACTCTCATTGGGACGAACTTTGGGTTCCGAGCTCTCAAAAACTTCAACGAAGTAAAGTTTGGACCATGTGTCGTCCAAAAAACCTAAAGAACTCTCATTCGGACGAACTTTGAGTTCCAAACTCTCTGGAAACTCAAACGGAGCAAAGTTTGGACCAACTTCGTCCAAACTAGATGAAAAACTCTCATTGGGACGAACTTTGGGTTCCGAGCTCTCAAAAACTTAAAGGAAGTAAAGTTTGGACCATGTGTCGTCCAAACCACCTAAAGAACTCTCATTCGGACGAACTTTGAGTTCCAAACTCTCTCGAAACTAAAACGGAGCAAAGTTTGGACCAACTTCGTCCAAACTAGATGAAAAACTCTCATTGGGACGAACTTTGGGTTCCGAGCTCTCAAAAACTTAAAGGAAGTAAAGTTTGGACCATGTGTCGTCCTAACCACCTAAAGAACTCTCATTCGGACGAACTTTGAGTTCCAAACTCTCTCGAAACTCAAACGGAGCAAAGTTTGGACCAACTTCGGCCAAACTAGATGAAAAACTCTCATTGGGACGAACTTTCGGGTTCCGAGCTCTCAAAAACTTAAAGGAAGTAAAGTTTAGACCATGTGTCGTCCAAACCACCTAAAGAACTCTCATTCGGACGAACTTTGAGTTCCAAACTCTCTCTAAACTCAAACGGAGCAAAGTTTGGACCAACTTCGTCCAAACTAGATGAAAAACTCTCATTGGGACGAACTTTGGGTTCCGAGCTCTCAAAAACTTCAACGAAGTAAGGTTTGGACCATGTGTCGTCCAAAAAACCTAAAAAACTCTCATTCCGACGAACTTTGAGTTCCAAACTCTCTCGAAACTCAAACGGAGCAAAGTTTGGACCAACTTCGTCCAAACTAGATGAAAAACCCTCATTGGGACGAACTTTGGGTTCCGAGCTCTCAAAAACTTAAAGGAAGTAAAGTTTGGACCATGTGTCGTCCAAACCACCTAAAGAACTCTCATTCCGACGAACTTTGAGTTCCAAACTCTCTCTAAACTCAAACGGAGCAAAGTTTGGACCAACTTCGTCCAAACTAGATGAAAAACTCTCATTGGGACGAACTTTGGGTTCCGAGCTCTCAAAAACTTCAACGAAGTAAGGTTTGGACCATGTGTCGTCCAAAAAACCTAAAGAACTCTCATTCGGACGAACTTTGAGTTCCAAACTCTCTCGAAACTCAAACGGATCAAAGTTTGGACCAACTTCGTCCAAACTAGATGAAAAACTCTCATTGGGACGAACTTTGGGTTCCGAGCTCTCAAAAACTTAAAGGAAGTAAAGTTTGGACCATGTGTCGTCCAAACCACCTAAAGAACTCTCATTCGGACGAACTTTGAGTTCCAAACTCTCTCTAAACTCAAACGGAGCAAAGTTTGGACCAACTTCGTCCAAACTAGATGAAAAACTCTCATTGGGACGAACTTTGGGTTCCGAGCTCTCAAAAACTTCAACGAAGTAAAGTTTGGACCATGTGTCGTCCAAAAAACCTAAAGAACTCTCATTCGGACGAACTTTGAGTTCCAAACTCTCTGGAAACTCAAACGGAGCAAAGTTTGGACCAACTTCGTCCAAACTAGATGAAAAACTCTCATTGGGACGAACTTTGGGTTCCGAGCTCTCAAAAACTTAAAGGAAGTAAAGTTTGGACCATGTGTCGTCCAAACCACCTAAAGAACTCTCATTCGGACGAACTTTGAGTTTCAAACTCTCTCGAAACTAAAACGGAGCAAAGTTTGGACCAACTTCGTCCAAACTAGATGAAAAACTCTCATTGGGACGAACTTTGGGTTCCGAGCTCTCAAAAACTTAAAGGAAGTAAAGTTTGGACCATGTGTCGTCCTAACCACCTAAAGAACTCTCATTCGGACGAACTTTGAGTTCCAAACTCTCTCGAAACTCAAACGGAGCAAAGTTTGGACCAACTTCGGCCAAACTAGATGAAAAACCCTCATTGGGACGAACTTTCGGTTCCGAGCTCTCAAAAACTTAAAGGAAGTAAAGTTTAGACCATGTGTCGTCCAAACCACCTAAAGAACTCTCATTCGGACGAACTTTGAGTTCCAAACTCTCTCTAAACTCAAACGGAGCAAAGTTTGGACCAACTTCGTCCAAACTAGATGAAAAACTCTCATTGGGACGAACTTTGGGTTCCGAGCTCTCAAAAACTTCAACGAAGTAAGGTTTGGACCATGTGTCGTCCAAAAAACCTAAAAAACTCTCATTCCGACGAACTTTGAGTTCCAAACTCTCTCGAAACTCAAACGGAGCAAAGTTTGGACCAACTTCGTCCAAACTAGATGAAAAACCCTCATTGGGACGAACTTTGGGTTCCGAGCTCTCAAAAACTTAAAGGAAGTAAAGTTTGGACCATGTGTCGTCCAAACCACCTAAAGAACTCTCATTCCGGACGAACTTTGAGTTCCAAACTCTCTCTAAACTCAAACGGAGCAAAGTTTGGACCAACTTCGTCCAAACTAGATGAAAAACTCTCATTGGGACGAACTTTGGGTTCCGAGCTCTCAAAAACTTCAACGAAGTAAGGTTTGGACCATGTGTCGTCCAAAAAACCTAAAGAACTCTCATTCGGACGAACTTTGAGTTCCAAACTCTCTCGAAACTCAAACGGATCAAAGTTTGGACCAACTTCGTCCAAACTAGATGAAAAACTCTTATTGTGACGAACTTTGGGTTCCGAGCTCTCAAAAACTTAAAGGAAGTAAAGTTTGGACCATGTGTCGTCCAAACCACCTAAAGAACTATCATTCGGACGAACTTTGAGTTCAAAACTCTCTCTAAACTCAAACGGAGCAAAGTTTGGACCAACTTCGTCCAAACTAGATGAAAAACTCTCATTGGGACGAACTTTGGGTTCCGAGCTCTCAAAAACTTCAACGAAGTAAAGTTTGGACCATGTGTCGTCCAAACACCTAAAGAACTCTCATTCGGACGAACTTTGAGTTCCAAACTCTCTGGAAACTCAAACGGAGCAAAGTTTGGACCAACTTCGTCCAAACTAGATGAAAAACTCTCATTGGGACGAACTTTGGGTTCCGAGCTCTCAAAAACTAAAGGAAGTAAAGTTTGGACCATGTGTCGTCCAATCCACCTAAAGAACTCTCATTCGGACGAACTTTGAGTTCCAAACTCTCTCGAAACTAAAACGGAGCAAAGTTTGGACCAACTTCGTCCAAACTAGATGAAAAACTCTCATTGGGACGAACTTTGGGTTCCGAGCTCTCAAAAACTTAAAGGAAGTAAAGTTTGGACCATGTGTCGTCCTAACCACCTAAAGAACTCTCATTCGGACGAACTTTGAGTTCCAAACTCTCTCGAAACTCAAACGGAGCAAAGTTTGGACCAACTTCGGCCAAACTAGATGAAAAACCCTCATTGGGACGAACTTTCGGTTCCGAGCTCTCAAAAACTTAAAGGAAGTAAAGTTTAGACCATGTGTCGTCCAAACCACCTAAAGAACTCTCATTCGGACGAACTTTGAGTTCCAAACTCTCTCTAAACTCAAACGGAGCAAAGTTTGGACCAACTTCGTCCAAACTAGATGAAAAACTCTCATTGGGACGAACTTTGGGTTCCGAGCTCTCAAAAACTTCAACGAAGTAAGGTTTGGACCATGTGTCGTCCAAAAAACCTAAAAGAACTCTCATTCCGACGAACTTTGAGTTCCAAACTCTCTCGAAACTCAAACGGAGCAAAGTTTGGACCAACTTCGTCCAAACTAGATGAAAAACCCTCATTGGGACGAACTTTGGGTTCCGAGCTCTCAAAAACTTAAAGGAAGTAAAGTTTGGACCATGTGTCGTCCAAACCACCTAAAGAACTCTCATTCCGACGAACTTTGAGTTCCAAACTCTCTCTAAACTCAAACGGAGCAAAGTTTGGACCAACTTCGTCCAAACTAGATGAAAAACTCTCATTGGGACGAACTTTGGGTTCCGAGCTCTCAAAAACTTCAACGAAGTAAGTTTGGACCAGGTGTCGTCCAAAAAACCTAAAGAACTCTCATTCGGACGAACTTTGAGTTCCAAACTCTCTCGAAACTCAAACGGATCAAAGTTTGGACCAACTTTGTCCAAACTAGATGAAAAACTCTCATTGGGACGAACTTTGGGTTCCGAGCTCTCAAAAACTTAAAGGAAGTAAAGTTTGGACCATGTGTCGTCCAAACCACCTAAAGAACTCTCATTCGGACGAACTTTGAGTTCCAAACTCTCTCTAAACCCAAACGGAGCAAAGTTTGGACCAACTTCGTCCAAACTAGATGAAAAACTCTCATTGGGACGAACTTTGGGTTCCGAGCTCTCAAAAACTTCAACGAAGTAAAGTTTGGACCATGTGTCGTCCAAAAAACCTAAAGAACTCTCATTCGGACGAACTTTGAGTTCCAAACTCTCTGGAAACTCAAACGGAGCAAAGTTTGGACCAACTTCGTCCAAACTAGATGAAAAACTCTCATTGGGACGAACTTTGGGTTCCGAGCTCTCAAAAACTTAAAGGAAGTAAAGTTTGGACCATGTGTCGTCCAAACCACCTAAAGAACTCTCATTCGGACGAACTTTGAGTTCCAAACTCTCTCGAAACTAAAACGGAGCAAAGTTTGGACCAACTTCGTCCAAACTAGATGAAAAACTCTCATTGGGACGAACTTTGGGTTCCGAGCTCTCAAAAACTTAAAGGAAGTAAAGTTCGGACCATGTGTCGTCCTAACCACCTAAAGAACTCTCATTCGGACGAACTTTGAGTTCCAAACTCTCTCGAAACTCAAACGGAGCAAAGTTTGGACCAACTTCGGCCAAACTAGATGAAAAACCCTCATTGGGACGAACTTTCGGGTTCCGAGCTCTCAAAAACTTAAAGGAAGTAAAGTTTAGACCATGTGTCGTCCAAACCACCTAAAGAACTCTCATTCGGACGAACTTTGAGTTCCAAACTCTCTCTAAACTCAAACGGAGCAAAGTTTGGACCAACTTCGTCCAAACTAGATGAAAAACTCTCATTGGGACGAACTTTGGGTTCCGAGCTCTCAAAAACTTCAACGAAGTAAGGTTTGGACCATGTGTCGTCCAAAAAACCTAAAAGAACTCTCATTCCGGACGAAATTTGAGTTCCAAACTCTCTCGAAACTCAAACGGAGCAAAGTTTGGACCAACTTCGTCCAAACTAGATGAAAAACCCTCATTGGGACGAACTTTGGGTTCGAGCTCTCAAAAACTTAAAGGAAGTAAAGTTTGGACCATGTGTCGTCCAAACCACCTAAAGAACTCTCATTCGGACGAACTTTGAGTTCCAAACTCTCTCTAAACTCAAACGGAGCAAAGTTTGGACCAACTTCGTCCAAACTAGATGAAAAACTCTCATTGGGACGAACTTTGGGTTCCGAGCTCTCAAAAACTTCAACGGAAGTAAGTTTGGACCATGTGTCGTCCAAAAAACCTAAAGAACTCTCATTCGGACGAACTTTGAGTTCCAAACTCTCTCGAAACTCAAACGGAGCAAAGTTTGGACCAACTTCGTCCAAACTAGATGAAAAACTCTCATTGGGACGAACTTTGGGTTCCGAGCTCTCAAAAACTTAAAGGAAGTAAGTTTGGACCATGTGTCGTCCAAACCACCTAAAGAACTCTCATTCGGACGAACTTTGAGTTCCAAACTCTCTCTAAACTCAAACGGAGCAAAGTTTGGACCAACTTCGTCCAAACTAGATGAAAAACTCTCATTGGGACGAACTTTGGGTTCCGAGCTCTCAAAAACTTCAACGGAAGTAAGGTTTGGACCATGTGTCGTCCAAACACCTAAAGAACTCTCATTCGGACGAACTTGAGTTCCAAACTCTCTCGAAACTCAAACGGATCAAAGTTTGGACCAACTTCGTCCAAACTAGATGAAAAACTCTCATTGGGACGAACTTGGGTTCCGAGCTCTCAAAACTTAAAGGAAGTAAAGTTTGGACCATGTGTCGTCCTAAACCACCTAAAGAACTCTCATTCGGACGAACTTTGAGTTCCAAACTCTCTCGAAACTCAAACGGAGCAAAGTTTGGACCAACTTCGGCCAAACTAGATGAAAAACTCTCATTGGGACGAACTTTGGGTTCCGAGCTCTCAAAAACTTAAAGGAAGTAAAGTTTGGACCATGATGTCGTCCAAACCACCTAAAGAACTCTCATTCAGGACGAACTTTGAGTTCCAAACTCTCTCGAAACTCAAACGGAGCAAAGTTTGGACCAACTTCGTCCAAACTAGATGAAAAACTCTCATTGGGACGAACTTTGGGTTCCGAGCTCTCAAAAACTTAAAGGAAGTAAAGTTTGGACCATGTGTCGTCCAAACCACCTAAAGAACTCTCATTCGGACGAACTTTGAGTTCCAAACTCTCTCGAAACTCAAACGGAGCAAAGTTTGGACCAACTTCGTCCAAACTAGATGAAAAACTCTCATTGGGACGAACTTTGGGTTCCGAGCTCTCAAAAACTTAAAGGAAGTAAAGTTTGGACGATGTGTTGTCCTAACCACCTAAAGAACTCTCATTCGGACGAACTTTGCGTTCCAAACTCTCTCGAAACTCAAACGGAGCAAAGTTTGGACCAACTTCGGCCAAACTAGATGAAAAACTCTCATTGGACGAACTTTGGGTTCCGAGCTCTCAAAAACTTAAAGGAAGTAAAGTTTGGACCATGTGTCGTCCAAACCACCTAAAGAACTCTCATTCGACGAACTTTGAGTTCCAAACTCTCTCTAAACTCAAACGGAGCAAAGTTTGGACCAACTTCGTCCAAACTAGATGAAAAACTCTCATTGGGACGAACTTTGGGTTCCGAGCTCTCAAAAACTTCAACGAAGTAAGGTTTGGACCATGTGTCGTCCAAAAAACCTAAAGAACTCTCATTCGGACGAACTTTGAGTTCCAAACTCTCTGGAAACTCAAACGGAGCAAAGTTTGGACCAACTTCGTCCAAACTAGATGAAAAACTCTCATTGGGACGAACTTTGGGTTCCGAGCTCTCAAAAACTTAAAGGAAGTAAGTTTAGGACCATGTGTCGTCCAAACACCTAAAGAACTCTCATTCGGACGAACTTTGAGTTCCAAACTCTCTCGAAACTAAAACGGAGCTAAGTTTGGACCAACTTCGTCCAAACTAGACGAAAAACTCTCATTGGGACGAACTTTGGGTTCCGAGCTCTCAAAAACTTAAAGGAAGTAAAGTTTGGACCATGTGTCGTCCAAACCACCTTAAAGAACTCTCATTCGGACGAACTTTGAGTTCCAAACTCTCTCGAAACTCAAACGGAGCAAAGTTTGGACCAACTTCGTCCAAACTAGATGAAAAACTCTCATTGGGACGAACTTTGGGTTCCGAGCTCTCAAAAACTTAAAGGAAGTAAAGTTTGGACCATGTGTCGTACAAACCACTAAAGAACTCTCATTCGGACGAACTTTGAGTTCCAAACTCTCGAAACTCAAACGGAGCAAAGTTTGGGACCAATCGTCCAAAC
>JAETGN010000259.1:0-29076 GCA_017139565.1 Luffa aegyptiaca
CAGCTCCCACTCGGTATTGTCCCCAAAATGATAGGCTTATTAGGTCGGCTCCCCATCTTCGGTATTGTCCACCCTCTTATTGAGTCGGCGTGCTGGCCACTCTCACCCATACAAATCAAAGGACAACTCCTCGTGAACAGGAGTCCATAATCCACTCAGGATTGAGACTGAGTTGTCTAGGTCATCCTAGTGAAATAGAAACCAAGCCAACTAACGGTGTTACAGTTAGTGGTTAACTATTTCGCGGTCCGGTCTTATGCAAACTCATTGCATAGGATACCCCCACTCGCATGTCAACTACATGGACGCGTTGGATCATAGCGTTTGTATCATAATACAAAGTGGGCCGTATCCATAGTGTCACCAGGATAAGGTACCCAGCCTTATCCCTATACTATAGACCCTTTAGGCTGAATCTTGAACATTGATCCTCGTATGTCCCTACATATTAGTTCAAGCCTCATACTATCAGCCTAGGATGTTTAGTTTATTGGATTAGGGTTAATAAGACAAGATCTACTAAATACAAACAAAATAAACTATTTTATTAATGTTCGGTAAAATGTTACATTTACTATCTACGAGTTTTAGGGCATAAAACCCAACAAACTCCCACTTGAACTAAAACTCAAGATAATGGGAAGAACATGTACAAGTAATCTAAAGTTGGAAATGGTAAATACAATAAACTAGGGCATCCTCATACCCTATTACACATCTCCCACTTGCCCTAGATTACATAATGTACATATCTCGTAGACCTAGACACTCTAGATGACCCTCAAACACTTTAGCCGGGAGAGCCTTCGTAAAAGGATCAGCAATGTTGTGCTCTGAAGCGATCTTAGTGACGATCACATCTCCTCGTTGCACAATCTCTCGTATCAGGTGATACTTCCTCTCTATGTGTTTTCCTCGTTTGTGGCTTCGAGGTTCTCTAGAATTGGCTACAGCCCCACTGTTGTCACAGTATAACGTAATGGGCAAGTCCATATTTGGAACTACTTCCAAATCTGTCAGGAACTTTCTTAGCCAAACCGCTTCCTTGGCTGCTTCACAAGCCGCTACATACTCAGCCTCCATGGTTGAGTCCGCTATGCATCCTTGCTTGATGCTTCTCCAAACTACAGCTCCCACCGTTAAGGGTAAACACTGGCCCCGACGTGGATTTCCTAGAATCCTTGTCAGACTGGAAGTCAGAGTCGGTGTATCTAGTGAGAACTAACTCTTTAGCCCCAAACACCAGCATGTAGTCCCTCGTTCTCTGAAGATACTGGAGGATTCCTTTAATCGGCGGGCCCCAGTGGTCTAACCCCGGATTTGACTGATATTTGCAGACTATCCCTACAGCATAACAAATGTCCAGGCCTCGTGCAGAGCATCGCATACATTAAGCTGCCCACGGCTGAGGCGTAGGGAATCCGTCTCTATCCTCAACTTCTTGAGGTGTCTTAGGACACTGTTCCTTAGACAAGTGAACCCCATGCCTGAAAGGCAACAAGCCCTTCTTGGAGTTCTGCATCGAATATCGGGACAACATTTTGTCGATATACGTTGCTTGAGACAGGGCTAGCGTTTTGTTCTTTCTGATCCCGAATGATCTGGATTCCAAGAACATATTTGGCCTCTCCTAAATCTTTCATCTTGAAAGTGGGCCGCTAGCCATATTTTACGTCAGACAGATATCCTACATCATTCCCAATGAGTAGGATGTCATCAACATAAAGTACTATGAAAGCTACTTTGTTTTTGTTGATTTTCTTGTATACACAAGGCTCATCAACATTTTGGTCAAAGCCAAAAGATTTGATCGCAGTACAAATCTAAGTTCCAAGATCTGGAAGCCTGTTTCAACCCATAAATGGAATCGATTCAGTTTACAAACTTTTTGTTCCTGACCTTGGGTTATGAACCCTTCGGACTGAGACTAAGATATTCTCTTCAAGATTACCATTCAGAAAGGCAGTCTTGACATCCATTTGCCATATTTCATAATCAATAAAACGTGGTTATGGATAAGAGGAATTCTTATTGACTTTAAACATAGCAACAGGAGAAAAAGTTTCTCATAGTCCACCCCTTCTCTTTGGGTATAACCCTTTGCTACAAGTCTGCTTTGAAAGTCTGTACTTTCCCAGCAGCATCTCTTTGCCTCTTATAGATCCATTTACACCCTATGGGGTTTGACCCCTTCAGGTGGATCTACAAGTTCCCAAACTTGATTGAAGTACATAGACTCCATCTCAAGGTCCATGGCTTTGGTTCCATTCGTCTTTATCTTCATCATTCATTGCCCGTCGATAAGACAATGGATCCTCAACACCGTCATCAGGTATGGACCACTTGTGTTTCAGTTAAACCAAGTAACGGTCAGGTTGTATCACAACCCTCCCACTGCGTCGAGGCCCTCCTACTATGGAGGAGGATGAGATTGACGTGAAGAACGGCTCCTACATCAACTCTTGTTGAAGGACCAGCTTCATCAACAACCCTTGTTGACTCTTTTGTAGCTTCTCTAATACTTGTTTACTACGTGGTTTGTGATCTCGAATGTGGTCTTCCTCCAAGAAAGTAGCGTTTGTCGATACGAACACTTTGTTTTTCTTGAGGGTCATAGAACAGACCACCTCTCGTTTCTTTAGGATAACCAATAAATTGGCATATTCTAGAACGAGGTTCTAGTTTCTTAGGATTTGTTACTAGCACGTGTGCAGGACAACCCCAGATACGGAAGTAACGCAAACTAGGTTTACGCCCCCTCAAGAGCTCAAAAGGTGTTCAGAAAACACTTTTTGATGGAATGTTGTTAGAATATGAACTGCAGTCTCTACTGCATACCCCCAAAACGAGCAAGGCAATTGAGCATAGCTCATCATAGAACGAACCATGTCTAACAGGGTTCTATTTCTCCTTTCTGATACACCATTCTGCTGAGGTGTACCAGTTGCTGAGAGTTGGGATTGGATTCCATGTTCTATCATATAGTCCTGGAATCTTTGATCCATGTACTCTCCACCTCGATCTGATCGAAGTGTTTTAATTGTCTTACTAATAGGTTTTCAACCTCAGTCTTAAATTCTTTGAACTTTTCAAAAGCTTCAGACTTGTGACCCATTAGGTATAAGTAACCATATCGAGAATAATCATCTATGAAAGAGATGAAATATTCATAACCTCCTCGAGCTTTTACATTCATTGGACCACAAAGATCCGAATGTATCACTCTAGAGGTTCTTTGGCACGATAACTTTTCCGGTAAAAGGCCTCTTGGTCATTTTACCCTCGAGACACGATTCACAGGGGTGGTAAGATTCATCTTCTAAATCGGTTAGAAGTCCATTCTTTACCAAACGACCGATCCGATCAATGTTAATATGACCAAGACGTAAGTGCCAAAGATATGTGTTGTTTACTTATGGAGAAATCTATTTGCCTTTTATTTGCGTTTCAGCCGATTTAAAATCTCATGATGTAAAAAGCGCTGTTGTGTTGGTGGTCTTAACACATTATAAGTTGTTTCTTAGCTTAGCAGGACAATATAATACTCCATTTCGACAAATGAATGCTTCATTTAATTCAAAATAGAATAATTGTGTTCTAACAATCCAAAAACAGAAATAAGGTTCCTCTTAATGCGAGGAACAACATACAAGTTTTCTAAAAACAAAAACTTATTTCTGAAAAACAATCTTCGCAGCTCCCACTGCACTTGCTGAAATGACATATCCCGTTCCAACCTTGAGTGTCATCTCACCATCTTGAAGCTGCTGGAAATCATTTCCCTGAAAAGAAGAACAGACATGATTAGTTGCTCCAGAATCTAAATCCAGGGATACTCATCATGTTCAACAAGGCACGTTTCTAAAACAAGTAAATCAAATTTGCCTTCCTTGTCCTTCTTTTCTCTGCAAGGTATCGAGGGCAGTTTCTTTTCCAGTGACCATCCACATTGCAGTGGAAGCACTTGCCCTTATCAGCCACAACCTTGGCCTTTCCCTTGCCTCGAGCAGCTTTAGTAGGAGCCTTCCCCTTATTACCCTTCTTCTTCTGTATCTTCTTTGAAGAAGAAGAAGCTTGAGGTACAGGTTTAGTTCCTGAGGATGAACCCTTCAGGAACTTTTTGGAATGGGCCACATTGGCCTCTCCTTTAAGCACATTTTTGCCCTTGCTTTTCAGCATGGACTCATAAACCTGTAGCTCATTTAGAAAGGCAGTCAGGTTGAATTGAATCTTATTCAAGCTAGCGTTTGTTCGAAATTGCATAAAACTTTGTGGAAGTGAATGCAATATAAACGCAACCTGACTTCTTTCACAGACGACCCCACCATTAGCTTCCGCAATATTGAATTGGTTTATCATGTCAAGAACATGTTCTCGATCAGATTGTCCCTCTTCCATGCGGGAGTTATGGATTTTTTGTAGAGGCTCGTGGTGGAGTTGGTAGGATGGTAATCCAAACATCTCCTGAAGGGAATTCATAATTTCCCTTGCACTTTCCACATTCTCATATTTCTTGGCCAAAACTTCAGTTAAGCTAGCCAAGATATAGACATGGGCCTTTTCGTTGGCCTTAGTCCAGCGGTCGTGCGCATCCTTTATCGCTTGGGATGCATTGCGAGGGGGAACTGGAGGACAATCCTCCGTTAAGAGGAACCGGAGATCTTCAACAACCAGAATCGTCTTAAGGTTGGATTTCCACGTAGGAAAGTTCTCGCCGGTTAATTTTTCATTTTTCAATAAAGCGATGATAGAGGAAGACATTGCTGGAAAAATAAACTTTTACCGTATTAGTTATCTTTGTCTTAACCCATCAAACAGGCAAACAAACAATTGCACAAATCCAATCAGTTTGCAAACAATCAATCAAAGAACCCTAACAAACTATCGATTGTGTTTAGCAACGATGCTTTAGAGGTTTAGAGAAACAGTCACCGAAGGGTGATCAGCTACTCCTCCTCTAAAATGAGACTCTTCTCAATCAACTCTATCACCAGAATAACTCATATTTCTATAGACATTGACCACCGTCGTATCGGTCAAGGATTCGTTAACGAATTAACTTATCCTCGTAAGTGTAACCCTCCCACTTTCAGATCCCAGAGGCACGCACCAACAGGCTACCGAAGGGAAAGACAACTGTTGGTAATTAGCCTAAGTGACCCTATCCTTTCCAGGAGTTCACGGTGTTACGAACCCTATGATCAGGCCCTCCGAAGGGATGGTTGCTCCAGGACAACACGCAGGCGGATCATAAGACTCTCACGGTGTGACTTATGGGTGGAGACCGAGGGATACGTTGACACGTGTCCCGCTCCCACTTACTGTGGGCACTTTCCCCATTCACCTTGTATTGTACTCATGCAAACACTTTCCGAAGGAGGTCGGCTAAAACGACACGAAGCCGAGCATGGATCTCCGTTGCGAATATAGGGAGCGTAGGAGTAAAAACTCGATTTAAATCAAGTTTTGATTTACCACCCACTAAAGTGACCTACCGTATATTTAGGGTTTATTAACCTAGATAAATCCGGCTAATTCAATTTATCTAAGTCTAATCCTATTATAACTATTATAAAGAGAATTGTAATGTTCTAGGTGATTAAACTCTTTTAACAAACCTAGCAACACCGTATGCTAACATGACTATGGTCATTTCAACTCAGATTCCGGTTTGTTCCCAGGTAGCAGGTGTTCCGTAAACGTCAGCTTAAATACCTCCAGCCTTAGACAGAACGTAACCGGGAGAGTTCCCTTTTAACCATAGTAATGTAAAGTCTTTACTCTAAAGATATAGGTGTATTAAACTCTTTTAATAAACCTAGTGACATTGCATGCCTAACATTTAACCATGATTAATTCAACTCCGGTATTCCGGGTCAGTTCCCAGGTAGGAGGTGTTCCGTAAACCGTCAACTTAAGTACCCCCAACCTTAGACAGAACTTTACCGGTAGAGTTGCCTTATAATCATAGTAATGTTTGTCCTACTTAGTAGGTTAAACTATTTTTAAAAAACTAAGCAAGACTTAATTCTAATCGTATTAGAATTAACGAGATCTTAGGTCTAATTAATTTAAACATTTTAAATTAATACATTTACCTATGATCCTATGTTTGCATGCAATCTTTATTATAGGTTGACGGTTTCTAATCATCAATTTTAAACTATTCAAAATTTTAATGATTAGCCCTATAATCATGCATACTATAGTTTTAAAATAATTAACAATCATATTCAAGTTAATATAATAAATCTATATATATTGCCTTGCATTGCATGAAATTAATATAACAATTATATTAAGCTATGGATGTTTAATGCCCAATGCAACTTTGATTTCCATTATTAATAATTAACAATTAAAATAATACCAAAAAATGGTAATCAAAGTAGCATGCTGCAAACAATTTTATTAAATATAACTATATATAGTTAACTAGGTATTGTATGCATCATGCTTATCCTTTTTCATGATTTTAATATAACTCAACTATATATTAAAAACTCATGAAAATAAACCAGGCATTTCAATCCATACATTATAACTATTATAATATATATAAAATGCATGAGCATGCTTTATAACCTAAGGTGGGATTTTAAATCTAAATGACATCCATAAAGCATTTAATAGCGTATAAACCGATTAATTGGCCCCTAGGATAAAATAAAACACATAAATTACAATAATTTAAGCTATTTTATCTTAAAAACATCCTTCTGTAGCTTCAGAACCGGACTAGACAGCATGAACCCGACCCAAACTGCTTCGAACCGGACCCCAAATGCCAAAACATGCTTGAAACCGTGCAAATAATGCATGAACCGGGTCAAATCTCCTTGAACCAGTCAAGAACCGGTAAAAAAATTGAAAAACCACGGGAAAATAAAAATAATTCGCCAAAACTACACCAACTAGGCTCGAACCCCTAACATCTAGTTTCATAAAAGCCTGCTCAAACCAACACAGCAACTACGCACTTTTGTGACATTAAACGGTTTTATATATATATATATACTTTTTATAAATTCATCCGTTCCGCGCAATTCCTCCGCTTTCGCGAAATCGCGATAGCGTCGCGACGCTTGATGGACAACGTCGCGACGCTGTTGCGTCTGGAGGCAAAAATCGGAAATTCTAGAGACTGTTCTTCGTGTTTGGCTTCGATTTTGGACGAGATTTTCAACGATCTTCATCATGAAACACCCTAGTCTAGACCCGGACTTACAGAGGATAATAGATTTACAAAATATGCTAAAAAACGCAAGAGCCTTTACATTTGATCACATCAAAAATTGTAAATCTATGGCCAAATTAATCGAAACCATTTATACGCAAACCATAACATTCATAATGCATAAATCCCACCAAGAACAAATTGCAAATTTCAATTTAAAAAAAATCAAGAACAACTGAGTTGGCTCTGATACCAATTGAAGGGATAAAAGCCCCACGCAGCGGAAAGTATTACCGAACCTACTCAGAGTCTTAGATTTTAATTGAAATACCAATACAATTTGCAAAATATTACAGCAATAAATATATATTTAATGGGCTGTACATAGGCTATAAACATGCTAAAAGATCAACTAGATTGATCCTAGTGATCAAGGATTTCATAGAAAACTTACTTTTGTAGAAAGCCTTGATCAATTCGCTTTTTCTTGCCAATAAGATTGAAGACGCAGCAACCCTCTTGTGCGAACACCACCAATCGGCTACACCGGTATATCTCTAAGACTTCTTGAAGCAGGAGACTTGTGGGAGTCTTTTGGGAGAAATCTCTGAGAGAAGGAGAGAATATGGGATGCCTTTCACCCCACCCCAGGGGTCCTATATATAGGTAAAGGCCAAGACCTTTTCCTAATAGGAAAAGGTCTAGGAATAAGTTCAAATCTATTATCTGAACAATATCTAATTTTAATAAATAATTAATTAATTACCCAATTAAATATCACATATTTAATCTTAGGGATTTTATTAAAATTAATATGAATCCAATTCATATTAAATTTATTTGAACTCTTTCAAATATTTTCTTTCCTAATAGAAAAATGTCTCTAATTAATAAATAAATAATTAATTCCATAATTAATTAATTACCCAATTAAATATCATATATTTAATCTTCGGGATTTTATTAAAATTAATATGAATCCAATTCATATTAAATTTATTTGAACTCTTTCAAATATTTTCTCTCAAGAATTAATTTTTGAAATTAATTAAAAAATTATATTATAAAGTTTCATAAACTTTATATTATAATGCATCAATATACATTATACGATTCCCCAAATAAATTGAACACTTTCAATTTACAATTTATATTTGTTTGCTTCAAGTCTTTTTACGAGCTACCAGTGGGACCTAATGGACTTACAGATCAGAAGCTCCAACGATACGAGACTAATCGGTTTAAACTCATTAACCAAGTTAGTCTTCATTCGTTAACTGTGGGTCATTCCACTAAAGACCCTCAGCTGCACTCTTCTCATTGTAGAATATTTCTGTGTCCACGGATATCGACCAATACTACAAGTCAGTCCTTCACGTGTGTTCGTATCCCAGCTGGGTCAAATTACCGTTTTACCCCTGGTTTACATCTTTGTCCTTAAGTCCCCAGTGCTCCTCTAACGAACAACCTGTTTGAGGTCCAACCAACAAACAGAAGTCCCTCTCGTGCCATAGAGAGGGTTGAGCCCATTGTTCAAGTCCCGGAGACACCACTTAAGGGAACACACCTCTACTTACCCTAGAGTCAGGAAGGAGTGAATTCCATCTTGTGTGATTATGTTCCCAGCTCCCCACTCGGTATTGTCCCCAAAATGGTAGGCTTATTGAGTCGGCTTGCTGGCCACTCTCACCCATACAAATCAAAGGACAACTCCTCGTGAACAGGAGTCCATAATCCACTCAGGATTGAGACTGAGTTGTCTAGGTCATCCTAGTGAAATAGAAACCAAGCCAACTAACGGTGTTACAGTTAGTGGTTAACTATTTCGCGGTCCGGTCTTATGCAAACTCATTGCATAGGATACCCCCACTCGCATGTCAACTACATGGACGCGTTGGATCATAGCGTTTGTATCATAATACAAAGTGGGCCGTATCCATAGTGTCACCAGGATAAGGTACCCAACCTTATCCCTATACTATAGACCCTTTAGGCTAAATCTTGAACATTGATCCTCGTATGTCCCTACATATTAGTTCAAGCCTCATACTATCAGCCTAGGATGTTTAGTTTATTGGATTAGGGTTAATAAGACAAGATCTACTAAATACAAACAAAATAAACTATTTTATTAATGTTCGGTAAAATGTTACATTTACTATCTACGAGTTTTAGGGCATAAAACCCAACAATAGCAACAATCATGTAATTTAATTTCGTGGATGTTTAATTAGTATAATCGATATTTATTAAATGGAAATTGAATTTGCATGAAGCATGACACCACTTTAGATTAATATAATTGTTATATTAAGTAATTTTATGGACGTCATGAACAGATGGTGTTTAAAAATAACTGGAATTAGATTGTTATTAGGAAACACCATAGGAGCATGTTATAGGGCTAATCATTAAAACTTGGAAGAGTTGCATGCAAATATAGGATCTTAAGTTAAATTGAATTAATTTTAAAATTTTTATAATTAATTAAACATAAGCTCACTTTAATTCTAATAGGATTAAAATTATTTTCTTACTTAGAATTAAAATAGTTTTAATGAGCCAAGTAGGAAAAACATTACTATGGTTATAAGGGAACTCTCCTGGTGAAGTTCTGTTTAAGTTGGGGGTATTTAAGTTGACGGTTTATGGAACACCTCCTACCTCAGAACAAACCCGAAACCTGAGTTGAATTAATCATATTCTAATGTTAGCATGCAATGTCACTATGTAATTAAAAGAGTTTAACTGACCTAGACATTAGAGTAAAAGACCTATATATAAGAGTTATATAAAGGCATAGACTTAGATAGATTCACTTAGCCAAAATTTACCTAAGTAATAGACCCTTAATTCTAAAAATACTTAGTGGGAGGTAATATGACAAAACAAGATTTTATAAATCATGTTTTTCTCTCACGTCCTCGAGAGTTCACAACGTGAGACCCATGCTTGGCCTCGAGTCACCATGGGAGTGACCCCTACGGATGGTGTTTGCATGAATAAATAGCAAGGTGAATGAGGGAGTATTTTATAGTAAGTGGGAGCAGGACACGTGTCAACGTATCTTACAGTCTCCTCCATTAGGCTGCACCGTGAGATTCTCATGATCTGCCTGCAAGTCGTCGTGGGAGTGATTACCCCATGGAGGGCTTGATACTGGGAGTCGGAACAATGCAAACTCCAGAAATGGATAGGATTTCTTAGGTCCGTTTCCAACTTTGACTTTCCCTATGATAGCATTATTAAGGTCGAACTTTGAGATCTAAAAATGGAGGGTTACACTTATCGGAAATTGTTAAGGCGTTAATGATTTCTTGATCGAAAAACGGTAGCTAAGAACTATCAGAATATGAGTTATCCTGGTAATAGGGATTTACTGAGATTGTCTCAATTCAGGGGAGGCGTAGCTGACTGCCCTACGGTAACTGTTGCTGTAAACCTTTGAAGTGTCGTTGCAAAATAAATGATTTTTTGAAGGTGTACATATTACACATGCAGAAGCAATTGAAGATCGAAAGCACTTAAGACATTCAATTTTACTCCTAAAGCATGCATGTTCTAGAAAAGACAGAATAGAGAGTTTAGAAAACACCAACCTTTGTAGCTCACTTATAACCAAGGTCTTATGTCCTACATACTCAAATTTTAAAACTATTTTAAAAAACTAAGTAAGACATATTTCTAATCCTATTAGAAAAGGTGATCTTAGATCTATTTCATTTTAAACCATTTAAAGAATGATAAGATCCTAAGATCCTATGTTAGCATGCAACTCTTTGTTATAGGTTTTACGGTTTCTATTCATTAACTATTATAACTCTTATAACTTTTAATGACTTAACCCTATAACATGCTTTCTAATGGTGTTTAAAAGCATATAACAATCAATCATTCAAGTTATAAGAAAAGCACCATTTAGAAACAACCTATGTCTAGGTTTGTATAACACTTTATACTACGATGTCTAGGTGATAACACTTTAAAACCTCACACCGCTCACGCATGCTCATAAAACTCGAGTTAACTTAACTCAAGAACCGACTCAATGCCCAGGTAGGAGGTGTTCCGTAAACCGTCAACTTAAATACCTCCAGCCTTAGACAGCATTTTGTCGGGTGAGTTCTCTCGTAACCGTTGTTTTACAAGATATCGACCTAAACTATGCAAGTTGATCGAATTGTTGAAGGTTCATTAACCTAAGTGAGCATGCACTTAATCTTGTTATAGATTTTAGATTTCTATCTCTTTTTATAACAATTATAAAATCAATCCATAACAAGTCTAATTTGAATATAACACTTATAAACAAACTAAAGAAATTTCATGCTACATGCTTGGTTAATTTTATCTTTTAATAATTATAACTATTATAAGAATTAATCAATTTTAATTAACCATTCAAGCATGAATCTCCCTAAATTAATACAACTCTTATATTAATTAAACATGAAATTTCCATCATGCATTTGAATTAATCAATAACACTTATTAAAATTAAACAAATGCATGAACATACTTTCCTATGGTGGGGTTTTAAAACTATATGGCATGCTCATAATGCACATACATCCATTTAATTAAATCATACATTCACAATGCATAAAGTAATTAAATCAAGCTAAAATGGAATAGTTTGGCAATTTTTTTAAAAAAAAAAACACAAGCAATTTCACTAATTATTACAATAATAATTAATAAATAAAATTGCAGCACGCCCGAGCTTCACGAACCATCCCGAACCGCTCATCCAAGCAATGAACCGGCCATGCAATGAGTGAAATGAGGCTGCAACAGACCGAACCGGACCAAAAGGCAGCAGCTGAACCGGACCAAAATTCTGGAATAGAAGAAGAAAAAAAAATCTGCTGCTGGAATTAAAAAACAGCTTGCTGGAATTTTCATTTTCTGCTGCGTCTTCTCCGGTTTTTCTTCGATTTTACAGCCTATATGGACTCTAATGACTCTATAAAAATTACAGACTATAGTACACACATTAACGCTCTTACATATCCGAGCAATTACAATTTCATGAAGGTTTGAATGCTCAAAAAATTGCCAAACCAGAACACTTCCATTTTAGCACACAGAAAACTCAATTTCAAAATGGTACCCACCAAAGCAAAATTAAAACGAATTAAGTGCTCTAATCATGCTCTGATACCAATTGAAGGTGTACATATTACACATGCGGAAGCAATTGAAGATCGAAAGGACTTAAGACATTCAATTTTACTCCTAAAGCATGCATGTTCTAGAAAAGACAGAATAGAGAGTTTAGAAAACACCAACCTTTGTAGCTCACTTATGTTGAACTCCTTGTGGTGTTTGCCTCTCCTATGCTCCTTGGACAACCTCTAGAGTCTTTCCTACTATACTCCGGGCCAAGAACGACTAGTGGGAGTCTATATAAGATAGGGAATGGGAAGGGAATGCTTGAAGCATCAAGCAATGGAGAAGAATGAGAGATGAGAGAACTTTGAGTCCAAATTCCAGCAGCATAACATTAAGGAAAATGGCTCTCTTATCTTTGAATTTGATTCAAGCTCCTTTTAAAGACATTCTCCATGCAAAGCCAAGCCTCAAGACACAAGACACATGGTGTATTTGCAAGTTCAAGTGGATTCTAGGTGTACATCTCACAAGACATGCAACAATGCATGAGTGAGTTGTCTTTCCACTTTGAATGTTCATGCATAAGTGGATTTCCAACTAAATCCACCAAATACAAATTGAAATCTAATTTCAAGCTTGCAATTTAATGTTCATTTCAATTCCAAATTGAATTTAACATTAGGTAATTGATTTTGAGGCATTACAAAATGATTTCTTATGATTAATCCAATTAATCATTCTAATCTTATGCAATAAATCATATATGATTCCTAATACATATATATGGTATTCAAAACACCTTTAAATACTCCATCTCTCATTTTCTAATTTAATTCATAATTAAATTATTGTGTCAAACACAATTTACGATAATATCCTTTTTCCCGATTTTTGAACGATTCAAAGCTTCCTATCTTTTGTTCTAGGCTTAATTCCGATATGAGCTAGTAGGGGGACCTAATGGACCTATAGATCATGGGCTCCAACGATTTGAGGCTAACCGACTAATCTCATTATCCAAGCTAGCCAACATTCGTTAACTACCGGGGCACTCCACTATAGCCCGATAGTTGCACTCCCCTCACTATAGATATATTTCCGTCCACTTGATTTAACCATGATTAGTAAGTCGATCCTTCACAGGTTGTTCGTAGCTATAGCTAGGTCAATAAGCCGTTTTACCCCTATAGTACTTCTAGTTCCTTAACTCCCACTGATCCTCTAATGAACAATTGGTTTATGGTCCAACCAATAAACCGAGTCCCTCTCGGGCCAATGAGAGGGCGGGATCCCTTTGTTCAAGCCCCGGAGTCAGAACTTAAGGGAACAACCTCTCTACTATCCCTAATTCGGGTAGGAGTGAATTTCTTCTTGCACGACTATGTCCCCAGCTAACTACCCGTTCCTATCCCTGAAATGGGAGGCTTATTGAGTCGGCGATACTGAGCCACTCTCACCCTTGCAGATCTAAGGATAAGCCCGAATAAACAGGAGTTCATAGTTAGCTCAGGATTAAGATCGAGTTATCTAGGTCATCATATGAAATAGTCAGTCTCGTCAGTAAACGGTGTTATAAAGCGAGAGCGACTTATTTCTCGGTCTTGGTCTTATGCAAACTCATTGCATAGGACGCCCCCACTCGCATGTCTCTACATGGACGATTTAGGATCACATCGTCTATATCATCTATAAAGTGGGCCGCGTCTCATAGTGTCTCCAGAATAAGGTACCCAACCCTATTCCTATACTATAGACCGTTTTGGCTATTACTCAAGCTTGATCCACTTTTATGTCTCTACATAAAGCTCAAGAGTTCATCCTATAGCCATGGATCTTAGTTTATTGGATTTGGGTAATTATATGTGCAATTTACTTTATTCAGTAATAACTTTACTAAATTAGTCTCGATAACGCCTTTATCAAATAAGTATAAAATTCGTTTATCATTCACTATCTACGAGTTTTAGGACACCTATCCCAAAATTTTTCTATGGGTCCATCATTACTTTTGCTAAATTGATTGGATTAATAATAATTTTTGTGTAATGGGTTAATGCAACAAAACTAATTAAATTAGTTTGTTAATTTTTCAGCATGAATTGTTATGCGAATGCCATTAAAGATGCCAAATGTAATAAAAGTGGTATATCTAATACAACAATTGAAACGAAGTTAGACACTAGTCTCGTGGTAAATAATATGGAATTGGTCTTAACTGAGGAATGTCCTCAGGCCCACATGTCTACTTCATCAGGAATTGTTCATGATGAATATGACATAAACGACTTAGAAAATCTCAATGACATTAAATGTGATTTATTGGTCATTGAAACGTGTATAGTGGAAAATGATGATACAGCCTGGATCCTTGATTCAGGTGCCATTGATCACGTATGCTCTTCCATTGAGGGAATGAGCTCCTGGCAACAATTAGATGCTGGGGAAATGACTCTCAGAGTTGGGACTATGGAGTTCATTTCAGCTAAAGCAGTGAGAGATATTAAGATGTTCTTCTCCAAGGAACGTTATATGTAATTAGATAATGTATATGTTGTTCCCATATAAAAAGAAATTTGATTTCTATTTCTTGTTTGCTTGAACAAGGATATTCAGTGTCCTTTTATGTAAATGAAGCTTTCATTACTAAAAGGGGTGCTAATATCTGTTATGCAAAAATGGATAACAACTTATATGTTTTATGACCAATAGAGTCTAAGGCTATTTTGAAAAATGAGATGTATAAAATAGCTGAGACTCAACCAAAGAGGCAAAAGGTTTCTCAAAGTACCTATCTTTGGCTCTTGAGTCTTGGCCACATTAATCTCAATAGGATTGGGAGATTGGTTAAGAACGAATTTCTAAGCGAGTTAGAAGATGGTTCTTTACCTCCATGTGAGTCATGTCTCGAAGGTAAAATGACAAAACAACCTTTTACTGGAAAAGGTTATCGTGCGAAGGAGCCCTTAGAGCTCGTACATACGGATCTTTGTGGTCCAATGAATGTTAGGGCTTGAGGAGAGTATGGATATTTCATCTCTTTCAAGTATAGGTAAAAACCAGGAAAATGCAACAGCAAATGCGACCCTAAAACCAAAACAATTCATCATTGATCCAGATTACAGACCACCACCACCTTATCGTCAAAGATTCAAATACCCGTCACAAGACAGACAGTTTAAAAAGTTCCTAGACATTTTAAAGAACCTCCACATCAACATTGCGTTGGTGGAAGCACTTTAGCAAATGTCGAACTATGTGAAATTTTTTTAAAGACATCCTATCTAAAAAGAGACGAGTGAGAGAGTACGAGACAGTTGCATTAACAGAGTGCTCCAGTGCACTGGTTAAAAGCAAGGTTCCTCCTAAGTTAAAAGATCAAAGAAGTTTCACTATCCCTTGCTCCATTGGAGGACGGAACGTCGGCAGAGCACTATGCGATCTTGGAGCAAGTATAAATCTGATGTCGTATTCAGTCTTTAAGTAGTTAGGAATAGGAGAAGCCAAACCAACAACTATTACCTTGCAACTAGCAAACAGATAATTAACACATCTCATTGGAAAAATAAAGGATGTACTAGTCAAGGTGGACAAGTTCGTATTTCAAGCAGACTTTATTATATTGGATTGTGAAGCAGACAAAGAAGTGCCAATTATCTTAGGTCGACCTTTCTTAGCAACGCAGAGGACCTTGATCGATGTACATAAGGGAGAATTGACCATGAGCGTCAATGATCAATAAGTTACCTTCAATGTCGTGAACACGCTCAAATGTCTAGGAGATTTTGAGGAATGTTCAGTAATTGACGAGATTGATGAGGTTTCTTTATCTACTTAGCAGGAATTGCTAAAAAGGGAGACACTGGAAGAATTGCTTGAAGATGAAAAATAAGAAGAGGCACAGGTGGAGAAGAGGCTGGAAATTCGAGAGTCGTTTGCAGATGAACAAATATTGGTAGTAAGGGCAATTAAGATTCCATAGTTTCAAACTATGTGAACTACTTAGTCAGTGGACTAAAGCGTCCTGAAGGCATAGCTCAACAACTGAAAAAGTTTCTGATAGATGTAAAGGAATATTATTGGGATGAGCCATACTTAAACAAACTTGGCCAAAATCAAATTCTCAGACGATGAGTAACAGAGAAGGAAGTACCATTCATTTTGGAAGCCTGTCACTCGGCTCCATATGGAGGGCACTATTGGGGTTTATGTCATAAAACTCGTGGATAGTAAATGTAACAAAGTTAAATATAAAACGTTATTGAAATGATTCAATTTCTGGTTGTTGAACGGTTAATTTTAACTATGCATTAATTAACCCAAATCCAATAAACTAGAATCCTTGGCTATGGTATGAAACACTCGAACTATATGTAGTGACATGAAAGTTGATCTAGTTTGAGTGATAGCCTAAACGGTCTATAGTATAGGGATAAGACTGGGTACCTTATCCAAAGAAAAACTATATGACGCGGCCAACATTGTTTTAGTACAAACGATGTGATCCTGAATCGTTCATGTAGAGACATGTGAGTGAGGGCGTCCTATACAAAAGAAATTTGTATCACACCGGACCGCGAAATAAGTCACTTTCATTTTATAACGTCGTTTACTGTGAAACTGACAAATTTCAAGCGATGACCTAGGTAACTCGATCTTAATCCTAAGCTAACTATGAACTCTTGTTTATTCGGGATTATCCTTTGATTTTCATGGGTGAGAGTGGCCCATCAGCACCGCTCAATAAACCTACAACTTTGGGGATAAGACCGTGTAGATAGTTGGGGACATAGTCCTGCAAGATGGAATTTACTCCTACCCGTCTTTAGGGATAGTAGAGAAGTTGTTCCCTTAAGTGCTAACTCTGGGACGTGAAGAAAGGCGCGCCACCCTCTCATTGGCCCGAGAGGTTTTAGGTTTAGTGGTTGAACCACAAACCAATTGTTCATTAGGGACTCAGTGGGGACTTAAGGAACAAGATGCACTATAGGGGTAAAACGGACTTTTGACCTAGCTATAGTTACGAACAATCTGTGAAGGATTGACTTACTGATCACGGTTATATCTGGTGGACAGAAATATATCTATAGTGAGGGGAGTGCAACTACGGGCTATAGTGGAGTGTTCCGTTAGTTAACGAATGTTGGTTAACTAGGATAAAAGAGTTTAACCCGTTAATCTCGTATCGTTGGAGCCCATGATCTGTAGGTCCATTAGGTCCCCCTGCTAGCTCAAACAGACTAAACCTTAGAACAAAGTGATGAAAGAATTTGAAAATATTAAAATTCGGTTTAGGGAAATTTAACGTTAAATTGTATGCGATATATTTAACGTTTTTAGTTTAATCCTTGAGTTAAACTATAATTAAAGAGATACTTGGAGTTATTTAAATATGATTTAAATAATGCAAACATGTATTCGATACATATTCGATTTGAATTTGAATGGTGATTCATATTCAGAAAAACGGGTTTTGAGAGAGATAGGGATTGATACAATTATTTAATTTGATATTTTGATGTTAAATTAAAATAATTATAATTAGTTATTTAAATTAATTAAATTCAATTATTAGAATTGATTTTAATTTGGAAATCGAGAAGAAAATCAATTTCAAAATTGGTTGGTTTTCATGGAACATTCATTGAAAATAAAACATCTATTTTACCACCTATTCAATACCTATGTGTGTGTGTGTCTTCATGAGGTTGAAACATGTAGCATAATTCACTCTTTAAAAGAGTGTTAAAGCGGTGGATTGCATGCTGATCAAAGAATGAAAGAAAAGACACAAAAACTTCTCTCCAAAACCGTGAGATCCAAGCTCTCAAAATCATACCTTTCTTCCTTATTTTCATCATGCTCGTGTTCCCACAAGCTCGTTCTAAGGACGGAGAATAGCGGGGAAGGCTCTAGCAGTGGTCCACGTCAAGATCGTGTGGAGAAACAACCAAAGAGATCAACAAATTTGTGCTCCAAAGTTTATATTCGGTTTCCTCTGTTTTTTGTTTACAAATTCCAGCATGCTTGTTCTTGAGAAATTAATGAAAATCAAGGCATAAGATCCATAATCGCTTTCGCTCGAGTGTTCTTCACTCCTTCAATTGGTTTCAGAGCGTGGTTCGGGCACTTGATTTCCATTTATTTCGAGTTTTGTGGGTGAATTTCAATTGTTGAATGTGTTGGCTAGAGCCCGTAAAAATTTGGGAGTCATTAGAGTTGTAATTAAGCTGTAATTGATCGCAGAAGGAAACATGCTCGCTGGTCGAAAGAACAGAGCACACGAAATCTGGGCTACTGTATGAACAACGTCGAGACGCTGTTCATCAGTGTCTCAACGCTGAGGAATTTTCAAAGGCACGGTTTGCTGATTCAAACAGTGGTTCGGTTGAGATGCAATTTTCTCGGTCCGGTTCACCGCTTCTCGGTCCGGTTCAATTGGTTCAAACCTGGTTCAGTATCTTCCATGCCTTTTGAGTCTGATTCAAGTCAATTTTGAATGGTTCAAGCATGTTTGAAAGTTTCGGGGCCGGTTCAGGAGCTATCCAAGGCGGTTCAACCATTTATTTAATTATTAATGTAATAATTTAGCTAGTTTAGATTGCTTGGATGCCAAAACCGGTCTGCTTTAGTGTGTTTAATTATTTATGCATTAGGAATGTATGTTATAATTAAATTAGAATTGAATATGCATAATGTATGTCATATAGATTTAAAAAAAAAATCCCACCATAGGAAAACATTTATCATGCATTAGTAATTAATTATAAAAGTTATAATAAAAGGAATGCATGTTAGGTTTCATGATAGATGCATGGCGGACTGTTTTTATCTTTCGTTTATGAATGTTTAAATATAAACGTTATATTAATAAAAGAAAACGAACAAGCATGCAACATGAAACCACCTTAGCATAGATGAATGTTATAGGTTGTCTATATTATAAAGTGTTATAAAATCGAGATAGACATTAAAACCTATAGAAAAAGATAAATGCATGGTCACTTAGGATTAACGAAATCCAATCTCAAACTATTCGCATAGAATAGGTCGATATTTTGTAAAGCTAAGGTTAAAAGAGAACTCACCCGACGAGATGTTGTCTAAGGCTGGAGGTATTTAAGCTGACAGTTTACAGAACAGCTCCTACCTGGGCATCGAGTCGGTACTTGAGTTAGGTTAACCTGGTTTTATGAGCATGCGTGAGCGATGTGACGTTTTATCACCTAGACATCATAGCATAATAGTTATGTCGTTGGAAATAACCTAGACGTAGGTTGTTTCAAAATTTTTTTGCTTTGTGAATGGTGATTAGTTTTATATAACTTGAATTTTGATTGCCATATGTTTTCATCACCATTAGAAGCATGTTATACGATTAATTCATTAAAAGTTATAATAGTTATAAGGTTAATGAATAGAAACCGTCAAACCTATAACAAAGAGTTGCATGCTAACATAGGATATTAGGATAATGAATTAATTTTAAAACGTTTAAAATAAATCAGACCTAAGATCACTTTTCTAATAGGATTAGAAGGTTCTCCTACTTAGTATTTTTAATAGAGTTAAGATATGTTAAGTAGGATATAAGGTTGTGGTTATAAGGGAACTCTCCCGGCAAATGGTCCGGTACTTGAGTTGAATTAACCACGGTCTTATTAACATGCAATGTCGCTAGGAAATTAAAAGAGTTTAATTCGCCTAGACATTTGAGTAAAGACTTTATTTAAAAGAGTTAAATATAAGGCATAAACTTAGATAGATTCGTTTAGCCGGAATTTACCTAAGTAAAAGACCCTAATCTTTAAAATACTTAGTGGGAGGAAAAATGTATATGAAAATAAATCGTTTTCTTGTCACACTCTCCCTAAAGTTCACACCATGAGATTTATGCTTGGCCTCGTGTTGCTTGCTAACACAACTGCTCCATTCGGAAGGTATTTGCATAAATCAATATCAAGGTGAACGTAGGAAGTATTCATAGTAAGTGGGTGAAGGAAGTGTGTCAACACATCCTGCGGTCTCTTCCATAGGGTTGCACCGTGAGATTCCTATGTTGCGCCTGCTAAGTATGCGCTGGAGCTACTACACCATTCGGAGGGATGTAACATGGGATTCGAAACAACGCAAACTCCAGAAATGGATAGGGTTTCTTAGGGCCATTCCCAACATTTGCTTTTCTATTCGGTAGCATTACTGGGACCGTCCTCTGGGATCTGAAAATGGAGGGTCACACTGATAGAAAATTATTAAGTTGTTAATGATTTCTTGACTAGACATCGATAATTAAACACTAACAGGTATGGGTGATTATGTTGTTAGTGTTTGGTTGAAAACGTCTCAGTTCAGAGGAGGAGTGGCTAATCACCCCTCGGTGGGAGTCACTCTAACCGTCTGAAGTATCGTTGCAAAAGAATTATGATATATAGGGCGCGTAATTGCTTTTGCTAAATTGATTGGATTAGGTAAAGGGTTAAATGTTAGACAACCAATTTAAAGTGTATTTGTTTGTTTTCAACAATAAGTATAGGTTCTATAAATGCCTCTTTTGTACGCTAAAAACATTATTGGTATAGAAACATACGACTAAGAAAACGAACTTAAACACTAAGATCGTGGTGAGTGATTTGGAAACGGTCTTAAAAGGTGGAATGCCCTTACGATGTTGTGTCTAAATTTATTTTCGAAATATTCATGACATAACAAACTACCTAGCCAAAAAGGAACATGTCCCAAGACTCTAAATATGATTTATTCGTCTTAAAAACGTGCTTAGTATGGATTGTGATTCTACCTGGATATTTGATTCAGGGCCCACTAAATCACGTATGTTCTTTTCAAGGAATGAGTTTCTAACACTAGGTGTGAACTAGTTGCGATGACTCTTAGAGTTAACATAGAAGAGTTCATCTCGGCTATGGCAGTGGGAGACAAAAGTTATTCTTCTCTAGGAAAAATACATATTATTTGATGTATATAGTTCCTAAGATTAAAAGAAATTTTGATTCCTATATCTTGTTTGCAAGAACATGGCTATTATGTTACCTTTTAATATATGAACTGTTCATTTCAAAAGGATGCCAATATTTGTTATGCAAACATAAAGAATAAACATATACGTTTTAAGACCGATAGAGTCTAGAGCGATTTTATATCATGAGATATTTAAACTGCTGCAACTCAACCAAAAGGCAACATGTTTCTCAAAGCACCTATCTTTGGCAATTGAGGATAGGGCATATTAAATTTCAATAGGATTGAAGATTGGCCTAAAATGAACTTCGAAACAGGTTAGAAGACAATTCATTACCTCCCTATAAGTCATGTCTTAAAGGTAAGATGACTTCAATAACCTTTTACCAAAGAAAAAGGTTATTGATGTGGAATTTTCCTACCGCAAGCGCACGGGTCAAGTAATAGTAAAGTGATTGTGAAATCGAGTGTCGTCCTCTGGATTGGATTTGTAAGTTAGATTAACTACCATGAATATTCTTGTTCAATATTATTTAGGGACCAAAAAGTAGTGAATTTTAGAAACTAAGACGATGCAAATTAAACATGTGAAATTCAATTGAGAGAATACTTAGGGAATTGATTTCGTCGATTTAATCTAGGATTGATTTTGGGGAATGAATTATAACGCACAATGGTTTTATGAGTCTAAGAACCTTTAATCACAACTACCTCTCCTGATTATAATTGATTCTCATGCAAATTAAGTAAATTTATATCCCTATCTAAGTTCTTTAACATGCAAGGCATTTAGTTATTTTTGACCAATTCCAAAGTTACTCTAAATTCCGTCACGAGTTTAGAATTTCTACTTTAGTCATGCAATCTTAATTAAGTCTACGCTAAATCCCCTCTCCCGAGCAAGACTCAACACATAGATCATTCAACTAGTGGTCAATTAATTCAAAGCATTAAATTAAGAATGCAAACGTAAAACAATTGCACAATTCAACCCATAAATCAATCCATAAACTAAAAAGACAACATGAATTCCTAAGTAACAAGCTTAGCTACTCATACATGGCGTTACAAGATAAATAAGCATGAAAAAACCATACAAACTAACTAAAGTTAGAGGGAAAGAAGATTAAACACTAAGTGGCCGAGACCGCACTCCCCGTCACGATCTCCACGAACAAAGTCTTCAATTCCGCTCTCCACCACTTGCTTCAGCTTCCAAAGAGGATCTTTCTTTGAGTTTACGGCCACAATTGTCCCAAAAGAAGTCCCCCAAATTGACCTAATCGCAAACTATAAGTAGGGAAAAATTTAGCCTAGCGTCGCGACGCTGTCGCCATTCCGCCCATTCTGTTTAGGAATTAACTGAGAGCGTCGAGACGTTATGGTCACAGCGTCTCGACGCTGTGACCTTATGCCGCGTGATCTAAGAAGGAAAGTCTGAGCGTCGAGACGCCCTGTTTGGAGGGTCTCGACGTTGGTCAATGGTTTTGCCCTATTTCATATGCTTCCAACTTGATTCTTTTCGTTCCTTTGGCCTCTTTTCGCATCCCGAACATCAAATTAGCTCCCATTTCTCGATTTAACTCCAAAACATAATTCCTACAAATAAAGCACAAAAAATGTATAATTTTGGCCAATTAAATATAAAAGACTAGCTAAATTAATTACGGAAAACTAGCTAGCTATGCTCGCTATGAAACACCCCCAAACTTAAGCTTTTGCTAGTCCTCGAGCAAACTAAAATCAAGCATACAGTTGAAGAATGGATGCAACAAACATGACTCAATCCTCAAGGCTCAAAAGTCAATAATCAAGAAATCAAGAGACTTGCACATAAGGACCAATAAGGGAGACAAATCAAAAGTTTTCCAAAATTAACTTGCACAAGCGAGATCTAACTTAACTAGATTAGACTCTACTAGCCCGAGATTGGATTACTAAACTCTCAACTCATCTTCCCTCTACACTGGCACTAAGGATTCACTAACAAGTCAATGGAACAAATTAGTTTGTTTTCATCCATACTTAGGTGCTTAAAATTAAAAATTACAACATGCATTTATATGTGGCACTAGCTTTCACACACCTATTGTAGGGACCCTTAACCCAAGTTTTACTCTTTGGTTGACCTAACTGATCACAACTGGGGTAGCACTTTTTCCCGAAATCTTTATTAAACATTGCATTGCACGCATAAGTCATCACTTTATTTTTCTTTCAATTTGTAACAACCATAATGATTTTTTTCTTTATGAGCATGATAAACAAATCTTCTTTTCTTTCCTCCTAAACAAGATAAAACATGCTAATTTGCAAAAAATTAACTCTTTAGCTATTCCCTACACCTATCGAGGTGACAAAAAACATATGAACCTAATAATTCGCTCCTAAGCATTCAAATCCAAATCCAGCCAAGAAAGATACTCTACTCATGCAAGACATCTCCTAGAAAAAGTTTAAAAAGTCTCCCTTTTTGGGCACTCATGCTTACAACTCATCAAAAGCTTGAAAATTGACAAGAAAGCCTATCTTAGGAAATCATAGTCATGCAAAAATAGCATCCACAAAACAACCACATGCTCAAATCATAGAAAGCTCGAAAATATAGCCCGAACTCAGATGCTCAAGGGCTCCAAAAACATGATATTCCACCCCCAAACATAAAACATGCATTGTCCTCAATGTATAAAGAAAATAAGGCATAAACAAGCATGAGAACAATAAAAGAATGGAAGGAGTGAACAATACTGCCCTGGAATAACGATGGTCTCTTTATGGAAGCTTGCAAGCAGAGAAGAAATTGGGATCACAAGACCTACAAAAAAAAAAAAAAAAACAAACAAACAACAATAAATCTCAAAAGCAAAAAGAAAAACTCAACTGAACTTACTTGGGTTGCCTCCCATAAGCGCTTGTTTAACGTCTTTAGCTTGACGTGCTGAACGTGCATGCATCAAGAAGGCTTTTTTTCTGTGAATCCACCAGAGGTGCTTTTGCTTGCACCTTTCCTGTAGCCCATCACGAGCGCTTCAGAACGATCTTTAGAGTCTTCCACAACTTTAAATATCTCATTTCCATTGTGGACTCTACCAGGTGAGCTCCCTACACTTAATATCAATAATAACTCGCCCAGTAGCGAGGAATGGTCTTCCTAGTATGACAGGCATTGAAGGATTTTCCATCATTTCCATGACATATAAATCAATAGGGAGGAAAATCTACCCACATCTGATTAAAACATTCTCTATAATGCCAACTGGACTAACTGCAGACTGATCAGCCAATTGGAGCCTAACCAGAGTAGATTTAATCTCACCTATATCTAACTTTTTGCACAAGGATAAAGGAATAATATTGATGCTAGCGCCTAAATCACACAACGCTCTAAAAGAATATGTACCAAAGCTAAAAGGAATAGAAAAACTCCCTGGAGCTGTTACTTTTTCAGGTACCTTTTGCTGAACTCTGGTGCTGCAATGTTGAAGCGAGATAGACTGTGTCAACCTTCTTTTCCTTTCTCTTCTTTGCCAGCCATTCCTTCATGAACCTGTTATATTGGGCATCTATAGCGCCTCTGCAAAGGGAATGTTAATGTTCATATTCATAAAAACATTCATAAATTATTCAAACTGAAACCTGATTATTCTTCTTTTTCTTTTACTCTTCTTTTCTTTGAGGACCATCATTGTGGGAGAAGGAATATGAGGTTCAGGTTCAGGGCTTTTCCAGCTTCATCTGATGATGTGCCCTCCTCGGCTTCCTTAGTAGGCGTGTCATACTTCCTAGACTCATGCTCCTCTTCAACCTCCTCCTGGTGCACAGTAATAGCCTTACAGTACTCCATTTGGGTTTTCTCCTGCTCAGCTGGGGCCTTACCTTTGTTCATGGTGTTTACAACACTTACCAACTGTCCCAGTCGAGTCTCAATGTTTTTGATGGCTGCACATTGGTCGTTCACTGTGGTGTTGATGACAATGACTGCCTCCTCCAATTTGTCTGTCCTATTACTAGACTCTGCAATGAAAGCTCCAAAAAGATCCTCTAAAGATTTTTTATTTTCTTGAGTTTGAGGGGCAAAACCAGGAGGATTAAAAACATTCTTATTATTAGCATAAGAAAAACTTTCATGGTTCCTATTGTTAGGAAGATAATGTGTAGGTGTATAATTATTATATCCCCTATAATTAAAATTTGATATGTATTGAACCTGTTCGATGGTCTCCTCCTGAGACTGAGATGCTAAAGCAACTGCTGATTCAATTAACTGTGCATCCCTGTAGCTGAAAATTCAGAAAAGCATTAGCGAGGGAAGACATTTGGGATTGAAGTGCACTTACGTTATCGATTTAAAAAACTCTAGCAGCAATCCTTTTCGGTGCAGACCGCTCACATGGCCATGATAGCTGTTGGTGGCCATGTCCTCCAGCAAAGTTCTAGAGTTCTCAACTGTTTTTGACAACAGAGTCCCACCTGCAGCTGCATCAACAATAGTCTTAGTACTTGGGTTTAAACCATTATAAAACAATTGAATTTGCAACCAATCAGGATATCCATTCTGGGGGCACTCATCAACAGCTCTTGTAACGCTCCATGCCTCGAACAACTGCTCGCCAAATTGTTGCGGAACGTCCCAATCTTGGTCCTCAGCTTGACCGTCTTGTAGGAGGGAAAAATTTCTCAGAAAGGCCTGGACCAAAGCATCCAAGTGGTGATGCTTCCAGGGGGAATAGACTGCAACCAATCTCGTGCTTTATCCTGCAAAGAAAAAAGAAACAAGCGTAAGCGGATGACATCCTCAGAAACTCCATTTATTTTTACCGTCCCACAAATTTCTAAAAAGGATTTAGATGAGAATTTGGGTCCTGGGTGGGCGATCCTCTATAAGCACAATCTCGAGCCATCTTAATGAGACCGATCTTTAGCTCAAAGTTGTTGGCATTGATCGGGGGCATAGACAATCCCCGATTGTTGCCCTTGAAACACGGGCTGAAAGTAGTCTCTAATAGGCATAGGCTCCTCAGGTGGATTTGGGTCGGCCATTTGAATATTTTCTCTCTATTCTCCCTTCGAAGCCTATGAATTGTTCTCTCGACCTCGGGATCCAAAGGTACTAAAGCCAATTCCCTATTCCTTTGCATACACAACCTAAACTACCCTAAAAGGAAGAAAATAGAAAAGGAAAGAAAACAATTAAGGAAGGAAACTACAAAAGGAAACAACTAATCTAAATATGGAAAATATAATCTAGAAAAGGGAAAAATACTAACTAATTAAGGAAACAAAGACAAATATTAGAAAAAACAAAAAAAAGAAAAAATTACACAAACATGAGAAAAATACTAAACTAAAAGAAACAAATAAGGAAAGAAAAACACCTAAGGAAAAAAAATGCAATCAACCTAGGAAAGTAAAAATACACCCTAAATAAGACCGAACAATTTTTTCACAATATTAATCTAACTAAATGTGCCAATCTTCGACAACGGCGCCAAAAACTCGATGTGGAATTTTCCTACCTGCAAGCGCACGGTGTCAAGTAATAGTAAAGTGATGTGTGAAATTGAGTGTCGTCCTTTGATTAGATTTTTAAGTAGATTAACTACCATGAATATTCTTGTTCAAATTTTATTTAGGGACGAAAAAGTAGAGAATTTAGAAACTAAGATGATGCAAATTAAACATGTGAAATTCAATTGAGAGAATACTTAGGGAATGATTTCGTCGATTTAATCTAGGATGATTTTAGGGAATGAATTATAACGCACAATGGTTTTATGAGTCTAAGAACCTTTAATCACAAAACTACCTCTCCTGAGTATAATTGATTCTCATGCAAATTAAGTAACTTGATATCCCTATCTAAGTTCTTTAACATGCAAGGCGTTTAGTTTTTGACCAATTATAAAGTTACTCTAAATTATGTCACGAGTTTAGATTTTCTACTTTAGTCATGCAATCTTAATTAAGTCCACGCTAAATCCCCTCTCCCGAGCAAGACTCAACACTTAGATCATTCAACTAGTGGCCAATTAATGGAAAGCATTAAATTAAGAATGCGAACATAAAACAATTGCACAATTCAACCCATAAATCAATTCTTAAACTAAAAAGACAACATGAATCCCTAAGTAACAAGCTTAGCTACTCATACATGGCGTTATAAGATAAACTAAGCATGAAAAAGCCATAAAACTAACTACAGTAAGAAGGAAAGAAGATTAAAAACTAAGTGGCCGAGACCGCACGTCCCGGTCACGATCTCCACGAACAAAGTCTTCAATCTCGCTCTCCACCACTTGCTTCAGCTTCCAAAGAGGATCTTTCTTTGAGTTTACTGCCACAATTGTCCCAAAAGAAGTCCCCCAAATTGACCTAATCGCAAACTATAAGTAGGGAAAAAATTGGCCTAGCGTCGCGACGCTGTCGCAATTCCGCCCATTCTGTTTAGGAATGAACTGAGAGCGTCAAGACGCTATGGTCACAACGTCTCGATGCTGTGACCTTTTGCCGCGTGATCAGAGAAGGAAAGTCTGAGTGTCAAGACGCCCTGTTTGGAGGGTCTCGATGCTGGTCAATGGTTTTGTCCTGTTTCATATGCTTCCAACTTGATTCTTTTCGTTCCTTTGGCCTCTTTTCACATCCCGAACATCCAATTAGCTCCCATTTCTCGATTTAATTCTAAAACATAATTCCTACAAATAAAGCACAAAACATGCATAATTTTGGCCAATTAAATATAAAAGACTAGCTAAATTAATTAGGGAAAACTAGCTAGTTATGCTCGCTATCAGTTATCGTGCCAAAGAAACCTTAGAGCTAATATATTCTATTTTTTTTAATCAATGAACGTCAAAGCTCAAACAAGGAATGAATAATTCATTAGTTTTAATTGACGGTTGTTCAAGATGCACTGTCTCTACCTAATACATCGTAGGTCTAAAGTCTTGAAATGTTCAAGGAGTATAAGGACGAGGTTAAGAACCAAAATTAGGTAGAATGATAAGGACACTTCGATATGATCGAGGTGGAGTGTATATGGACTAAACATTTCACGACTATTTGATAAAATGTGGAGTTACGTCCTAAGTCTAAAACACCAAGTACATCATAGTAGAGTGATGTATCGAAAAGGAGAAACAGAACCTTGTTAGACATGGTTCGTTAGATATTAAATTATGTTGAGTTGCCTAAACTCGTTTTGGGTTATGCAGTAAAGACTGTAGTTTAAAATATGAATATGGTTCTCTCAAAAGAATGTTTATGAAATATTATTTGAACTCTAAAAAGAGCATAAAGTATGTTTATGTCGTTTCAGAACTTAGGGATGTCCTACATATATGCTTGAGACAATCCCAAAGGAATTGGAACCTTATTTGAAAGTGTACCTATTTGTAGGTTATTCCAAAAGAAACGAGTAATGAATACTTCTTTCAAAATAAGACAAACGCATGTTTTCTTAGAAGAAGACCACGTTAGAGATCACAAACCATGCAGTAAGATAGTGTTAAGTAAATTACATAGTAAAGCTACAAATGTATCAACAAAGAGTTGTTGATAAGATTTGTTCCTCAACAAAGGTTGTTGATCAAACTAGTTTTCCAACAAAAGTTGTTGACCAAACCAATCCTTCAACAAGGGGTCATTGATCAAGCTGGCACATTATGTCAGTCCTGTCCTTCTCAATTTTTGAGAAAGCCTCAAGGTAGTGGGAGCGTTGTTAATCAACCTAATAAATACTATGCGAGTCTAATTGAAACTCTGATTGTCATAGCTGATGACAATATCGAGGATCCAATGACCTTTAATCAGGC
>JAETGN010000260.1:0-193129 GCA_017139565.1 Luffa aegyptiaca
TTGGTCCAAACTTGCTCCGTTTGAGTTTTTGGAGAGTAAGGAACTCAAAGTTCGGCCCAATGGGAGTTCTTTAGGTGGTTTGGACGGACACATGGTCCAAACTTTGCTCCGTTTCAGTATTTTAGAGGTCGGAACCGAAAGTTCGTCCCAATGAGAGTTTTCATATGGTTTTGGACGAACTTGGTCCAAACTTTGCTCCGTTTGAGTTTTTGGAGAGTAAGGAACTCAAAGTTCGGCCCAATGGGAGTTCTTTAGGTGGTTTGGATGACAATGTTCCAAACTTTGCTCTGTTTCAGTAATTCAAAGCTCGGATCCCAAAGTTCGTCCCAATGAGAGTTTTTCATATGGTTTGGACGAACTTGGTCCAAACTTTGCTCCGTTTTAGTTTTTGGAGAGTAAGGAACTCAAAGTTCGGGCCAATGAGAATTCTTTAGGTGGTTTGGACGACACATGGTCCAAACATTGCTCCGTTTCAGTATTTCAGAGCTCGGAACCCAAAGTTCGTCCCAATGAGAGTTTTTTATATGGTTTGGACGAACTTTGTCCAAACTTTTCTCCGTTTGAGTTTTTGGAGAGTAAGGAACTCAAAGTTCGGCCCAATGAGAATTCTTTAGTTGGTTTGGACGACACATGTTCCAAACTTTTCTCCGCTTCAGTATTTGAGAGCTCGGAACCCAAAGTTCGTCCCAATGAGAGTTTTTCATATGGTTTGGACGAACTTGGTCCAAACTTTGCTCCCTTTGAGTTTTCGGAGAGTTAAGAACTCAAAGTTCGGCCTAATGGGAGTTCTTTAGGTGGTTTGGACGACACATGGTCCAAACTTTGCTCCGTTTCAGTATTACAGAGCTCGGAACCCAAAGTTCGACCCAATGAGAGTTTTTCATATGGTTTTGACGAACTTGGTCCAAACTTTGCTCCGTTTGAGTTTTTGGAGAGTAAGGAACTCAAAGTTCGGCCCAATGAGAATTCTTTAGGTGGCTTGGACGACACATGGTCCAAACATTGCTCCGTTTCAGTATTTCAGAGCTCGGAACCCAAAGTTCGTCCATATGAGAGTTTTTCATATGGTTGGGACGAACTTGGTCCAAACTTTGCTCCGTTTGAGTTTTTGGAGAGTAAGGAACTCAAAGTTCGGCCCAATGAGAATTCTTTAGGTGGTTTGGACGACACATGGTCCAAACTTTGCTCCGTTTCAGTATTTGAGAGCTCGGAACCCAAAGTTCTTCCCAATGAGAGTTTTTCATATGGTTTTGACGAACTTGGTCCAAACTTTGCTCCCTTTGAGTTTTCGGAGAGTTAGGAACTCAAAGTTCGGCCCAATGGGAGTTCTTTAGGTGGTTTGGACGACACATGTTCCAAACTTTCCTCCGTTTCAGTATTTGAGAGCTCAAAACCCAAAGTTCGTCCCAATGAGAGTTTTTCATATGGTTTGGACGAACTTGGTCCAAACTTTGCTCCGTTTGAGTTTTTGGAGAGTAAGGAAGTAAAAGTTCGGCCCAATGAGAATTCTTTAGGTGGTTTGGACGACACATGGTCCAAACTTTGCTCCGCTTCTGTATTTGAGAGCTCGGAACCCAAAGTTCGTCCCAATGAGAGTTTTTCATATGGTTTGGACGAACGTGGTCCAAACTTTGCTCCGTTTGAGTTTTTGGAGAGTAAGGAACTCAAAGTTCGGCCCAATGGGAGTTCTTTAGGTGGTTTGGACGATACATGTTCCAACTTTTGCTCTGTTTCAGTATTTCATAGCTCGGAACCCAAAGTTCGTCCCAATGAGAGTTTTTCATATGGTTTGGACGAACTTCGTCCAAACTTTGCTCCGTTTGAGTTTTTGGAGAGTAAGGAACTCAAAGTTCGGCCCGTGGGAGTTCTTTAGGTGGTTTGGACGACACATGGTCCAAACTTTGCTCCGTTTCAGTATTTGAGAGGTCGGAACCCAAAGTTCGTCCCAATGAGAGTTTTTCATATGGTTTGGACGAACTTGGTCCAAACTTTGCTCCGTTTGAGTTTTCTGAGAGTAAGGAACTCAAAGTTCGGCCCAATGGGAGTTCTTTAGGTGGTTTGGACGACACATGGTCCAAACATTGCTCCGTTTCAGTATTTCAGAGCTCGGAACCCAAAGTTCGTCCCAATGAGAGTTTTTCATATGGTTTGGACGAACTTGGTCCAAACTTTGCTCCCTTTGAGTTTTCGGAGAGTGAGGAACTCAAAGTTCGGCCCAATGGGAGTTCTTTAGTGGGTTTGGACGACACATGGTCCAAACATTGCTCCGTTTAAGTATTTCAGAGCTCGGAACCCAAAGTTCGTCCCAATGAGAGTTTTTCATATGGTTTGGACGAACCTGATCCAAACTTTGCTCCCTTTGAATTTTCGGAGAGTTAGGAACTCAAAGTTCGGCCCAATGGGAGTTCTTAGGTGGTTTGGACGACACATGGTCCAAACTTTGCTCCGTTTCATTATTTCAGAGCTCGGAACCATAAGTTCGTCCCAATGAGAGTTTTTCATATGGTTTGGACGAACTTGGTCCAAACTCTGCTCCGTTTGAGTTTTTGGAGAGTAAGGAACTCAAAGTTCGGCCCAATGAGAATTCTTTAGGTGGTTTGGACGACACATGGTCCAAATTTTGCTCCGTTTCAGTATTTGAGAGCTCGGAACACAAAGTTCGTCCCAATGAGAGCTTTTCATATGGTTTGGACGAACTTGGTCCAAACTTTGCTCCGTTTGAGTTTTTGGAGAGTAAGGAACTCAAAGTTCGGCCCAATGGGAGTTCTTTAGGTGGTTTGGACGACACATGGTCCAAACATTGCTCCGTTTCAGTATTTCAGAACTCGAAACCCAAAGTTCGTCCCAATGAGAGTTTTTCATATGGTTTGGACGAACTTGGTCCAAACATTGCTCCCTTTGAGTTTTCGGAGAGTTAGGAACTTAAAGTTCGGCCCAATGGGAGTTCTTTAGGTGGTTTGGACGACACATGGTCCAAACTTTGCTCCGTGTCAGTATTTCAGAGCTCGGAACCCAAAGTTCGTCCCAATGAGAATTTTTAATATGGTTTGGACGAACCTGGTCCAAACTTTTCTCTGTTTGAGTTTTTCGAGAGTAAGGAACTCAAAGTTCAGCCCAATGGGAGTTCTTTAGGTCGTTTGGACGACACATGGTCCAAACATTGCTCCGTTTCAGTATTTCAGAGCTCGGAACCCAAAGTTCGTCCCAATGAGAGTTTGTCATATGGTTTGGACGAACTTGGTCCAAACTTTGCTCCCTTTTAGTTTTCGGAGAGTTAGGAACTCAAAGTTCGGCCCAATGGGAGTTCTTTAGGTGGTTTGGACGACACATGGTCCAAACTTTGCTCCGTTTCAGTATTTCAGAGCTCGGAAACCAAAGTTCGTCCCAATGAGAGTTTGTCATATGGTTTGGACGAACTTGGTCCAAACTTTGCTCCCTTTTAGTTTTCGGAGAGTTAGGAACTCAAAGTTCGGCCCAATGGGAGTTCTTTAGGTGGTTTGGACGACACATGGTCCAAACTTTGCTCCGTTTCAGTATTTCAGAGTTCGGAACCCAAAGTTCGTCCCAATGAGAGTTTTTCATATGGTTTGGACGAACTTGGTCCAAACTTTGCTCCGTTTGAGTTTTTGGAGAGTAAGGAACTCAAATTTCGTCCCAATTGGAGTTCTTTAGGTGGTTTGGACGACACATGGTCCAAACATTGCTCCGTTTCAGTATTTCAGAGCTCGGAACCCAAAGTTCGTCCCAATGAGAGTTTTTCATATGGTTTGGACGAACTTGGTCCAGACATTGCTCCCTTTGAGTTTTCGGAGAGTTAGGAACTCAAAGTTCGGCCCAATGGGAGTTCTTTAGGTGGTTTGGACGACACATGGTCCAAACTTTTCTCCGTTTCAGTATTTCAGAGCTCAGAACCCAAAGTTCGTCCCAATGAGAGTTTTTCATATGGTTTGGACGAACTTGGTCCAAACTTTGCTCCGTTTGAGTTTTTGGAGAGTAAGGAACTCAAAGTTCGGCCCAATGAGAATTCTTTAGGTGGTTTGGACGACACATGGTCCAAACATTGCTCCGTTTTAGTATTTCAGAGCTCGGAACCCAAAGTTCGTCCCAATGAGAGTTTTTCATATGGTTTGGACGAACTTGGTCCAAACTTTGCTCCCTTTGAGTTATCGGAGAGTTAGGAACTCAAAGTTCGGCCCAATGGGAGTTCTTTAGGTGGTTTGGACGACACATGGTCCAAACATTGCTCCGTTTCAGTATTTCAGAGCTCGGAACCCAAAGTTCGTCCCAATGAGAGTTTTTCATATGGTTTGGACGAATTTGGTCCAAACATTGCTCTGTTTGAGTTTTTGGAGAGTAAGGAACTCAAAGTTCGGCCAAATGGGAGTTCTTTAGGTGGTTTGGACGACACATGGTCCAAACTTTGCTCCGTTTCAGTATTTCAGAGCTCGAAACCCAAAGTTCGTCCCAATGAGAGTTTTTCATATGGTTTGGACGAACTTGGTCCAAACTTTGCTCCGTTTGAGTTTTTGGAGAGTAAGGAACTCAAAGTTCGGCCCAATGGGAGTTCTTTAGGTGGTTTGGACGACACATGGTCCAAACATTGCTCCGTTTCAGTATTTCAGAGCTCGGAACCCAAAGTTCGTCCCAATGAGAGTTTTTCATATGGTTTGGACGAACTTGGTCCAAACATTGCTCCCTTTGAGTTTTCGGAGAGTTAGGAACTCAAAGTTCGGCCCAATGGGAGTTTTTTAGGTGGTTTGGACGACACATGGTCCAAACTTTGCTCCGTTTCAGTATTTCAGAGCTCAGAACCCAAAGTTCGTCCCAATGAGAGTTTTTCATATGGTTTGGACGAACTTGGTCCAAACTTTGCTACGTTTGAGTTTTTGGAGAGTAAGGAACTCAAAGTTCGGCCCAATGAGAATTCTTTAGGTGGTTTGGACGACACATGGTCCAAACATTGCTCCGTTTCAGTATTTCAGAGCTCGGAACCCAAAGTTCGTCCCAATGAGAGTTTTTCATATGGTTTGGACGAACTTGGTCCAAACTTTGCTCCCTTTGAGTTTCGGAGAGTTAGGAACTCAAAGTTCGGCCCAATGGGAGTTCTTTAGGTGGTTTGAACGACACATGGTCCAAACATTGCTCCGTATCAGTATTTCAGAGCTCGGAACCCAAAGTTCGTCCCAATGAGAGTTTTTCATATGGTTTGGACGAACCTGATCCAAACTTTGCTCCCTTTGAGTTTTCGGAGAGTTAGGAACTCAAAGTTCGGCCCAATGGGAGTTCTTAGGTGGTTTGGACGACACATGGTCCAAACTTTGCTCCGTTTCAATATTTCAGAGCTCGGAACCCAAAGTTCGTCCCAATAAGAGTTTTTCATATGGTTTGGACGAACTTGGTCCAAACTTTGCTCCGTTTGAGTTTTTGGAGAGTAAGGAACTCAAAGTTCGGCCCAATGAGAATTCTTTAGGTGGTTTAGACGACACATGGTCCAAATTTTGCTCCGTTTCAGTATTTGAGAGCTCGGAACCCAAAGTTCGTCCCAATGAGAGCTTTTCATATGGTTTGGACGAACTTGGTCCAAACTTTGCTCCGTTTGAGTTTTTGGAGAGTAAGGAACTCAAAGTTCGGCCCAATGGGAGTTCTTTAGGTGGTTTGGACGACACATGGTCGAAACATTGCTCCGTTTCAGTATTTCAGAGCTCGGAACCCAAAGTTCGTCCCAATGAGAGTTTTTCATATGGTTTGGACGAACTTGGTCCAAACATTGCTCCCTTTGAGTTTTCGGAGAGTTAGGAACTCAAAGTTCGGCCCAATGGGAGTTCTTTAGGTGGTTTTGACGACACATGGTCCAAACTTTGCTCCGTGTCAGTATTTCAGAGCTCGGAACCCAAAGTTCGTCCCAATGAGAATTTTTAATATGGTTTGGACGAACCTGGTCCAAACTTTGCTCCGTTTGAGTTTTTGGAGAGTAAGAAACTCAAAGTTCGGCCCAATGGGAGTTCTTTAGGTGGTTTGGACGACACATGGTCCAAACATTGCTCCATTTCAGTATTTCAGAGCTCGGAACCCAAAGTTCGTCCCAATGAGAGTTTTTCATATGGTTTGGACGAACTTGGTCCAAACATTGCTCCCTTTGAGTTTTCGGAGAGTTAGGAACTCAAAGTTCAGCCCAATGGGAGTTCTTTAGGTGGTTTGGACGACACATGGTCCAAACATTGCTCCGTGTCAGTATTTCAGAGCTCGGAACCCAAAGTTCGTCCCAATGAGAATTTTTAACATGGTTTGGACGAACCTGGTCCAAACTTTGCTCTGTTTGAGTTTTTGGAGAGTAAGGAACTCAAAGTTCGGCCAAATGGGAGTTCTTTAGGTGGTTTGGACGACACATGGTCCAAACTTTGCTCCGTTTCAGTATTTCAGAGCTCGGAACCGAAAGTTCGTCCCAATGAGAGTTTTTCATATGGTTTGGACGAACTTGGTCCAAACTTTGCTCCGTTTTAGTTTTTGGAGAGTAAGGAACTCAAAGTTCGGCCCAATGGGAGTTCTTTAGGTGGTTTGGACGACACATGGTCCAAACATTGCTCCGTTTCAGTATTTCAGAGCTCGGAACCCAAAGTTCGTCCCAATGAGAGTTTTTCATATGGTTTGGACGAACTTGGTCCAAACATTGCTCCCTTTGAGTTTTCGGAGAGTTAGGAACTCAAAGTTCGGCCCAATGGGAGTTTTTTAGGTGGTTTGGACGACACATGGTCCAAACTTTGCTCCGTTTCAGTATTTCAGAGCTCAGAACCCAAAGTTCGTCCCAATGAGAGTTTTTCATATGGTTTGGACGAACTTGGTCCAAACTTTGCTACGTTTGAGTTTTTGGAGAGTAAGGAACTCAAAGTTCGGCCGAATGAGAATTCTTTAGGTGGTTTGGACGACACATGGTCCAAACATTGCTCCGTTTCAGTATTTCAGAGCTCGGAACCCAAAGTTCGTCCCAATGAGAGTTTTTCATATGGTTTGGACGAACTTGGTCCAAACTTTGCTCCCTTTGAGTTTCGGAGAGTTAGGAACTCAAAGTTCGGCCCAATGGGAGTTCTTTAGGTGGTTTGAACGACACATGGTCCAAACATTGCTCCGTATCAGTATTTCAGAGCTCGGAACCCAAAGTTCGTCCCAATGAGAGTTTTTCATATGGTTTGGACGAACCTGATCCAAACTTTGCTCCCTTTGAGTTTTCGGAGAGTTAGGAACTCAAAGTTCGGCCCAATGGGAGTTCTTAGGTGGTTTGGACGACACATGGTCCAAACTTTGCTCCGTTTCAATATTTCAGAGCTCGGAACCCAAAGTTCGTCCCAATAAGAGTTTTTCATATGGTTTGGACGAACTTGGTCCAAACTTTGCTCCGTTTGAGTTTTTGGAGAGTAAGGAACTCAAAGTTCGGCCCAATGAGAATTCTTTAGGTGGTTTAGACGACACATGGTCCAAATTTTGCTCCGTTTCAGTATTTGTGAGCTCGGAACCCAAAGTTCGTCCCAATGAGAGCTTTTCATATGGTTTGGACGAACTTGGTCCAAACTTTGCTCCGTTTGAGTTTTTGGAGAGTAAGGAACTCAAAGTTCGGCCCAATGGGAGTTCTTTAGGTGGTTTGGACGACACATGGTCCAAACATTGCTCCGTTTCAGTATTTCAGAGCTCGGAACCCAAAGTTCGTCCCAATGAGAGTTTTTCATATGGTGTGGACGAACTTGGTCCAAACTTTGCTCCCTTTGAGTTTTCGGAGAGTTAGGAACTCAAAGTTCGGCCCAATGGGAGTTTTTTAGGTGGTTTGGACGACACATGGTCCAAACTTTGCTCCGTTTCAGTATTTCAGAGCTCAGAACCCAAAGTTCGTCCCAATGAGAGTTTTTCATATGGTTTGGACGAACTTGGTCCAAACTTTGCTACGTTTGAGTTTTTGGAGAGTAAGGAACTCAAAGTTCGGCCGAATGAGAATTCTTTAGGTGGTTTGGACGACACATGGTCCAAACATTGCTCCGTTTCAGTATTTCAGAGCTCGGAACCCAAAGTTCGTCCCAATGAGAGTTTTTCATATGGTTTGGACGAACTTGGTCCAAACATTGCTCCCTTTGAGTTTTCGGAGAGTTAGGAACTCAAAGTTCAGCCCAATGGGAGTTCTTTAGGTGGTTTGGACGACACATCGTCCAAACATTGCTCCGTGTCAGTATTTCAGAGCTCGGAACCCAAAGTTCGTCCCAATGAGAATTTTTAACATGGTTTGGACGAACCTGGTCCAAACTTTGCTCTGTTTGAGTTTATGGAGAGTAAGGAACTCAAAGTTCGGCCAAATGGGAGTTCTTTAGGTGGTTTGGACGACACATGGTCCAAACTTTGCTCCGTTTCAGTATTTCAGAGCTCGAAACTGAAAGTTCGTCCCAATGAGAGTTTTTCATATGGTTTGGACGAACTTGGTCCAAACTTTGCTCCGTTTGAGTTTTTGGAGACTAAGGAACTCAAAGTTCGGCCCAATGGGAGTTCTTTAGGTGGTTTGGACGACACATGGTCCAAACATTGCTCCGTTTCAGTATTTGAGAGCTCGGAACCCAAAGTTCGTCCCAATGAGAGTTTTTCATATGGTTTGGACGAACTTGGTCCAAACATTGCTCCCTTTGAGTTTTCGGAGAGTTAGGAACTCAAAGTTCGGCCCAATGGGAGTTTTTTAGGTGGTTTGGACGACACATGGTCGAAACTTTGCTTCGTTTCAGTATTTCAGAGCTCAGAACCCAAAGTTCGTCCCAATGAGAGTTTTTCATATGGTTTGGACGAACTTGGTCCAAACTTTGCTACGTTTGAGTTTTTGGAGAGTAAGGAACTCAAAGTTCGGCCGAATGAGAATTCTTTAGGTGGTTTGGACGACACATGGTCCAAACATTGCTCCGTTTCAGTATTTCAGAGCTCGGAACCCAAAGTTCGTCCCAATGAGAGTTTTTCATATGGTTTGGACGAACTTGGTCCAAACTTTGCTCCCTTTGAGTTTCGGAGAGTTAGGAACTCAAAGTTCGGCCCAATGGGAGTTCTTTAGGTGGTTTGAACGACACATGGTCCAAACATTGCTCCGTATCAGTATTTCAGAGCTCGGAACCCAAAGTTCGTCCCAATGAGAGTTTTTCATATGGTTTGGACGAACCTGATCCAAACTTTGCTCCCTTTGAGTTTTCGGAGAGTTAGGAACTCAAAGTTCGGCCCAATGGGAGTTCTTAGGTGGTTTGGACGACACATGGTCCAAACTTTGCTCCGTTTCAATATTTCAGAGCTCGGAACCCAAAGTTCGTCCCAATAAGAGTTTTTCATATGGTTTGGACGAACTTGGTCCAAACTTTGCTCCGTTTGAGTTTTTGGAGAGTAAGGAACTCAAAGTTCGGCCCAATGAGAATTCTTTAGGTGGTTTAGACGACACATGGTCCAAATTTTGCTCCGTTTCAGTATTTGAGAGCTCGGAACCCAAAGTTCGTCCCAATGAGAGCTTTTCATATGGTTTGGACGAACTTGGTCCAAACTTTGCTCCGTTTGAGTTTTTGGAGAGTAAGGAACTCAAAGTTCGGCCCAATGGGAGTTCTTTAGGTGGTTTGGACGACACATGGTCCAAACATTGCTCCGTTTCAGTATTTCAGAGCTCGGAACCCAAAGTTCGTCCCAATGAGAGTTTTTCATATGGTTTGGACGAACTTGGTCCAAACATTGCTCCCTTTGAGTTTTCGGAGAGTTAGGAACTCAAAGTTCGGCCCAATGGGAGTTCTTTAGGTGGTTTTGACGACATATGGTCCAAACTTTGCTCCGTGTCAGTATTTCAGAGCTCGGAACCCAAAGTTCGTCCCAATGAGAATTTTTAATATGGTTTGGACGAACCTGGTCCAAACTTTGCTCCGTTTGAGTTTTTGGAGAGTAAGAAACTCAAAGTTCGGCCCAATGGGAGTTCTTTAGGTGGTTTGGACGACACATGGTCCAAACATTGCTCCGTTTCAGTATTTCAGAGCTCGGAACCCAAAGTTCGTCCCAATGAGAGTTTTTCATATGGTTTGGACGAACTTGGTCCAAACATTGCTCCCTTTGAGTTTTCGGAGAGTTAGGAACTCAAAGTTCGGCCCAATGGGAGTTCTTTAGGTGGTTTGGACGACACATGGTCCAAACTTTGCTCCGTTTCAGTATTTCAGAGCTCAGAACCCAAAGTTCGTCCCAATGAGAGTTTTTCATATGGTTTGGACGAACTTGGTCCAAACTTTGCTCCGTTTGAGTTTTTGGAGAGTAAGGAACTCAAAGTTCGGCCCAATGAGAATTCTTTAGGTGGTTTGGACGACACATGGTCCAAACATTGCTCCGTTTCAGTATTTCAGAGCTCGGAACCCAAAGTTCGTCCCAATGAGAGTTTTTCATATGGTTTGGACGAACTTGGTCCAAACTTTGCTCCCTTTGAGTTTCGGAGAGTTAGGAACTCAAAGTTCGGCCCAATGGGAGTTCTATAGGTGGTTTGAACGACACATGGTCCAAACATTGCTCCGTATCAGTATTTCAGAGCTCGGAACCCAAAGTTCGTCCCAATGAGAGTTTTTCATATGGTTTGGACGAACCTGATCCAAACTTTGCTCCCTTTGAGTTTTCGGAGAGTTTGGAACTCAAAGTTCGGCCCAATGGGAGTTCTTAGGTGGTTTGGACGACACATGGTCCAAACTTTGCTCCGTTTCAATATTTCAGAGCTCGGAACCCAAAGTTCGTCCCAATAAGAGTTTTTCATATGGTTTGGACGAACTTGGTCCAAACTTTGCTCCGTTTGAGTTTTTGGAGAGTAAGGAACTCAAAGTTCGGCCCAATGAGAATTCTTTAGGTGGTTTAGACGACACATGGTCCAAATTTTGCTCCGTTTCAGTATTTGAGAGCTCGGAACCCAAAGTTCGTCCCAATGAGAGCTTTTCATATGGTTTGGACGAACTTGGTCCAAACTTTGCTCCGTTTGAGTTTTTGGAGAGTAAGGAACTCAAAGTTCGGCCCAATGGGAGTTCTTTATGTGGTTTTGACGACACATGGTCCAAACATTGCTCCGTTTCAGTATTTCAGAGATCGGAACCCAAAGTTCGTCCCAATGAGAGTTTTTCATATGGTTTGGACGAACTTGGTCCAAACTTTGCTCCCTTTGAGTTTTCGGAGAGTTAGGAACTCAAAGTTCGGCCCAATGGGAGTTCTTTAGGTGGTTTGGACGACACATGGTCCAAACTTTGCTCCGTGTCAGTATTTCAGAGCTCGGAACCCAAAGTTCGTCCCAATGAGAATTTTTAATATGGTTTGGACGAACCTGGTCCAATCTTTGCTCTGTTTGAGTTTTTGGAGAGTAAGGAACTCAAAGTTCGGCCCAATGGGAGTTCTTTAGGTGGTTTGGACGACACATGGTCAAAACTTTGCTCCGTTTCAGTATTTCAGAGCTCGGAACCCAAAGTTCGTCCCAATGAGAGTTTTTCATATGATTTGGACGAACTTGGTCCAAACTTTGCTCCGTTTGAGTTTTTGGAGAGTAAGGAACTCAAAGTTCGGCCCAATGGGAGTTCTTTAGGTGGTTTGGACGACATATGGTCCAAACATTGCTCCGTTTCAGTATTTCAGAGCTCGGAACCCAAAGTTCGTCCCAATGAGAGTTTTTCATATGGTTTGGACGAACTTGGTCCAAACATTGCTCCCTTTGAGTTTTCGGAGAGTTAGGAACTCAAAGTTCGGCCCATTCGGAGTTCTTTAGGTGGTTTGGACGACACATGGTCCAAACTTTGCTCCGTTTCAGTATTTCAGAGCTCAGAACCCAAAGTTCGTCCCAATGAGAGTTTTTCATATGGTTTGGACGAACTTGGTCCAAACTTTGCTACGTTTGAGTTTTTGGAGAGTAAGGAACTCAAAGTTCGGCCCAATGAGAATTCTTTAGGTGGTTTGGACGACACATGGTCCAAACATTGCTCCGTTTCAGTATTTCAGAGCTCGGAACCCAACGTTCATCCCAATGAGAGTTTTTCATATGGTTTGGACGAACTTGGTCCAAACATTGCTCCCTTTGAGTTTTCGGAGAGTTAGGAACTCAAAGTTCGGCCCAATGGGAGTTCTTTAGGTGGTTTTGACGACATATGGTCCAAACTTTGCTCCGTGTCAGTATTTCAGACCTCGGAACCCAAAGTTCGTCCCAATGAGAATTTTTAATATGGTTTGGACGAACCTGGTCCAAACTTTGCTCCGTTTGAGTTTTTGGAGAGTAAGAAACTCAAAGTTCGGCCCAATGGGAGTTCTTTAGGTGGTTTGGACGACACATGGTCCAAACATTGCTCCGTTTCAGTATTTCAGAGCTCGGAACCCAAAGTTCGTCCCAATGAGAGTTTTTCATATGGTTTGGACGAACTTGGTCCAAACATTGCTCCCTTTGAGTTTTCGGAGAGTTAGGAACTCAAAGTTCGGCCCAATGGGAGTTCTTTAGGTGGTTTGGACGACACATGGTCCAAACTTTGCTCCGTTTCAGTATTTCAGAGCTCAGAACCCAAAGTTCGTCCCAATGAGAGTTTTTCATATGGTTTGGACGAACTTGGTCCAAACTTTGCTCCGTTTGAGTTTTTGGAGAGTAAGGAACTCAAAGTTCGGCCCAATGAGAATTCTTTAGGTGGTTTGGACGACACATGGTCCAAACATTGCTCCGTTTCAGTATTTCAGAGCTCGGAACCCAAAGTTCGTCCCAATGAGAGTTTTTCATATGGTTTGGACGAACTTGGTCCAAACTTTGCTCCCTTTGAGTTTCGGAGAGTTAGGAACTCAAAGTTCGGCCCAATGGGAGTTCTATAGGTGGTTTGAACGACACATGGTCCAAACATTGCTCCGTATCAGTATTTCAGAGCTCGGAACCCAAAGTTCGTCCCAATGAGAGTTTTTCATATGGTTTGGACGAACCTGATCCAAACTTTGCTCCCTTTGAGTTTTCGGAGAGTTTGGAACTCAAAGTTCGGCCCAATGGGAGTTCTTAGGTGGTTTGGACGACACATGGTCCAAACTTTGCTCCGTTTCAATATTTCAGAGCTCGGAACCCAAAGTTCGTCCCAATAAGAGTTTTTCATATGGTTTGGACGAACTTGGTCCAAACTTTGCTCCGTTTGAGTTTTTGGAGAGTAAGGAACTCAAAGTTCGGCCCAATGAGAATTCTTTAGGTGGTTTAGACGACACATGGTCCAAATTTTGCTCCGTTTCAGTATTTGAGAGCTCGGAACCCAAAGTTCGTCCCAATGAGAGCTTTTCATATGGTTTGGACGAACTTGGTCCAAACTTTTCTCCGTTTGAGTTTTTGGAGAGTAAGGAACTCAAAGTTCGGCCCAATGGGAGTTCTTTATGTGGTTTTGACGACACATGGTCCAAACATTGCTCCGTTTCAGTATTTCAGAGATCGGAACCCAAAGTTCGTCCCAATGAGAGTTTTTCATATGGTTTGGACGAACTTGGTCCAAACTTTGCTCCCTTTGAGTTTTCGGAGAGTTAGGAACTCAAAGTTCGGCCCAATGGGAGTTCTTTAGGTGGTTTGGACGACACATGGTCCAAACTTTGCTCCGTGTCAGTATTTCAGAGCTCGGAACCCAAAGTTCGTCCCAATGAGAATTTTTAATATGGTTTGGACGAACCTGGTCCAATCTTTGCTCTGTTTGAGTTTTTGGAGAGTAAGGAACTCAAAGTTCGGCCCAATGGGAGTTCTTTAGGTGGTTTGGACGACACATGGTCAAAACTTTGCTCCGTTTCAGTATTTCAGAGCTCGGAACCCAAAGTTCGTCCCAATGAGAGTTTTTCATATGATTTGGACGAACTTGGTCCAAACTTTGCTCCGTTTGAGTTTTTGGAGAGTAAGGAACTCAAAGTTCGGCCCAATGGGAGTTCTTTAGGTGGTTTGGACGACATATGGTCCAAACATTGCTCCGTTTCAGTATTTCAGAGCTCGGAACCCAAAGTTCGTCCCAATGAGAGTTTTTCATATGGTTTGGACGAACTTGGTCCAAACATTGCTCCCTTTGAGTTTTCGGAGAGTTAGGAACTCAAAGTTCGGCCCATTCGGAGTTCTTTAGGTGGTTTGGACGACACATGGTCCAAACTTTGCTCCGTTTCAGTATTTCAGAGCTCAGAACCCAAAGTTCGTCCCAATGAGAGTTTTTCATATGGTTTGGACGAACTTGGTCCAAACTTTGCTACGTTTGAGTTTTTGGAGAGTAAGGAACTCAAAGTTCGGCCCAATGAGAATTCTTTAGGTGGTTTGGACGACACATGGTCCAAACATTGCTCCGTTTCAGTATTTCAGAGCTCGGAACCCAACGTTCGTCCCAATGAGAGTTTTTCATATGGTTTGGACGAACTTGGTCCAAACATTGCTCCCTTTGAGTTTTCGGAGAGTTAGGAACTCAAAGTTCGGCCCAATGGGAGTTCTTTAGGTGGTTTTGACGACATATGGTCCAAACTTTGCTCCGTGTCAGTATTTCAGACCTCGGAACCCAAAGTTCGTCCCAATGAGAATTTTTAATATGGTTTGGACGAACCTGGTCCAAACTTTGCTCCGTTTGAGTTTTTGGAGAGTAAGAAACTCAAAGTTCGGCCCAATGGGAGTTCTTTAGGTGGTTTGGACGACACATGGTCCAAACATTGCTCCGTTTCAGTATTTCAGAGCTCGGAACCCAAAGTTCGTCCCAATGAGAGTTTTTCATATGGTTTGGACGAACTTGGTCCAAACATTGCTCCCTTTGAGTTTTCGGAGAGTTAGGAACTCAAAGTTCGGCCCAATGGGAGTTCTTTAGGTGGTTTGGACGACACATGGTCCAAACTTTGCTCCGTTTCAGTATTTCAGAGCTCAGAACCCAAAGTTCGTCCCAATGAGAGTTTTTCATATGGTTTGGACGAACTTGGTCCAAACTTTGCTCCGTTTGAGTTTTTGGAGAGTAAGGAACTCAAAGTTCGGCCCAATGAGAATTCTTTAGGTGGTTTGGACGACACATGGTCCAAACATTGCTCCGTTTCAGTATTTCAGAGCTCGGAACCCAAAGTTCGTCCCAATGAGAGTTTTTCATATGGTTTGGACGAACTTGGTCCAAACTTTGCTCCCTTTGAGTTTCGGAGAGTTAGGAACTCAAAGTTCGGCCCAATGGGAGTTCTATAGGTGGTTTGAACGACACATGGTCCAAACATTGCTCCGTATCAGTATTTCAGAGCTCGGAACCCAAAGTTCGTCCCAATGAGAGTTTTTCATATGGTTTGGACGAACCTGATCCAAACTTTGCTCCCTTTGAGTTTTCGGAGAGTTTGGAACTCAAAGTTCGGCCCAATGGGAGTTCTTAGGTGGTTTGGACGACACATGGTCCAAACTTTGCTCCGTTTCAATATTTCAGAGCTCGGAACCCAAAGTTCGTCCCAATAAGAGTTTTTCATATGGTTTGGACGAACTTGGTCCAAACTTTGCTCCGTTTGAGTTTTTGGAGAGTAAGGAACTCAAAGTTCGGCCCAATGAGAATTCTTTAGGTGGTTTAGACGACACATGGTCCAAATTTTGCTCCGTTTCAGTATTTGAGAGCTCGGAACCCAAAGTTCGTCCCAATGAGAGCTTTTCATATGGTTTGGACGAACTTGGTCCAAACTTTGCTCCGTTTGAGTTTTTGGAGAGTAAGGAACTCAAAGTTCGGCCCAATGGGAGTTCTTTATGTGGTTTTGACGACACATGGTCCAAACATTGCTCCGTTTCAGTATTTCAGAGATCGGAACCCAAAGTTCGTCCCAATGAGAGTTTTTCATATGGTTTGGACGAACTTGGTCCAAACTTTGCTCCCTTTGAGTTTTCGGAGAGTTAGGAACTCAAAGTTCGGCCCAATGGGAGTTCTTTAGGTGGTTTGGACGACACATGGTCCAAACTTTGCTCCGTTTCAGTATTTCAGAGCTCGGAACCCAAAGTTCGTCCCAATGAGAATTTTTAATATGGTTTGGACGAACCTGGTCCAATCTTTGCTCTGTTTGAGTTTTTGGAGAGTAAGGAACTCAAAGTTCGGCCCAATGGGAGTTCTTTAGGTGGTTTGGACGACACATGGTCAAAACTTTGCTCCGTTTCAGTATTTCTGAGCTCGGAACCCAAAGTTCGTCCCAATGAGAGTTTTTCATATGATTTGGACGAACTTGGTCCAAACTTTGCTCCGTTTGAGTTTTTGGAGAGTAAGGAACTCAAAGTTCGGCCCAATGGGAGTTCTTTAGGTGGTTTGGACGACATATGGTCCAAACATTGCTCCGTTTCAGTATTTCAGAGCTCGGAACCCAAAGTTCGTCCCAATGAGAGTTTTTCATATGGTTTGGACGAACTTGGTCCAAACATTGCTCCCTTTGAGTTTTCGGAGAGTTAGGAACTCAAAGTTCGGCCCATTCGGAGTTCTTTAGGTGGTTTGGACGACACATGGTCCAAACTTTGCTCCGTTTCAGTATTTCAGAGCTCAGAACCCAAAGTTCGTCCCAATGAGAGTTTTTCATATGGTTTGGACGAACTTGGTCCAAACTTTGCTACGTTTGAGTTTTTGGAGAGTAAGGAACTCAAAGTTCGGCCCAATGAGAATTCTTTAGGTGGTTTGGACGACACATGGTCCAAACATTGCTCCGTTTCAGTATTTCAGAGATCGGAACCCAAAGTTCGTCCCAATGAGAGTTTTTCATTTGGTTTGGACGAACTTGGTCCAAACTTTGCTCCCTTTGAGTTTTCGGAGAGTTAGGAACTCAAAGTTCGGCCCAATGGGAGTTCTTTAGGTGGTTTGGACGACACATGGTCCAAACTTTGCTCCGTGTCAGTATTTCAGAGCTCGGAACCCAAAGTTCGTCCCAATGAGAATTTTTAATATGGTTTGGACGAACCTGGTGCAAACTTTGCTCTGTTTGAGTTTTTGGAGAGTAAGGAACTCAAAGTTCGGCCCAATGGGAGTTCTTTAGGTGGTTTGGACGACACATGGTCCAAACTTTGCTCCGTTTCAGTATTTCAGAGCTCGGAACCCAAAGTTCGTCCCAATGAGAGTTTTTCATATGGTTTGGACGAACTTGGTCCAAACTTTGCTCCGTTTGAGTTTTTGGAGAGTAAGGAACTCAAAGTTCGGCCCAATGGGAGTTCTTTAGGTGGTTTGGACGACACATGGTCCAAACATTGCTCCGTTTCAGTATTTCAGAGCTCGGAACCCAAAGTTCGTCCCAATGAGAGTTTTTCATATGGTTTGGACGAACTTGGTCCAAACATTGGTCCCTTTGAGTTTTCGGAGAGTAAGGAACTCAAAGTTCGGCCACATGGGAGTTCTTTATGTGGTTTGGACGACACATGGTCCAAACATTGCTCCGTTTCAGTATTTCAGAGATCGGAACCCAAAGTTCGTCCCAATGAGAGTTTTTCATATGGTTTGGACGAACTTGGTCCAAACTTTGCTCCCTTTGAGTTTTCAGAGAGTTAGGAACTCAAAGTTCGGCCCAATGGGAGTTCTTTAGGTGGTTTGGACGACACATGGTCCAAACTTTGCTCCGTGTCAGTATTTCAGAGCTCGGAACCCAAAGTTCGTCCCAATGAGAATTTTTAATATGGTTTGGACGAACCTGGTCCAAACTTTGCTCTGTTTGAGTTTTTGGAGAGTAAGGAACTCAAAGTTCGGCCCAATGGGAGTTCTTTAGGTGGTTTGGACGACACATGGTCCAAACTTTGCTCCGTTTCAGTATTTCAGAGCTCGGAACCCAAAGTTCGTCCCAATGAGAGTTTTTCATATGGTTTGGACGAACTTGGTCCAAACTTTGCTCCCTTTGAGTTTCGGAGAGTTAGGAACTCAAAGTTCGGCCCAATGGGAGTTCTTAAGGTGGTTTGGACGACACATGGTCCAAACATTGCTCCGTTTCAGTATTTCAGAGCTCGGAACCCAAAGTTCGTCCCAATGAGAGTTTTTCATATGGTTTGGACGAACTTGGTCCAAACTTTGCTCCCTTTGAGTTTTCGGAGAGTTAGGAACTCAAAGTTCGGCCCAATGGGAGTTCTTAAGGTGGTTTGGACGACACATGGTCCAAACTTTGCTCCGTTTCAGTATTTCAGAGCTCGGAACCCAAAGTTCGTCCCAATGAGAGTTTTTCATATGGTTTGGACGAACTTTGTCCAAACTTTTCTCCGTTTGAGTTTTTTGAGAGTAAGGAACTCAACGTTCGGCCCAATGGGAGTTCTTTAGGTGGTTTGGACGACACATGGTCCAAACATTGCTCCGTTTCAGTATTTCAGAGCTCGGAACCCAAAGTTCGTCCCAATGAGAGTTTTTCATATGGTTTGGACGAACTTGGTCCAAACTTTGCTCCGTTTGAGTTTTTGGAGAGTAAGGAACTCAAAGTTCGGCCCAATGGGAGTTCTTTAGGTGGTTTGGACGACACATGGTCCAAACATTGCTCCGTTTCAGTATTTCAGAGCTCGGAACCTAAAGTTCGTCCCAAGGAGAGTTTTTCATATGGTTTGGATGAACTTGGTCCAAACTTTGCTCCGTTTGAGTTTTTGGAGAGTAAGGAACTCAAAGTTCGGCCCAATGGGAGTTCTTTAGGTGGTTTGGACGAAACATGTTCCAAACTCTGCTCCGTTTCAGTATTTCAGAGCTCGGAACCCAAAGTTCGTCCCAATGAGAGTTTTTCATATGGTGTGGACGAACTTGGTCCAAACTTTGCTCCGTTTGAGTTTTTTAGAGTAAGGAACTCAAAGTTCGGCCCAATGGGAGTTCTTTAGGTGGTTTGGACGACACATGGTCCAATCATTGCTCCGTTTCAGTATTTGAGAGCTCGGAACCCAAAGTTCGTCCCAATGAGAGTTTTTCATATGGTTTTTTTTTTTTGCAAAGGTAGATGTATATAACTATGCAAAAAGTGGACCTCATAGCCCGAGGCCAGGGCACAAATGAAAACTAAGCTCACACCCCGAGCAGGGAGATAAAACTCAAACATACCACAAAGAAACAAACCTCACACCCCGAGAAGGGGAAGTGCAACAAGCTCACACCCCGAGCAGGGGATAAAAAACCCAACAAAGACACAAACACTAAAGAACTACGACGCACGCCAAAAAACCAAGCTCACACCCCGAGCAGGGTACTAACAGAATCATGAAAAAACTCAACGAGGAGGGAAACCTCCCTTGCCCCGTAAGGAATCAACACTGAACTGATGAGCAGACTGCGGAGTAACCATAACTAACGGAGGAGGATCAAAAACCTCTCGGATAACATCAAAAGACTTCCCGTCAACCCCCTCACGGGAATTGGCACGACCCTTAGGCCCCACCGGGGTAGGGACCTTAGGAACTAACTGCGAACCCTCTACCACAGGCCCCGTCGGGCTAGGAGGAGAGGGTTGAACACCTGTCCCCACTGGGATAAAGTCCTGAGTAACAATATGTGAAACCTCTTGTTATGGATTCAATCAAGAAGCCATTGCATGTACCTGAAGGACCAATCACAAGGAGCAAGGCAAAGAAGATACAAGAGGCTTTCACATTGCATGTTCAAAAGCTTGCAAATGCACAGCAAGAGGCAAAGAATTTTGAATCCAAACTTTTGTATAATGTTAGTTCAGCAAGTCAAGAAGAGAATGGAGTCAAGATGGCACGGGAAAAGTTGTGTAGTTTGGAAGATGGCACGGGGGACGAAAAAAGTGTGCAGAATTTGTGAAGAGGTGGCTGTCCAACTTGCATCTCTTGGGATTTCGTGATGTCAAAAGTTGTCAAACATTGCCATTATGAGGAGCGGATTCCATAGCACATATTTAAGACAATTTAAAGCAATTCTATCTTTTTAGTTTCAAGATATGGCTGCTCGTTTAATGTGCAATCAAGTTTTAAGTTCCTAGGTCTTATTTTCTACAATTTGCAATTAAGTGTAAGTGAATGACTTTTGAGTTCCTTGGTCTATCCACGACCATTTGGCCTTTAAAATGGCTTGTAATACTCTTGAAAACTCAGATTATGCATATTAAAAAGCTTTTGCTTATTCAACCCCTTTGGTGTTATCTTTTCTTTCAAATCTTGTTTAGGTTTGATGTTCAACCGATTCATTGGATTAGTTTTGATCAATCTAATTCTGGAGTGAGTCGTCTTAGGATCTTTGAGTGACCATCATAGATTCTAAGTTTGATCTAAGAGTGATTCATCTTCTAACTAAACTCTTGGTTGGAATCATTCGGTAAGTTTGTCTTATTTGTGTCCGTTTACAAGGATCCTAGAAGGACCTCTAGCTTTGTAAACGTAAGCATATTGGGCGCTTATCATTTGGTATCAGAGCCTTGGTCAACATCCTTTGGCCGACTCTAGAGGTGAAATATCTTTACTTTCTTTCATTTTTTTTTTCCTTACAAATTTGTATTCTCTTGTCTTGCTCTCGGATTATCAAAAAAAAAAAAAAAAAAATCAGTAGCAAAAGTGTTATGAAATCAAAGTAGCTCTGATACCAAATGTTATGAAACCCTTGATGATTGGATCTAAAAACCTTGCTAGCAAACAAGACCCATAGAACTCAATATCAAAAACCCCAAAACCAAGATGATTTCATCCCAAGGAAGAAGATAGAAACGGATTTACATTTGGTATCTAACAACCTTGCTGAAAAACAAGACCTTTAGATCTCAAATGTTGTGAATCAAAGGTTTCTTATTGTTGTGAAACAAATTCAAGAGAAACGCAAAGGAAACATATATCCGATCTTGAGCCTAAAGCTCTGATACCAAATGTTATGAAATCAAAGTAGCTCTGATACCAAATGTTATGAATCAAAGCAGCTCTGATACCAAATGTTATGAATCAAAGCAGCTCTGATACCAAATGTTGTGAAACTCCCAGGAAATGTATCTAACAACCTTGAATCCACGTTTTTGGAAGCCAAAAAGTTCAAAAATTACAAACAAAAGTTGATAACTTAAGATATTAAATGTGTCTTCAAAATACGGACGCTTGGACCACCATGATTCTTATCAAAAAGAAAAAGAAATCAGTAGCAAAAAAAAAAAAAATCAGTAGCAAATAGAAAAAAAAAGAGAAAAAAAAAAACAAAAAAAAAAAAGGAAAAAGCTTTTATTCGAAGATCCGAGGCACACCAAAAGTTAGTGTCATTATATTGTATGTTTGTTCAAAGTTTGTAGTTGTTGGTCTTAAGGTTGAGTTGCTCTAGTTTAGGTTGTGAAAAGTTGATCATTTGAATTAGTTATATCAAGCTTACAACAAGATTGCACCAAAAATTTAAGCCAACCCTTGCATCTTTGACCTAGTACCAAAAGCCTACCCTTGAGTGATAAACACGAGTGTCCTTGAGTGAAATCTTTGTGAGAAGTGTGGAAAGGTCCTTGTTACTTAATACAAAATGTCGCATGATGGAGAGGAAGTTCCAGAAGTGATAGATCCAAATGTTGCTATTCTTCAAGCAATTCAAGGTATGTTGGAATTGATGAGGGAAGATAGACAAGAAAGGAGGGCACAACAACAAAGGGAAGTACGGCCATTCCAAGAAGATGAAGGTATGTTTGACTTAGATGCACATGAAAGACAGCTTGGAGGTAGAGGAAATGTGAGAGGGAGAGGAAGAAATAACCTCGCCAATGTGATGCAACCTAGAAGGATGGAGAGAGTGCATGAAGATAGAGATGGAGGAGTTAAACTCAAGATCCCACCTTTTACTGGAACGGCGGATTCGGAGACATATTTGCAATGGGAAAGAAAGATAGAACATGTGTTTGATTGCAACACATTTAGTGAGAATAAGAAGATGAAACTTGCCATTGCCGAATTTACCAACTATGCATCTGAATGGTATCATTATCTCAAGTCCGAGAGAAGGAGGAAAGAGGAGGATCCAATAGAAACTTGGGAAGAACTCAAAGAAGCCATGAGAAAAAGGTTTGTTCCAAAACATTATGAAAGAGATTTGAAAACTAAATTGCAAGGTTTGAGGCAAGGTACAAAAAGTGTTGCTGAATATTATCGGGAGATGGAGACTTTGATTGGAAGAGCAAAAATTCGAGAAGATGAGGAAGACACCATGTCTAGGTTCCTTGGAGGTTTGAATCAAGAAATTGCTCATCTTGTTGATAGAAATCCACCACCTTATATGGAAGATATGTATCATTATGCTATCAAAATTGAAGCTCAATTGAAGGAAGAAAAGGAGCGTTCAAAGAGGTATGTATCTAAAACTCACACCTTTTCAAGTTCTAATACGTGGAACAAGGATGGTTTGTGAATAGGAATGAATCAATGCAATCAAAGGGGAAATTTGTGGCTGCCAAAAAAGTGGAGGCCGAGAGCTCTAATACTAAAAAGAATGAAGCTTCAAAGGAGGTAAGGGAGAAAACTAGCTCTATTCAATGTTGGAAGTGCAAAGGGTTTGGACACATGAGCAAAGAGTGTGTCAATAAAAGAGTCATGGTGGTAAGAAATGGCGTGATTGATTCGGAAGATGAATGTGAGGAAAATGATGCACAACTTGAGGAAGAATATGAAACACCCGATGATGACGAGTATATTGAAGAAGGTAATTCCATATCCTTGATTACAAGGCGGGTACTTAATGTGAAAATCAAGGAAGAGAAAGTTGAAGATCAAAGGGAAAACTTGTTTCACACAAGATGTTTGATTGAAGGAAGCCCATGCAGCTTGGTGATTGATAGTGGAAGTTGCACAAATGTGGTAAGTACTTTTCTTGTGAAAAGGCTCCAACTTACTACTCGTCCACATCCAAAACCATATAAACTTCAATGGTTGACAAACAAAGGAGAATTGAAGGTAAACTCTCAAGTTCTTGTTTCTTTTACTTTAGGGAGATACAAGGATGAAGTTCTCTGTGATGTTGTACCTATGCATGCGGGAGATATTTTGTTAGGCCGACCTTGGCAATATGATAGAGAAGTCACATATGATGGATTGTTCAACAAGTACACATTTACTTTGGATGGGAAGAAGTTTACTTTGCTGCCATTATCTCCATATGAAGTACATTGTGATCATTTGAAATTAGAGAAGAAAAGAAAAGAATTTGAAGAAAAAGAGAGGAGAGAAGAAAGTAAGTTAAAAGAAAGAGAGAATAGTGAAAAAAGAAAGGAAAGTGAGGGGCAAAAGGTGAGTGAAAACGAAGTGGGAAAAAAGAGTGATTTTGAGGAAAAAAGAAAGAATGTGAGTTTGGTTCTAAGAAAGGGGGAAGTGAGAAATCTGTTTTCATTTGAAGCACCAAACTTTGTACTTATGTGCAAAGGAAAGTGTTTAGTAACTGAACCTAACTCTAATGATGGTTTGCCTAGTGCTTTTAAGTCTCTTTTGCAGGAATTTAATGACATGTTTCCACATGAAGATGCACCTACGGGATTGCCTCCTTTAAGAGGGATTGAACATCAAATTGACTTCATTCCGGGTGCAACTCTTCCAAACATGGCTGCCTATAGGACCAATCCAACCGAGACTAAGGAGATCCAAAGGCAAGTGGAAGAACTCATGGATAAAGGATATATTAGAGAAAGCATGAGTCCTTGCTCGGTTCCGGTGATTTTGGTACCCAAGAAAGATGGTACATGGAGGATGTGTGTTGATTGTCAAGCTATCAACAAAATAACGGTAAAGTATCGACATCCTATTCCTCGATTAGATGACATGTTAGATGAATTACATGGTGCTAATCTGTTTTCAAAAATAGATCTTAAGAGTGGTTATCATCAAATTCGTATGCATGTAGGAGATGAATGGAAAACGGCTTTCAAAACAAAGTTTGGGCTTTATGAGTGGCTTGTTATGCCATTTGGCCTTACTAATGCACCAAGTACTTTTGTGAGGCTCATGAATCATGTTTTGAGGGAATACATAGGAAAATTTGTGGTTGTCTACTTTGATGATATCCTTGTTTACTCAAAAGGCTTGAATGATCATATTTTGCATGTTAAGACAATTTTACTTAAACTTAGAGAAGAGAAGCTTTATGCCAACTTCAAAAAGTGTAGTTTTTGTCTAGAACAAGTCAATTTCCTAGGATTCATTGTTGGAAAGGATGGAGTGAAAGTTGATGAAGAAAAGGTAAAGGCTATCCGAGAATGGCCAACCCCTACCAATGCATCCGAGGTAAGATCCTTTCATGGTTTGGCTAGTTTCTATAGGAGATTTATTAAAGATTTTAGTAGCATAGCCTCACCATTAACTGAACTTGTGAAAAAGCATGTAAAATTTGAATGGAAAGAAAAGCAAGAGAATGCATTCAATGAGTTAAAAGAAAAATTGACCAATGCACCTTGTCTTGCTTTACCTAACTTTGATAAATCTTTTGAGATTGAATGTGATGCAAGTGGAATAGGTATAGGGGCTGTTTTGATGCAAGAAAAGCAACCAATCATGTTTTTTAGTGAAAAGCTAAATGGAGCTCAACTCAACTACCCGACTTATGACAAGGAGCTACATGCGCTTGTGAGGGCTTTGAAAGTTTGGCAACATTACCTATGGCCAAAAGAGTTTGTTATCCACACGGATCATGAAAGCTTGAAGCATCTCAAAGGCCAAACTAAGCTTAACAAGAGGCATGCAAAATGGGTGGAATTCATTGAGACATTTCCTTATGTCATCCATTACAAAAAAGGTAAGGACAATGTGGTGGCTGATGCATTATCAAGAAGGTACGCTTTATTCTCATCCCTTAGTGCAAAAGTTCTTGGTTTTAAACACATGATTGAGCTGTACAAAGTTGAGAAATCTGAATTTTATGATGTGTATGCACAATGTTTAGAAGGGAAAAATGTACAAGATTATATTGTGTTTGATGGGATGCTTTTTAGGAAGGGTAAGCTTTGTATTCCTAAGTGTTCCATTAGAGAGTTACTTGTGAAGGAGGCTCATGGGGGAGGACTTATGGGACATTTTGGAGAATTTAAAACATACAGCATGTTGTGTGAACATTTTTATTGGCTTAAAATGAGGAAAGATGTGAACAAAGTGTGCAAGCAATGTTTCAAGTGTAAGGAGGCTAAATCTAAGACACAACCACATGGCCTTTACACACCTTTAGATGTTCCTAGTGAACCATGGGTAGACATTAGCATGGATTTTGTTCTAGGATTACCAAAGACTAGAAGACATCATGATAGTATTTTTGTGGTGGTTGATAGGTTTAGTAAGATGGCGCATTTCATTCCATGTAACAAAACTGATGATGCTACCAACATAGCTAATCTTTTCTTTAGGGAAGTGGTTAGATTGCATGGCATTCCCAAAACTATTGTTAGTGATAGGGATGTTAAATTTTTAAGTCATTTTTGGAAAGTTTTGTGGGGAAAATTGGGAACTAAGCTTCTATTTTCTACAACTTGTCACCCACAAACGGATGGGCAAACTGAGGTGGTTAATAGAACATTGGGGGCTTTGCTTAGGTCACTAATTTCTAAAAATCTTAAGTCTTGGGAAGAGACTCTACCTTTTGTGGAGTTTGCATACAATAGGGCGATTCATAGCACAACTCATTGTTCACCTTTTGAGGTTGTGTACGACTTTAATCCTTTGACTCCTCTAGATTTATCACCTTTGCCGCCTAATATGTTTACTAGTGATGCAGCTTCTTCTAGGGCCGAATACATCAAAACTTTGCACAAAGAAATCAAAGAAAGGATTGAAAAGAAAAATCAAAAGCTAGTCACTCGCAAGAATCAAGGAAGAAAGGAATTGATTTTCAAACCGGGTGATTGGGTTTGGGTTCATCTAAGAAAGGAAAGGTTTCCAGATCAAAGAAAGTCTAAACTTCAACCAAGGGGAGATGGTCCTTTTCAAGTGCTTGAACGGATCAATAACAATGCATACAAATTAGATCTACGAGGTGAGTACAATGTAAGTTCTACTTTTAATGTGGCTGACTTGACTCCTTTTGATGTAGGCAATGAAGACCTTGATTTGAGGACAAATCCTTTTAAAGAAAGGGGGGATGATATGGATTCAATCAATAATCCATTGCATGTACCTGAAGGACCAATCACAAGGAGCAAGGCAAAGAAGATACAAGAGGCTTTCACATTGCATGTTCAAAAGCTTGCAAATGCACAGCAAGAGGCAAAGAATTTTGAATCCAAACTTTTGTATAATGTTAGTTCAGCAAGTCAAGAAGAGAATGGAGTCAAGATGGCACGGGAAAAGTTGTGTAGTTTGGAAGATGGCACGGGGGACGAAAAAAGTGTGCAGAATTTGTGAAGAGGTGGCTGTCTAACTTGCATCTCTTGGGATTTCGTGATGTCAAAAGTTGTCAAACATTGCCATTATGAGGAGCGGATTCCATAGCACATATTTAAGACAATTTAAAGCAATTCTATCTTTTTAGTTTCAAGATATGGCTGCTCGTTTAATGTGCAATCAAGTTTTAAGTTCCTAGGTCTTATTTTCTACAATTTGCAATTAAGTGTAAGTGAATGACTTTTGAGTTCCTTGGTCTATCCACGACCATTTGGCCTTTAAAATGGCTTGTAATACTCTTGAAAACTCAGATTATGCATATTAAAAAGCTTTTGCTTATTCAACCCCTTTGGTGTTATCTTTTCTTTCAAATCTTGTTTAGGTTTGATGTTCAACCGATTCATTGGATTAGTTTTGATCAATCTAATTCTGGAGTGAGTCGTCTTAGGATCTTTGAGTGACCATCATAGATTCTAAGTTTGATCTAAGAGTGATTCATCTTCTAACTAAACTCTTGGTTGGAATCATTCGGTAAGTTTGTCTTATTTGTGTCCGTTTACAAGGATCCTAGAAGGACCTCTAGCTTTGTAAACGTAAGCATATTGGGCGCTTATGACCTCTGCCACAGGCCTCTTTGGGCTAGGAGGTGAAGGCTGAATGCCAGACCCCACCTGGCCCTGCTTAGGCCTACTCGCACAACTCGAAAATGAATGCCCAAACACACAACAATGGGGGCACCTTCTAGGTATCCAAGCATACTCAACTGGAATAACAAAAGTTGTTCCCATCACACAAACATCCATTGAGCTAGGCAATTCATCCTTCGGCTCAATTTCTACACACACCCTAGCAAAGGACAGCCGACGTCGCTCCTCCGTCACCTTATCAAGGCACACCGGCCTACCAACAGCACTAGCCACCGCACTTATCCCACTCGATGTCCATAACTCAAGCGGCAAATTTAACAACTTCACCCAAATAGGCACCCTATCAAAAGAGAAGGTTTGAGGAACAATACTCGGAAACCACTTACGAAGAAGAAGAGGCTTACCTCCAATATGCCATGGACCATTCGACAAAATCCAATCACATGACGCTTCCTGTCCAAACTGGAAAACAATCAGGCCACTCTCCATCATCGTAATAGAAGGCTCCTCAAGATGCCCCCAAATGCGATTTACCAACTAAGATAAAACAGGAAAAGGAACCCGAGAGTCCACAAATTGGCCCACAAGTGAGCACTGCCACAATTTAATCCCCTCATTCACAATATCCTCCGAAGGCACCACCACCCGACGACCATTTATCACCTTAGGTGGAACAAATTGAAGCTTGGATGTAGAAGAAGAATTTGGCACCCCAAATAATGCAGCCCAAGACCTTCCCTCACCCTTATTAGACACATCCTTAGAAAGCCCACTTGGCCCACTAGTGACAGCCCCAATCGGCCCCACACCCACTTGCTTCATGGCATGAGCCAACCCACTCGTGGAAGCTGACCCCTCATCCTTAGAAAGCCCATTCAGACCACTTGTAGGCCCAAACGGAACCTTGCCCACATGCTCCACAGATTGTGAGCCCAACATGCTAGAAGAAACAGGTTTCACGCCTTCATCCTTAGAAAGCCCAGGCCCAATCATATTTTTACCCACATGCTCCACGGGTTGAAGAACAGGCTCCATATCCGATCCAACCTGCCCACTCTTCCCCATCCGACCCAATCCACCCCTCACCCGAGCATGCATCGAGTTTGCCCTAGCCACATCTTGCACGAAAGATCGATCCACAACTCCCTTCTTCTCCAACGGCGGCAATGAAACCGAAGAAGAACCAGACCCCTTCTTCTCCACCGCCGGCAACCTAGCCGAAGAAGAAACCAGACCCGACACCTCAGACTTGCCGTCGATCATCACCTTCAACTGATCTGCCAAGAGACTCGACTCCCTTCCCACTGGAACTCTGCCCGACTGCACCTCATCCACGATCGTAGAAGACCCACCAGGCTTATCAATCACAGGCGTAGACTTGAGAGCTTCATCACAAAGCCCATCGTTCGCTTGCGTCAACCCAACCTGAGGCGAAGGACACAACAATGATGCCGACTGCACCCTCACCGCTTCACGTAAATCCGAGAGGAAGACCTTCTGCTTCCCTGGCGACCTTTTCTTCCCCATCACAAACTAATCGGCCACCGCTAAAATAATAAATTCTAACCGCTGTAGAAATTTGCCACCGCTCAAAAGATACCCAGTCAACTAAAATAATCGTGAGGCACCGCTGTAGCATCCATGATATGAACCAAGATGTCTTGTGTTATGCCAAAAACGAATTCAAAATTAAGTTGGATTAAATGAAGTCAGATGTCAATAAAGTTGAAGTCAACTAGCATGGAAGGAACTCAAGTTGTATTGAATGAACTTGACATGTAGTTGAGTTCATTCAATACAACTTGAGTTCCTTCCATGCTAGTTGACTTCAACTTTATTGACATCTGACTTCATTTAATCCAACTTAATTTTGAATTCGTTTTTGGCATAACACAAGACATCTTGGTTCATATCATCGATGATATGAACCAAGATGTCTTGTGTTATGCCAAAAACGAATTCAAAATTAAGTTGGATTAAATGAAGTCAGATGTCAATAAAGTTGAAGTCAACTAGCATGGAAGGAACTCAAGTTGTATTGAATGAACTTGACATGTAGTTGAGTTCATTCAATACAACTTGAGTTCCTTCCATGCTAGTTGACTTCAACTTTATTGACATCTGACTTCATTTAATCCAACTTAATTTTGAATTCGTTTTTGGCATAACACAAGACATCTTGGTTCATATCATCCTCCCCTTCTTCAAGAGGATTCGTCCTCGAATCTTGTTGTGAGACATTGCTGTAAAAACATGTTAAGAAAAGAAAACAGAAAGGACCTCACAACAAGATTCGAGGACGAATCCTCTTGAAGAAGGGGAGGATGATATGAACCAAGATGTCTTGTGTTATGCCAAAAACGAATTCAAAATTAAGTTGGATTAAATGAAGTCAGATGTCAATAAAGTTGAAGTCAACTAGCATGGAAGGAACTCAAGTTGTATTGAATGAACTCAACTACATGTCAAGTTCATTTAGTGCAAGTTAAACATCAATGATGGAACCACACTTCAAGCTACTTCAAACTACATCAAGTAGAGCTTCATTTAATCTTTGGGAGGTTACAAGACTTAGTTGGTTGATGGGGTTTTTAATTCTCGGATTTAAGGGAGTTTCCATGTAATTTTCAGTTTTTAAGTTTTGTTATCAATGTTTTAGGTTACAATTTAGGTAGTGGTCATTATAGTATTAATGAGGATGAGAGTTACAACTCTTCAAATGACCATAGGTTACTCTAGAGTTTCATTTTGAGGCTATAAAAAGCCATGTATGTTGTATTTGAAAGAGAAGACTTGGAAATGTAGTAAAATAAGCCTTTGAGCTTTTCCTTTAGCCTAAGAGCTAAGTTTCTTTGCAATTCTATGTAGTTTAGGTTGCATGCTTAGAATCATTCAAGCTTGACTTGATCAATCATGCTTGTGGAGTGATTCGAATCTCAAACAAGGTTTCTTGCCTTGAGATATTTGATCGACAAGGTAATCCGGTTTTTACTTTCCTTGGGTTGATTTTCAAATCGGTTTTGGGGTTTTCAGTTATGTGATCTAAAGGTCTTGTTTTTCAGCAAGGTTGTTAGATCCATCTCTTGGGAGTTTCACAACATTTGGTATCAGAGCTGCTTTGTTTCACAACATTTGGTATCAGAGCTTTAGGCTCAAGATCGGATATATGTTTCCTTTGCGTTTCTCTTGAATTTATTTTTACTTCTCTGGTTATTTTTTTTTAATCTGTCCAGTTTCGTAGTCTTCCCTAAACCCTCTGAAAACTCATATTTCCGTAGGTCTTTTCATCTTAATGTCTTCTATGATATTGTAGATATTTGTTTAAGCTACAACTTTGTCTTCTTCATGAATTTCTAATTCAAATTTGTTTAGGGTGAAACGTCTGAACTTTTGCAATCTGTTCTGAAAAAACTGCTATACCCGAGAATGTGTGTTCTTGTTTTGTTCATTTCATTTTTTGCCTCCAAAGCCTTATAGATCCGAATTGCATTGATATAAATTCATCAAATGTGTTTTTAATATGGCTTTTCACTTGCTGATTACATCAGTTACATATTCAATTTAAGCAAGAGTTGGTTTTTATGCATTAAATATGGACAGTTACATTTCTGCTCATTGAATTTTCAAGCCATTAGTTTCAGAATTGTAACTTCTTTGTTTAAAGTCTGTCCATTGGCTTTAAATTTGGTCTTCCATCCTCCATATAATTCATTTTCTATTTATTCTCTCATTTCATAATATTAATTTGGAATCCTTCGTAGAGGTTCAACTTGTTTGATATATGCTTTCAATTACAAGAATTGCAAATTACCTTGGCTTTTCCACTTCCAATTTTGAGAGATGAGAATGCAAGTTTATACCGAGTGATTTGTGAAAATGAGTGCAAACAAGAGTGGCCTAAATTTTCATGAGTGTGAGCATATAAAAGAGTGTTGTGAGGTCCTTTCTGTTTTCTTTTCTTAACATGTTTTTACAGCAATGTCTCACAACAAGATTCGAGGACGAATCCTCTTGAAGAAGGGGAGGATGATATGAACCAAGATGTCTTGTGTTATGCCAAAAACGAATTCAAAATTCAAATAAAAGTCTATATATGATTAAAATGGACAGCAAGCAATCTCCATGAATTTCTTTTAAAAAAATGGTTTGACCAAGATGAATTTAAAGAGAAAGTGATGCAAATAGGTCTTTTGAATGGATCCACAATTAAGGTGGTAAAAGAGTGGAGTTACAATCTGATGCAATATGCAAGTGGGAGATAAAGGATTTATAGCAAAGAACCTAAGTAATTAAAGCACCAACGGCTGGAAAAGTTATTGTGCAGAAATGTAACTGAAAATGAGTGCAAACAAGAGTGGCCTAAATTTTCATGAGTGTGAGCATATAAAAGAGTGTTGTGAGGTCCTTTCTGTTTTCTTTTCTTAACATGTTTTTACAGCAATGTCTCACAACAAGATTCGAGGACGAATCCTCTTGAAGAAGGGGAGGATGATATGAACCAAGATGTCTTGTGTTATGCCAAAAACGAATTCAAAATTAAGTTGGATTAAATGAAGTCAGATGTCAATAAAGTTGAAGTCAACTAGCATGGAAGGAACTCAAGTTGTATTGAATGAACTTGACATGTAGTTGAGTTCATTCAATACAACTTGAGTTCCTTCCATGCTAGTTGACTTCAACTTTATTGACATCTGACTTCATTTAATCCAACTTAATTTTGAATTCGTTTTTGGCATAACACAAGACATCTTGGTTCATATCATCCTCCCCTTCTTCAAGAGGATTCGTCCTCGAATCTTGTTGTGAGACATTGCTGTAAAAACATGTTAAGAAAAGAAAACAGAAAGGACCTCACAACACTCTTTTATATGCTCACACTCATGAAAATTTAGGCCACTCTTGTTTGCACTCATTTTCACAAATCACTCGGTATAAACTTGCATTCTCATCTCTCAAAATTGGAAGTGGAAAAGCCAAGGTAATTTGCAATTCTTGTAATTGAAAGCATATATCAAACAAGTTGAACCTCTACGAAGGATTCCAAATTAATATTATGAAATGAGAGAATAAATAGAAAATGAATTATATGGAGGATGGAAGACCAAATTTAAAGCCAATGGACAGACTTTAAACAAAGAAGTTACAATTCTGAAACTAATGGCTTGAAAATTCAATGAGCAGAAATGTAACTGTCCATATTTAATGCATAAAAACCAACTCTTGCTTAAATTGAATATGTAACTGATGTAATCAGCAAGTGAAAAGCCATATTAAAAACACATTTGATGAATTTATATCAATGCAATTCGGATCTATAAGGCTTTGGAGGCAAAAAATGAAATGAACAAAACAAGAACACACATTCTCGGGTATAGCAGTTTTTCCAGAAAAGATTGCAAAAGTTCAGACGTTTCACCCTAAACAAATTTGAATTAGAAATTCATGAAGAAGACAAAGTTGTAGCTTAAACAAAGATCTACAATATCATAGAAGACATTAAGATGAAAAGACCTACGGAAATATGAGTTTTCAGAGGGTTTAGGGAAGACTACGAAACTGGACAGATTAAAAAAAAATAACCAGAGAAGTAAAAATAAATTCAAGAGAAACGCAAAGGAAACATATATCCGATCTTGAGCCTAAAGCTCTGATACCAAATGTTAAGAATCAAAGCAGCTCTGATACCAAATGTTGTGAAACTCCCAAGAGATGGATCTAACAACCTTGCTGAAAAACAAGACCTTTAGATCACATAACTGAAAACCCCAAAACCGATTTGAAAATCAACCCAAGGAAAGTAAAAACCGGATTACCTTGTCGATCAAATATCTCAAGGCAAGAAACCTTGTTTGAGATTCGAATCACTCCACAAGCATGATTGATCAAGTCAAGCTTGAATGATTCTAAGCATGCAATCTAAACTACATAGAATTGCAAAGAAACTTAGCTCTTAGGCTAAAGGAAAAGCTCAAAGGCTTATTTTACTACATTTCCAAGTCTTCTCTTTCAAATACAACATACATGGCTTTTTATAGCCTCAAAATGAAACTCTAGAGTAACCTATGGTCATTTGAAGAGTTGTAACTCTCATCCTCATTAATACTATAATGACCACTACCTAAATTGTAACCTAAAACATTGATAACAAAACTTAAAAACTGAAAATTACATGGAAACTCCCTTAAATCCGAGAATTAAAAACCCCATCAACCAACTAAGTCTTGTAACCTCCCAAAGATTAAATGAAGCTCTACTTGATGTAGTTTGAAGTAGCTTGAAGTGTGGTTCCATCATTGATGTTTAACTTGCACTAAATGAACTTGACATGTAGTTGAGTTCATTCAATACAACTTGAGTTCCTTCCATGCTAGTTGACTTCAACTTTATTGACATCTGACTTCATTTAATCCAACTTAATTTTGAATTCGTTTTTGGCATAACACAAGACATCTTGGTTCATATCAATCCAGTAAGTACGCAACACGCAAAACACCAGATGACAACCACAATCGCAAAAAAAGAAACAAACAACCTTGTCCAATCGCACCGTAGCACCGTAGCACCCACAACACCACAATTGCAAAACCAGAAGAAAACGCACCAGATCGTAGACGACAATGACCCAGATCCACTCAAGATCGCCCACCTATTCCATGCACGATCACAACAAAAAATACGACAACAGCGTTGTGGATTAACATCACACAGCATCAACAAATCATCGGAGAACTCCTACGAATGCATGATCCGCAAGAAAAGATACCCAAGAAAGAAACAAGGACGGCGGCACCGCCGCCTTGCCGCCCTAGCAATCCCAATCCTATCGTCCATCGAGTTTTTCATATGGTTTGGACGAACTTGGTCCAAACTTTGCTCCGTTTGAGTTTTTGGAGAGTAAGGAACTCAAAGTTCGGCCCAATGGGAGTTCTTTAGGTGGTTTGGACGACACATGGTCCAAACATTGCTCCGTTTCAGTATTTCAGAGCTCGGAACACAAAGTTCGTCCCAATGAGAGTTTTTCATATGGTCTGGACGAACTTGGTCCAAACTTTGCTCCGTTTGAGTTTTTGGAGAGTAAGGAACTCAAAGTTGGGCCCAATGGGAGTTCTTTAGGTGGTTTGGACAAAACATGTTCCAAACTTTGCTCCGTTTCAGTATTTCAGAGCTCAGAACCCAAAGTTCGTCCCAATGAGAGTTTTTCATATGGTTTGGACGAACTTGGTCCAAACTTTGCTCCGTTTGAGTTTTTGGAGAGTAAGGAACTCAAAGTTCGGCCCAATGGGAGTTCTTTAGGTGGTTTGGACGAAACATATTCCAAACTTTGCTCCGTTTCAGTATTTCAGAGCTCGGAACCCAAAGTTCGTCCCAATGAGAGTTTTTCATATGGTTTGGACGAACTTGGTCCAAACTTTGCTCCGTTTGAGTTTTTGGAGAGTAAGGAACTCAAAGTTCGGCTCAATGGGAGTTCTTTAGGTGGTTTGGACGACACATGGTCCAAACATTGCTCCGTTTCAGTATTTCAGAGCTCGGAACCCAAACTTCGTCCCAAGGAGAGTTTTTCATATGGTTTGGATGAACTTGGTCCAAACTTTACTCCGTTTGAGTTTTTGGAGAGTAAGGAACTCAAAGTTCGGCCCAAAGGGAGTTCTTTAGGTGGTTTGGACGACACATGGTCCAAACATTGCTCCGTTTCAGTATTTCAGAGCTCGGAACCAAAAGTTCGTCCCAATGAGAGTTTTTCATATGGTTTGGACGAACTTGGTCCAAACTTTGCTCCGTTTGAGTTTTTGGAGAGTAAGGAACTTAAAGTTCGGCCCAATGGGAGTTCTTTAGGTGGTTTGGACGACACATGGTCCAAACATTGCTCCGTTTCAGTATTTCAGAGCTCGGAACCTAAAGTTCGTCCCACAGAGAGTTTTTCATATGGTTTGGATGAACTTGGTCCAAACTTTGCTCCGTTTGAGTTTTTGGAGAGTAAGGAACTCAAAGTTCGGCCCAATGGGAGTTCTTTAGGTGGTTTGGACGAAACATGGTCCAAACATTGCCCCGTTTCAGTATTTCAGAGCTCGGAACCCAAAGTTCGTCCCAATGAGAGTTTTTCATATGGTTTGGACGAACTTGGTCCAAACTTTGCTCTGTTTGAGTTTTTGGAGAGTAAGGAACTCAAAGTTCGGCCCAATGAGAATTCTTTAGGTGGTTTGGACGACACATGGTCCAAACTTTGCTTCGTTTCAGTATTTGAGAGCTCGGAACCCAAAGTTCGTCCCAATGAGAGTTTTTCATATGGTTTGGACGAACTTGGTCCAAACTTTGCTCCGTTTGAGTTTTTTGAGAGTAAGGAACTCAAAGTTCGGCCTAATGGGAGTTCTTTAGGTGGTTTGGACGACACATGTTCCAAACTTTGCTCCGTTTCAGTATTCGAGAGCTCGGAACCCAAAGTTCGTCCCAATGAGAGTTTTTCATATGGTTTGGACGAACTTGGTCCAAACTTTGCTCCGTTTGAGTTTTTGGAGAGTAAGGAACTTAAAGTTCGGCCCAATGGGAGTTCTTTAGGTGGTTTGGACGACACATGGTCCAAACATTGCTCCGTTTCAGTATTTCAGAGCTCGGAACCTAAAGTTCGTCCCACGGAGAGTTTTTCATATGGTTTGGATGAACTTGGTCCAAACTTTGCTCCGTTTGAGTTTTTGGAGAGTAAGGAACTCAAAGTTCGGCCCAATGGGAGTTCTTTAGGTGGTTTTGACGACACATGTTCCAAACTTTGCTCCGTTTCAGTATTCGAGAGCTCGGAACCCAAAGTTCGTCCCAATGAGAGTTTTTCATATGGTTTGGACGAACTTGGTCCAAACTTTGCTCCGTTTGAGTTTTTGAAAAGTAAGGAACTCAAAGTTCGGCCCAATGGGAGTTCTTTAGGTGGTTTGGACGACACATGGTCCAAACATTGCTCCGTTTCAGTATTTCAGAGCTCGGAACCTAAAGTTCGTCCCACGGAGAGTTTTTCATATGGTTTGGATGAACTTGGTCCAAGCTTTGCTCCGTTTGAGTTTTTGGAGAGTAAGGAACTCAAAGTTCGGCCCAATGGGAGTTCTTTAGGTGGTTTGGACGAAACATGTTCCAAACTCTGCTCCGTTTCAGTATTTCAGAGCTCGGAACCCAAAGTTCGTCCCAATGAGAGTTTTTCATATGGTTTGGACGAACTTGGTCCAAACTCTGCTCCGTTTGAGTTTTTGGAGAGTAAGGAACTCAAAGTTCGGCCCAATGAGAATTCTTTAGGTGGTTTGGACGACACATGTTCCAAACTTTGCTCCGTTTCAGTATTTCATAGCTCGGAACCCAAAGTTCGTCCCAATGAGAGTTTTTCATATGGTTTGGACGAACTTGGTCCAAACTTTGCTCCGTTTGAGTTTTAGGAGAGTAATGAACTCAAAGTTCGGCCCAATGGGAGTTCTTTAGGTGGTTTGGACGACACATGGTCCAAACATTGCTCCGTTTCAGTATTTCAGAGCTCGGAACACAAAGTTCGTCCCAATGAGAGTTTTTCATATGGTTTGGACGAACTTGGTCCAAACTTTGCTCCGTTTGAGTTTTTGGAGAGTAAGGAACTCAAAGTTCGGCCGAATGGGAGTTCTTTAGGTGGTTTGGACAAAACATGTTCCAAACTTTGCTCCGTTTCAGTATTTCAGAGCTCGGAACCCAAAGTTCGTCCCAATGAGAGTTTTTCATATGGTTTGGACGAACTTGGTCCAAACTTTGCTCTGTTTGAGTTTTTGGAGAGTAAGGAAATCAAAGTTCGGCCCAATGAGAATTCTTTAGGTGGTTTGGACGACACATGGTCCAAACATTGCTCCGCTTCAGTATTTCAGAGCTCGGAACCCAAAGTTCGTCCCAATGAGAGTTTTTCATATGGTTTGGACGAACTTGGTCCAAACTTTGCTCCGTTTGAGTTTTTGGAGAGTAAGGAACTCAAAGTTCGGCCCAATGAGAATTCTTTAGGTGGTTTGGACGACACATGTTCCAAACTCTCCTCCGTTTCAGTATTTCAGAGCTCGGAACCCAAAGTTCGTCCCAATGAGAGTTTTTCATATGGTTTGGACGAACTTGGTCCAAACTTTGCTCCGTTTGAGTTTTTGGAGAGTAAGGAACTCAAAGTTCGGCTCAATGGGAGTTCTTTAGGTGGTTTGGACGACACATGGTCCAAACATTGCTCCGTTTCAGTATTTCAGAGCTCGGAACCCAAACTTCGTCCCAAGGAGAGTTTTTCATATGGTTTGGATGAACTTGGTCCAAACTTTGCTCCGTTTGAGTTTTTGGAGAGTAAGGAACTCAAAGTTCGGCCCAAAGGGAGTTCTTTAGGTGGTTTGGACGACACATGGTCCAAACATTGCTCCGTTTCAGTATTTCAGAGCTCAGAACCCAAAGTTCGTCCCAAGGAGAGTTTTTCATATGGTTTGGATGAACTTGGTCCAAACTTTGCTCCGTCTGAGTTTTTGAGAGTAAGGAACTCAAAGTTCGGCCCAATGGGAGTTCTTTAAGTGGTTTGGACGACACATGGTCCAAACATTGCTCCGTTTCAGTATTCGAGAGCTCGGAACCCAAAGTTCGTCCCAATGAGAGTTTTTCATATGGTTTGGACGAACTTGGTCCAAACTTTGCTCCCTTTGAGTTTTTGGAGAGTTAGGAACTCAAAGTTCGGCCCAATGGGAGTTCTTTAGGTGGTTTTGACGACACATGGTCAAAACTTTGCTCCGTTTAAATTTTTGAGAGCTGAGAACCCAAAGTTCGTCCCAATGAGAGTTTTTCATATGGTTTAGACAAACCTTGTCAAAACTTTGCTCCGTTTCAGTTTTTGGAGAGTTAGGAACTCAAAGTTCGGCCCAATGGGAGTTCTTTAGGTGGTTTGGACGACACATGTTCCAAACTTTGCTCCGTTTCAGTATTTCAGAGCTCGGAACCCAAAGTTCGTCCCAATGAGAGTTTTTCATATGGTTTGGACGAACTTGGTCCAAACTTTGCTCCGTTTGAGTTTTTGGAGAGTAAGGAACTCAAAGTTCGGCCCAATGGGAGTTCTTTAGGTGGTTTGGACGACACATGTTCCAAACTTTGCTCCGTTTCAGTATTTCAGAGCTCGGAACCCAAAGTTCTCCAGATGAGAGTTTTTCATATGGTTTGGACGAACTTGGTCCAAACTTTGCTCCGTTTGAGTTTTTGGAGAGTAAGGAACTCAAAGTTCAGCTCAATGAGAATTCTTTAGGTGGTTTGGACTACACATGGTCCAAACTTTGCTCCGTTTCTGTATTTGAGCGCTCGGAACCCAAATTTTACCCCAATGATAGTTTTTCATATGGTTTGGACGAACTTGGTCCAAACTCTGCTCCGTTTGAGTTTTTGGAGAGTAAGGAACTCAAAGTTCGGCCCAATGAGAATTCTTTAGGTGGTTTGGACGACACATGTTCCAAACTTTGCTCCGTTTCAGTATTTCATAGCTCGGAACCCAAAGTTCGTCCCAATGAGAGTTTTTCATATGGTTTGGACGAACTTGGTCCAAACTTTGCTCCGTTTGAGTTTTTGGAGAGTAAGGAACTCAAAGTTCGACCGAATGGGAGTTCTTTAGGTGGTTTGGACAAAACCTGTTCCAAACTTTGCTCCGTTTCAGTATTTCATAGCTCGGAACCCAAAGTTCGTCCCAATGAGAGTTTTTCATATGGTTTGGACGAACTTGGTCCAAACTTTGCTCCGTTTGAGTTTTTGGAGAGTAAGGAACTCAAAGTTCGGCCCAATGGGAGTTCTTTAGGTGGTTTGGACGACACATGTTCCGAACTTTGCTCCGTTTCAGTATTTCAGAGCTTGGAACCCAAAGTTCGTCCCAATGAGAGTTTTTCATATGGTTTGGACGAACTTGGTCCAAACTTTGCTCCGTTTGAGTTTTTGGAGAGTAAGGAACTCAAAGCTCGGCCCAATGGGAGTTCTTTAGGTGGTTTGGACGACACATGGTCCAAACATTGCTCCATTTCAGTATTTCAGAGCTCGGAACACAAAGTTCGTCCCAATGAGAGTTTTTCATATGGTTTGGACGAACTTGGTCCAAACTTTGCTCCGTTTGAGTTTTTGGAGAGTAAGGAACTCAAAGTTCGGCCCAATGGGAGTTCTTTAGGTGGTTTGGACAAAACATGTTCCAAACTTTGCTCCGTTTCAGTATTTCAGAGCTCGGAACCCAAAGTTCGTCCCAATGAGAGTTTTTCATATGGTTTGGACGAACTTGGTCCAAACTTTGCTCCGTTTGAGTTTTTGGAGAGTAAGGAACTCAAAGTTCGGCCCAATGAGAATTCTTTAGGTGGTTTGGACGACACATGTTCCAAACTCTCCTCCGTTTCAGTATTTCAGAGCTCGGAACCCAAAGTTCGTCCCAATGAGAGTTTTTCATATGGTTTGGACGAACTTGGTCCAAACTTTGCTCCGTTTGAGTTTTTGGAGAGTAAGGAACTCAAAGTTCGGCTCAATGGGAGTTCTTTAGGTGGTTTGGACGACACATGGTCCAAACATTGCTCCGTTTCAGTATTTCAGAGCTCGGAACCCAAACTTCGTCCCAAGGAGAGTTTTTCATATGGTTTGGAAGAACTTGGTCCAAACTTTGCTCCGTTTGAGTTTTTGAGAGTAAGGAACTCAAAGTTCGGCCCAATGGGAGTTCTTTAAGTGGTTTGGACGACACATGGTCCAAACATTGCTCCGTTTCAGTATTCGAGAGCTCGGAACCCAAAGTTCATCCCAATGAGAGTTTTTCATATGGTTTGGACGAACTTGGTCCAAAGTTTGCTCCGTTTGAGTTTTTGGAGAGTAAGGAACTCAAAGTTCGGCCGAATGGGAGTTCTTTAGGTGGTTTGGACGACGAATGTTCCAAACTTTGCTCCGTTTCAGTATTTCAGAGCTCTGAACCCAAAGTTCGTCCCAATGAGAGTTTTTCATATGGTTTGGACGAACTCGGTCCAAACATTGCTCCGTTTGAGTTTTTGGAGAGTAAGAAACTCAAAGTTCGGCCCAATGGGAGTTCTTTAGGTGGTTTGGACGACACATGTTCCAAACTTTGCTCCGTTTCAGTATTTCAGAGCTCGGAACCCAAAGTTCGTCCCAATTAGAGTTTTTCATATGGTTTGGACGAACTTGGTCCAAACTCTGCTCCGTTTGAGTTTTTAGAGAGTAAGGAACTCAAAGTTCGACCAATGAGAATTCTTTAGGTGGTTTGGACAACACATGTTCCAAACTTTGCTCCGTTTCAGTATTTCAGAGCTCGGAACCCAAAGTTCGTCCCAATGAGAGTTTTTCATATGGTTTGGACGAACTTGGTCCAAACTTTGCTCCGTTTGAGTTTTTGGAGAGTAAGGAACTCAAAGTTCGGCCCAGTGGGAGTTCTTTAGGTGGTTTGGACGACACATGGTCCAAACATTGCTCCGTTTCAGTATTTCCGAGCTTGGAACCTAAAGTTCGTCCCAAGGAGAGTTTTTCATATGGTTTGGATGAACTTGGTCCAAACTTTGCTCCGTTTGAGTTTTTGGAGAGTAAGGAACTCAAAGTTCGGCCCAGTGGGAGTTCTTTAGGTGGTTTGGACGACACATGGTCCAAACTTTGCTCCGTTTCAATATTTCAGAGCTCGGAACCCAAAGTTCGTCCCAATGAGAGTTTTTCATATGGTTTGGACGAACTTGGTCCAAACTTTGCTCCGTTTGAGTTTTTGGAGAGTAAGGAACTAAAAGTTCGACCCAATGGGAGTTCTTTAGGTGGTTTGGACAAAACATGTTCCAAACTTTGCTCCGTTTCAGTATTTCAGAGCTCGGAACCCAAAGTTCATCCCAATGAGAGTTTTTCATATGGTTTGGACGAACTTGGTCCAAACTTTTCTCCGTTTGAGTTTTTGGAGAGTAAGGAACTCAAAGTTCGGCCCAATGAGAATTCTTTAGGTGGTTTGAACGACACATGGTCCAAACATTGCTCCGCTTCAGTATTTCAGAGCTCGGAACCCAAAGTTCGTCCCAATGAGAGTTTTTCATATGGTTTGGACGAACTTGGTCCAAACTTTTCTCCGTTTGAGTTTTTGGTGAGTAAGGAACTCAAAGTTCGGCCCAATGGGAGTTCTTTAGGTGGTTTGGACGACAAATGTTCCAAACTCTGCTCCGTTTCAGTATTTCAGAGCTCGGAACCCAAAGTTCGTCCCAATGAGAGTTTTTCATATGGTTTGGCCGAACTTGGTCCAAACTTTGCTCCGTTTGAGTTTTTGGAGAGTAAGGAACTCAAAGTTCGGCCCAATGGGAGTTCTTTAGGTGGTTTGGACGACAAATGTTCCAAACTCTGCTCCGTTTCAGTATTTCAGAGCTCGGAACCCAAAGTTCGTCCCAATGAGAGTTTTTCATATGGTTTGGACGAACTTGGTCCAAACTTTGCTCCGTTTGAGTTTTTGGAGAGTAAGGAACTCAAAGTTCGGCCCAATGGGAGTTCTTTAGGTGGTTTGGACGACACATGTTCCAAACTTTGCTCCGTTTCAGTATTTCAGAGCTCGGAACCCAAAGTTCGTCCCAATGAGAGTTTTTCATATGGTTTGGACGAACTTGGTCCAAGCTTTGCTCCGTTTGAGTTATTGGAGAGTAAGGAACTCAAAGTTCGGCCCAATGGGAGTTCTTTAGTTGGTTTGGACGACACATGGTCCAAACATTGCTCCGTTTCAGTATTTCAGAGCTCGGAACCCAAAGTTCGTCCCAATGAGAGTTTTTCATATGGTTTGGACGAACTTGGTCCAAACTTTGCTCCGTTTGGGTTTTTGGAGAGTAAGGAACTCAAAGTTCGGCCCAATGGGAGTTCTTTAGTTGGTTTGGACGACACATGGTCCAAACATTGCTCCGTTTCAGTATTTCAGAGCTCGGAACCCAAAGTTCGTCCCAATGAGAGTTTTTCATATGGTTTGGACGAACTTGGTCCAAACTTTGCTCCGTTTGGGTTTTTGGAGAGTAAGGAACTCAAAGTTCGGCCCAGTGGGAGTTCTTTAGGTGGTTTGGACGACACATGGTCCAAACATTGCTCCGTTTCAGGATTTCCGAGCTTGGAACCTAAAGTTCGTCCCAAGGAGAGTTTTTCATATGGTTTGGATGAACTTGGTCCAAACTTTGCTCCGTTTGAGTTTTTGGAGAGTAAGGAACTCAAAGTTCGGCCCAATGGGAGTTCTTTAGGTGGTTTGGACGAAACATGTTCCAAACTCTGTTCCGTTTCAGTATTTCAGAGCTCGGAACCCAAAGTTCGTCCCAATGAGAGTTTTTCATATGGTTTGGACGAACTTGGTCCAAACTTTGCTCCGTTTGGGTTTTTGGAGAGTAAGGAACTCAAAGTTCGGCCCAATGGGAGTTCTTTAGTTGGTTTGGACGACACATGGTCCAAACATTGCTCCGTTTCAGTATTTCAGAGCTCGGAACCCAAAGTTCGTCCCAATGAGAGTTTTTCATATGGTTTGGACGAACTTGGTCCAAACTTTGCTCCGTTTGGGTTTTTGGAGAGTAAGGAACTCAAAGTTCGGCCCAATGAGAATTCTTTAGGTGGTTTGGACGAAACATGTTCCAAACTCTGCTCCGTTTCAGTATTTCAGAGCTCGGAACCCAAAGTTCGTCCCAATGGGAGTTTTTCATATGGTTTGGACGAACTTGGTCCAAACTCTGCTCCGTTTGAGTTTTTGGAGAGTAAGGAACTCAAAGTTCGGCCCAATGAGAATTCTTTAGGTGGTTTGGACGACACATGTTCCAAACTTTGCTCCGTTTCAGTATTTCATAGCTCGGAACCCAAAGTTCGTCCCAATCAGAGTTTTTCATATGGTTTGGACGAACTTGGTCCAAACTTTGCTCCGTTTGAGTTTTTGGAGAGTAAGGAACTCAAAGTTCGGCCCAATGGGAGTTCTTTAGGTGGTTTGGACGACACATGGTCCAAACATTGCTCCGTTTCAGTATTTCAGAGCTCGGAACACAAAGTTCGTCCCAATGAGAGTTTTTCATATGGTTTGGACGAACTTGGTCCAAACTTTGCTCCGTTTGAGTTTTTGGAGAGTAAGGAACTCAAAGTTCGGCCGAATGGGAGTTCTTTAGGTGGTTTGGACAAAACATGTTCCAAACTTAGCTCCGTTTCAGTATTTCAGAGCTCGGAACCCAAAGTTCGTCCCAATGAGAGTTTTTCATATGGTTTGGACGAACTTGGTCCAAACTTTGCTCCGTTTGAGTTATTGGAGAGTAAGGAACTCAAAGTTCGGCCCAATGGGAGTTCTTTCGGTGGTTTGGACGACACATGGTCCAAACATTGCTCCGTTTCAGTATTTCAGAGCTCGGAACCCAAAGTTCGTCCCAATTAGAGTTTTTCATATGGTTTGGACGAACTTGGTCCAAACTCTGCTCCGTTTGAGTTTTTAGAGAGTAAGGAACTCAAAGTTCGGCCCAATGAGAATTCTTTAGGTGGTTTGGACCACACATGTTCCAAACTTTGCTCCGTTTCAGTATTTCAGAGCTCGGAACCCAAAGTTCGTCCCAATGAGAGTTTTTCATATGGTTTGGACGAACTTGGTCCAAACTTTGCTCCGTTTGAGTTTTTGGAGAGTAAGGAACTGAAAGTTCGGCCCAATGGGAGTTCTTTAGGTGGTTTGGACGACACATCGTCCAAACATTGCTCCGTTTCAGTATTTCCGAGCTCGGAACCTAATGTTCGTCCCAAGGAGAGTTTTTCATATGGTTTGGATGAACTTGGTCCAAACTTTGCTCCGTTTGAATTTTTGGAGAGTAAGGAACTCAAAGTTCGGCCCAATGGGAGTTCTTTAGGTGGTTTGGACGAAACATGTTCCAAACTCTGTTCCGTTTCAGTATTTCAGAGCTCGGAACCCAAAGTTCGTCCCAATGAGAGTTTTTCATATGGTTTGGACGAACTTGGTCCAAACTTTTCTCCGTTTGAGTTTTTGAGAGTAAGGAACTCAAAGTTCGGCCCAATGGGAGTTCTTTAGGTGGTTTGGACGACACATGGTCCAAACATTGCTCCGTTTCAGTATTTCAGAGCTCGGAACCCAAAGTTCGTCCCAATGAGAGTTTTTCATATGGTTTGGACGAACTTGGTCCAAACTTTGCTCCGTTTGAGTTTTTGGATAGTAAGGAACTCAAAGTTCGGCCCAATGAGAATTCTTTAGGTGGTTTGGACGACACATGGTCAAAACATTGCTCCGTTTCAGTATTTCAGAGCTCGGAACCCAAAGTTCGTCCCAATGAGAGTTTTTCCTATGGTTTGGACGAACTTGGTCCAAACTTTGCTCCGTTTGAGTTTTTGGAGAGTAAGGAACTCAAAGTTCGGCCCAATGAGAATTCTTTAGGTGGTTTGGACGACACATGGTCCAAACATTGCTCCGTTTCAGTATTTCAGAGCTCGGAACCCAAAGTTCGTCCCAATGAGAGTTTTTCATATGGTTTGGACGAACTTGGTCCAAACTTTGCTCCGTTTGAGTTTTTGGATAGTAAGGAACTCAAAGTTCGGCCCAATGAGAATTCTTTAGGTGGTTTGGACGACACATGGTCAAAACATTGCTCCGTTTCAGTATTTCAGAGCTCGGAACCCAAAGTTCGTCCCAATGAGAGTTTTTCCTATGGTTTGGACGAACTTGGTCCAAACTTTGCTCCGTTTGAGTTTTTGGAGAGTAAGGAACTCAAAGTTCGGCCCAATGAGAATTCTTTAGGTGGTTTGGACGACACATGGTCCAAACATTGCTCCGTTTCAGTATTTCAGAGCTCGGAACCAAAAGTTCGTCCCAATGAGAGTTTTTCATATGGTTTGGACGAACTTGGTCCAAACTTTGCTCCGTTTGAGCTTTGGAGAGTAAGGAACTCAAAGTTCGGCCCAATGGGAGTTCTTTAGGTGGTTTGCACGACAAATGTTCCAAATTCTGCTCCGTTTCAGTATTTCAGAGCTCGGAACCCAAAGTTCGTCCCAATGAGAGTTTTTCATATGGTTTGGACGAACTTGGTCCAAACTTTGCTCCGTTTGAGTTTTTGGAGAGTAAGGAACTCAAAGTTCGGCCCAATGGGAGTTCTTTAGGTGGTTTGGACGAAACATGTTCCAAACTTTGCTCCGTTTCAGTATTTCAGAGCTCGGAACCCAAAGTTCGTCCCAATGAGAGTTTTTCATATGGTTTGGACGAACTTGGTCCAAACTTTGCTCCGTTTGAGTTTTTGGAGAGTAAGGAACTCAAAGTTCGGCCCAATGGGAGTTCTTTAGGTGGTTTGGACGACACATGTTCCAAACTCTGCTCCGTTTCAGTATTTCAGAGCTCGGAACCCAAAGTTCGTCCCAATGAGAGTTTTTCATATGGTTTGGACGAACTTGGTCCAAACTTTGCTCCGTTTGAGTTTTTTTTTTTTTTTGCAAAGGTAAATAAATATATAGAAAGCAAAAACAGGGGGACCTCACAGCCCGAGGTCAAGGCAAAAAGAACGAAAGCTCACACCCCGAGCCAAGGGAAACAACCAAATAGGGAAAATAGGGCAAAGCTCACAGCACGAGCCAAGCGAATAAAAAACACAAAACCTAACCCATCAGGGAAACATGTTCCAAGGAGAAGCCCCAGGCTGGGCAGAAGACAACCCACCCAACCAGGAAGCACAACGACCGGACATGTCAGCTTGAACAACATGTAGAATAGTCTGGGGAGATCGAGGACGCGAACCATGGAGACGCAGGTTCCTTTCCCTCCAAATGTGATAGATTGAGGCACACCAAGCAACCCTCCACACACGACAGCTACGACGCTTGCCACCACTAAACTGGCAAATCCAAGCCAACTCAGAATCCCATGAGGAAATCCTATGAGAGTAGGACCCCCAACTCAAAATCCCCCCCCCCACACAACCTGACTAAAAGGGCACTCAAAGAATAAATGATCTCGGGACTCAGGAGCACCAAAGCACAACAAACAATCTGTGGGGCTCGAAGGATCCCATCTGTGCAATCGGTCCCTAGTAAAGAGCCTATCTCGCACCCCAAGCCAAGCAACAAATGAGTGTTTGGGGATATTACCCCCAAACCATAACAAGCGAAACCAAGGGACAGCTGAGGAACGAGGCCTAATAGCCTCCCAAGCACTAGAAACAGAGAATCCCCCAGAACTACTCGGGAGCCAAACCACACTATCCTCTCTAGTAATGCACGACCTAACCTCTCGGACTAAAGGCAATAGAAGCAAAAGCTCAAGCGACACACTAGGCCAGCGCCAAGACCCATCAGGCAGGAGAAAATCAGCCACAGGAGCATACAACGAACTAGCAGCATCATAGATAACCCTCTCAGAAAATCGAGGAATAATAGGGCCTTCCGACAACCACGGATCGACCCATACAAGACACCTTCGACCATTACCAATGCGAAACCGAATGAGAGAACGAAACCGATCCCGAAGACCAAGAATCGCTCTCCAGCACCAAGACCATCGCGGAGAAGGACGCACAGTCCACAAAGACCGCCCACACAAGATATAAGCTTCAACCCAAGCTACCCATAATGAACCAGATCTCAACATAAGAAGCCACAACAACTTCATAACAGCTGCCTCGTTCCACGAACGAACATGCCTAATACCTAGCCCCCCCTCCCGACGAGGAAGGCACACCTCCGACCAGGCAACCTTAGCCCCACCATGCAAGGCCGGATCACCCCTCCACAAATAAGCACGTAACAACCGATCAACCTCATGGGAGACCCTAGCCGGGAGAACAAAAACACTAGCCCAAAAGACCTGAAAGCTCTGAAGGACTGACTGAATGAGCTGGAGATGTCCTGCATACGACAAAACTCGGGCAGACCAGGAGCTAATCCGAGCAGTAATCCGCTCCAACAGAGGCTTACAGTCCCTATACGTTAATCGACTTGAAATAAGAGGAAGGCCAAGATAACGCACAGGGAGAGAAGCTAAGGGAACCCCAATAAACGAGGCAAGATCCTCTGCTACCACCCGGGACACCCCTGCACAGAAAAAGGAACTTTTCCTAGGGTTAGCCACCAGCCCTGACAGTACCTGAAACCTGCGGAGACAATCCTGCACAAAGGAGATAGAGGCCCGATCCCCCGCACTAAAAATCATCAAATCATCTGCAAAGCACAAGTGGGTCAAGCCCACCCTCTCACAACGAAAGTGATACCCAAAGCCATCAGGAGGAGCATTCAACATACGCGACAATACCTCCATAACCATCACAAACAGATATGGGGAAAGAGGATCCCCCTGCCTCAACCCTCTCCGACCCGGAAAGAAACCCTCTAGGGAACCATTCACCGACACAGAAAACATAGGTGATGTAACACAAGCACGCACCCAACTAACAAACTGCACAGGAGTACCCACTGCTAAAAGAAGCCCGAACAGAAAGTCCCACTGTACAGAATCATAAGCCTTCTGAAGGTCAACCTTCAGAACACATCTAGGCGGCCCCCTATCCAGATGGTAACCCCCCACAAGCTCCTGGCATAACAGAATATTATCAACAATACTCCTACCCTGAACAAAAGCTGACTGGTTCGGACTAATAAAGCGTGGAAGCCACACCCTCAATCTGTTAGCTAGGACCTTAGTAATGCATTTATACACCACATTACAGCAAGAAATAGGCCGATAATCACCTAACCCTTCGGGACTCGGGCACTTGGGAACCAAAGTGATAGAAGTAGCATTAATACCTGGAGGAAGGTAGCAAGTATCAAAGAAATGCAAGACAGCAGAACAAAAATCATCACCAACCACACTCCAAGCTGCCTTAAAAAACCCCACAGAGAAACCATCTGGGCCTGGAGCCTTATTGCTATTCATCGAAAAAAGCACTAACCTAACCTCCTCCTTAGTCACAGGGCGACACAAGTCCACCCCACACTCCTCTGGCCACACAAACCCCACAATCCCAGCAATCTGAGCTGTGAGCTCTCTATACCCAAGCAACTGAGTCCCCAAAATACCTCTATAATATTCAACAACAACCCTCGAAATATCAGACTGAGTGGTAAGAACATTTCCCTCCCCATCCACCAAGGAATTAAGACCATTTCGAATCACCCTAGCCTTAACACACCTGTGGAAAAAAGCAGAATTGTGATCACCCAACGAGAGCCACTGAACCCGAGACTTCTGACGAAGAGAAGACTCCTCCCTCCTAACCCAATCCCAAAAAGACTGGGAAGCCCTAGCAGCTTGGTCCATCAGCACAGAAGAGAGAGGGTCCAATCCAACAGCCATTTGAGCATCCTCCATACGCCTTCGAGCCTCAACCACCTCCCTACTAATAATAGCAATAGAACAGCCAAACTTCCTCCGAAGGACAGATTTAAGCGCCTTAAGGTTACGCCCAAACCCAACCAACGGGGAAACATCTTGGAACCGAACCCAACTCTCAGCAACAGCAGCTAGAAACCTATCCTCCTTAGCCCAATGACTAAAGAAACGAAAAGAAGGGGGCCTACGAGCCACACTCAAACCTGCATCAAAAACCAAGGGGCAATGATCAGAAATCCCCCAACCAACTGCCTGGACCTCACACAGTGGAAGAGTAGTCACCCACTCCTCATTCACTAACACACGATCCAGCCTGCGCATAATATCCACTGGGCCTCTTGGGCGATTGGACCAAGTAAACCAACTCCCTCTGACTCTCAGTTCCACCAAATCAGCCTGAATCAACATGTCATTAAAAGCCTCCATCTCTGAAAGATCTGGACTCCCCCCAAACCCTTCAGACAAGCAGCGAATAGCATTAAAGTCCCCCATCACAAGGCCAGGCGTACTCCAAGCTGAGCAAACTGCAATAATCTCCTCCCATAAAATACGCCTTTCTGCCTCAAAATTGGAGGCATACACACACACCACCTCCACAGAAACCTGAGAAGAACGATCACAAACAGTACCATGAATCATTTGTGGCCCAATAGAAATAGGAACGAAAGAGAACCGATTCGCCCTCCACATCACCCAGATCCTCCCCAGGCCACCAGACCCATAACTACACACACACTGCCAATCAGACCCAAACCCATCAAAGACTGATGCAAACCGATGACGCTTCACCTTAGTCTCCAAAAGGCAACAAAAACTCACACTAGAAGACTGAAGAAAGGATCTCACAGCAAGACCCTTTGCGGGATCACCTAACCCCCGCACATTCCACGAACACCAACTAGTCATTAGAAGGCAGGTCCAATGCACCCTTCCCCCACCCAGGGTCCACACTGAACTGAGGTGCACGCTCAAATGTAATATAATTCGATACGGGCGTCACCATAGCTAAAGGAGGAGGATCCGTAGCAGCAGGATCATCACCCTCCCCCAACACAGCAAAAGAACTCCCCAGGCCTGGTTGACCTGAAGGAGACGCGGAACCAACCCCTTTGTTAGAACGAGGAACCATACCCACCCCCTTCAAAGTAGTGGTCGAACCAAGGGAACCACTCGCAACTGGAGCCCTAGCTGACACACCCTGACCATAAGTAGAAGCAGAGGGGGGCTCTACAGGCTGAACCCCAACTTGAGGAACTGGGACTAAGCCCTTCAAGGTCGCATCCGAAGGGCAAGCCGACACAACCTGACCACTAGCAGAAGGGACACTGGTAGACCCAACCCCAGCCCCCTCCCGAACCTTCTCCGATTGGGCCTGACAACTGGCACTGGAATGACCAAACACACCACAGGGCCTACACCTCCTAGGCTTCCAAGAATATTCAACAGCCACCCCAAAACTTTGCCCACGAATACATACCTCCACCGTATTCGGTAACTCATCCTGCGGCCCAATCTCCACACAAACACGTGCAAAAGACAGTCGCCTCCTCTCCTCAGTTGCCTTATCAAGGCACACCGGCTTGCCTATGGCACTAGCAACCACACTCAAACCTCTAGTAGTCCACAGTTCTAAAGGTAACTTAGACAATTTAATCCAAATAGGCACTCTATCAAAGGAAAAAGATTCCGGAACAATACCTGGGGACCATTTACGAAGAAGGAGGGGCTTACCACCAATATGCCACGGCCCGTTTTTTAGAATCCAATCACACGAACTAGAATGGTGGAATTGGAAAATAATGAGGCCATCTTCAAGAATAATAATCGTAGGCTCTTCAAGGTGACCCCAAATCTTATTTACCATACGAGACAAAACCGAAAATGGAACTCGAGCATCAATAAACTGGCCCACAAGAGAACTCCTCCATAAATTAAATCCTTCCTCAAGAATATCCTCATCTGGCACCACCACTCGCTTACCATTCATTTCCTTAGGCGGCACAAATAGCAACTCCGGAGAAGAAGAGTACCTTGGCCCAAACAAATCAGCCCAAGAAGGCCCATTCTTCAACCCATTATGCAGCCCACCTCCTTCATGCCCACCACGCCCCATAGAAGGCCCACCCATAGCAGGCCCAACATTAACATCAGCCCGTTGACTCACTTGCTTCCCCTTCGGGTCAAGCTCCAAACGGGTCAACCCTACCCGCTGATCAACCGACCCAAACTGAACCCTCGTCTGCATGGAACGAGAAGCCCTAGACACGGCTTGAACAAACGAAGAAGAACCCGACGGCGCAACCTGCAACTTCTCAGCAACGGCGCACAAAACAGTCGGAGCGATCTTCTCAGCCTCCTTCGACTTAGCATCCTCCATCACCGGCACACTACCATCTCTCAAACCCTCCAACTCACAATCACCTCCCAGAGACAAATTCAGGCTACGCTCATTCTCAGACTTCTCATCAACCGAAGAATTCAGAACAATCTCCTGATCGTCCCTTTCACCCGAAGCCTTCAAAACAGTCGCTGAAAAATCAGTAACAGAGGGATCAACCGCCAATTCAACCTGATCCTTTGCTCCAGACGAAACCTTCGGGACCTCAGGCTTCTTACGAACAATCGCAGTTGCACTAGGCTTCTTCGGAGAGCGCCGCTTCGCCATCGCACCGCCCAAAACAGTCCACCGCCTCCACCGCTTCAAGCCCACAACACTCCACCGTTTGCCGCTTGCACCGCTTCAAGCCTTAGTGCAAAGCAAACCCTCACGATCACCCCAACAAGCCTCACGTCAGCCTCACGTCAGTCGGCCAAACAAATAAGATCAGCACCCAATGCAAACCCCAAACAGCAACTACGCACCAGACCTGCACAAGAAACCCAAACCACAAGACGGCGGCGGCGCCGCCTTGCCGCCCTAGCACTCCCGATCACGCCTCCAATTCCGTTAAGGAGAGAGAACAGAGAAAACTAGGGCTTCTAAAAAATTTGGGCAAAGTTCGGCCCAATGGGAGTTCTTTAGGTGGTTTGGACGACACATGGTCCAAACATTGCTCCGTTTCAGTATTTCAGAGCTCGGAACACAAAGTTCGTCCCAATGAGAGTTTTTCATATGGTTTGGACGAACTTGGTCCAAACTTTGCTCCGTTTGAGTTTTTGGAGAGTAAGGAACTCAAAGTTCGGCCCAATGGGAGTTCTTTAGGTGGTTTGGACAAAACATGTTCCAAACTTTGCTCCGTTTCAGTATTTCAGAGCTCGGAACCCAAAGTTCGTCCCAATGAGAGTTTTTCATAATGTTTGGACGAACTTGGTCCAAACTTTGCTCCGTTTGAGTTTTTGGAGAGTAAGGAACTAAAAGTTCGGCCCAATGAGAATTCTTTAGGTGGTTTGGACGACACATGGTCCAAACATTGCTCCGCTTCAGTATTTCAGAGCTCGGAACTCAAAGTTCGTCCCAATGAGAGTTTTTCATATGGTTTGGACGAACTTGGTCCAAACTTTGCTCCGTTTGAGTTTTTGGAGAGTCAGGAACTCAAAGTTCGGCCCAATGAGAATTCTTTAGGTGGTTTGGACGACACATGGTCCAAACTTTTCTCCGTTTCAGTATTTGAGAGCTCGGAACCCAAAGTTCGTCCCAATGAGAGTTTTTCATATGGTTTGGACGAACTTGGTCCAAACTTTGCTCCGTTTGAGTTTTTGGAGAGTAAGGAACTCAAAGTTCGGCCCAATGGGAGTTCTTTAGGTGGTTTGGACGACACATGTTCCAAACTTTGCTCCGTTTCAGTATTTCAGAGCTTGGAACCTAAAGTTCGTCCCAATGAGAGTTTTTCATATGGTTTGGACGAACTTGGTCCAAACTTTGCTCCGTTTGAGTTTTTGGAGAGTAAGGAACTCTAAGTTCGGCCCAATGGGAGTTCTTTAGGTGGTTTTGACGACACATGGTCCAAACATTGCTCCGTTTCAGTATTTCAGAGCTCGGAACACAAAGTTCGTCCCAATGAGAGTTTTTCATATGGTTTGGACGAACTTGGTCCAAACTTTGCTCCGTTTGAGTTTTTGGAGAGTAAGGAACTCAAAGTTCGGCCCAATGAGAATTCTTTAGGTGGTTTGGACGACACATGGTCCAAACATTGCTCCGTTTCAGTATTTCAGAGCTCGGAACCCAAATTTCGTCCCAATGAGAGTTTTTCATATGGTTTGGACGAACTTGGTCCAAACTTTGCTTCGTTTGAGTTTTTGGAGAGTGAGGAACTCAAAGTTCGGCCCAATGAGAATTCTTTATGTGGTTTGGACGACACATGGTCCAAACTTTTCTCCGTTTCAGTATTTGAGAGCTCGGAACCCAAAGTTCGTCCCAATGAGAGTTTTTCATATCGTTTGGACGAACTTGGTCCAAACTTTGCTCCGTTTGAGTTTTTGGAGAGTAAGGAACTCAAAGTTCGGCCCAATGGGAGTTCTTTAGATGGTTTGGACGACACATGGTCCAAACATTGCTCCATTTCAGTATTTCAGAGCTTGGAACACAAAGTTCGTCCCAATGAGAGTTTTTCATATGGTTTGGACGAACTTCGTCAAAACTTTGCTCCGTTTGAGTTTTTGGAGAGTAAGGAACTCAAAGTTCGGCCCAATGAGAATTCTTTAGGTGGTTTGGACGACACATGGTCCAAACATTGCTCCGTTTCAGTATTTCAGAGCTCGGAACCCAAAGTTCGTCCCAATGAGAGTTTTTCATATGGTTTGGACGAACTTGGTCCAAACTTTGCTCCGTTTGAGTTTTTGGAGAGTAAGGAACTCAAAGTTCGGCCCAATGGGAGTTCTTTAGGTGGTTTGGACGACACATGTACCAAACTTTGCTCCGTTTCAGTATTTCAGAGCTTCGAACCTAAAGTTCATCCCAATGAGAGTTTTTCATATGGTTTGGACGAACTTGGTCCAAACTTTGCTCCGTTTGAGTTTTTGGAGAGTAAGGAACTCTAAGTTCGGCCCAATGGGAGTTCTTTAGGTGGTTATGACGACACATGGTCCAAACATTGCTCCGTTTCAGTATTTCAGAGCTCCGAACACAAATTTCGTCCCAATGAGAGTTTTTCATATGGTTTGGACGAACTTGGTCCAAACTTGGCTCCGTTTGAGTTTTTGGAGAGTAAGGAACTCAAAGTTCGGCCCAATGGGATTTCTTTAGGTGGTTTGGACGACACATGGTCCAAACATTGCTCCATTTCAGTATTTCAGAGCTTGGAACACAAAGTTCGTCCCAATGAGAGTTTTTCATATGCTTTGGACGAACTTGGTCAAAACTTTGCTCCGTTTGAGTTTTTGGAGAGTAAGGAACTCAAAGTTCGGCCCAATGAGAATTCTTTAGGTGGTTTGGACGACACATGGTCCAAACATTGCTCCGTTTCAGTATTTCAGAGCTCGGAACCCAAAGTTCGTCCCAATGAGAGTTTTTCATATTGTTTAGACGAACTTGGTCCAAACTTTGCTCCTTTTGAGTTTTTGGAGAGTAAGGAACTCAAAGTTCGGCCCAATGAGAACTCTTTAGGTGGTTTGGACGACACATGGTCCAAACATTGCTCCGTTTCAGTATTTCAAAGCTCGGAACCCAAAGTTCGTCCCAATGAGAGTTTTTCATATGGTTTGGACGAACTTGGTCCAAACTTTGCTCCGTTTGAGTTTTTTTAGAGTAAGGAACTCAAAGTTCGGCCCAATGAGAATTTTTTAGGTGGTTTGGACGACACATGGTCGAAACTTTGCTTCGTTTCAGTATTTGAGAGCTCGGAACCCAAAGTTCGTCCCAATGAGAGTTTTTCATATGGTTTGGACGAACTTGGTCCAAACTTTGCTCCGTTTGAGTTTTTTGAGAGTAAGGAACTCAAAGTTCGGCCCAGTGGGAGTTCTTTAGGTGGTTTGGACGACACATGGTCCAAACATTGCTCCGTTTCAGTATTTCAGAGCTCGGAACCCAAAGTTCGTCCCAAGGAGAGTTTTTCATATGGTTTGGATGAACTTGGTCCAAACTTTGCTCCGTTTGAGTTTTTGGAGAGTAAGGAACTCAAAGTTCGGCCCAATGGGATTTCTTTAGGTGGTTTGGACGAAACATGTTCCAAACTTTTCTCCGTTTCAGTATTTCAGAGCTCGGAACCCAAAGTTCGTCCCAATGAGAGTTTTTCATATTGTTTGGACGAACTTGGTCCAAACTTTGCTCCGTTTGAGTTTTTGGAGAGTAAGGAACTCAAAGTTCGGCCCAATGGGAGTTCTTTAGGTGGTTTGGACGACACATGGTGCAAACATTGCTCCATTTCAGTATTTCAGAGCTCCGAACACAAAGTTCGTCCCAATGAGAGTTTTTCATATGGTTTGGACGAACTTGGTCCAAACTTTGCTCCGTTTGAGTTTTTGGAGAGTAAGGAACTCAAAGTTCGGCCCAATGAGAATTCTTTAGGTGGTTTGGACGACACATGGTCCAAACTTTGCTCCGTTTCAGTATTTGAGAGCTCGGAACCCAAATATCGTCCCAATGAGAGTTTTTCATATGGTTTGGACGAACTTGGTCCAAACTTTGCTCCGTTTGAGTTTTTGGAGAGTAAGGAACTCAAAGTTCGGCCCAATGGGAGTTCTTTAGGTGGTTTGGACGACACATGGTCCAAACATTGCTCCGTTTCAGTATTTCAAAGCTCGGAACCCAAAGTTCGTCCCAATGAGGGTTTTTCATATGGTTTGGACGAAATTGGTCCAAACTTTGCTCCGTTTGAGTTTTTGGAGAGTAAGGAACTCAAAGTTCGGCCCAATGAGAATTTTTTAGGTGGTTTGGACGACACATGGTCGAAACTTTGCTTCATTTCAGTATTTGAGAGCTCGGAACCCAAAGTTTGTCCCAATGAGAGTTTTTCATATGGTTTGGACGAACTTGGTCCAAACTTTGCTCCGTTTGAGTTTTTTGAGAGTAAGGAACTCAAAGTTCGGCCCAATGGGAGTTCTTTAGGTGGTTTGGACGACACATGGTCCAAACATTGCTCCGTTTCAGTATTTCAGAGCTCGGAACCCAAAGTTCGTCCCAAGGAGAGTTTTTCATATGGTTTGGATGATCTTGGTCCAAACTTTGCTCCATTTGAGTTTTTGGAGAGTAAGGAACTCAAAGTTCGGCCCAATGGGAGTTCTTTAGGTGGTTTGGAGGACACATGGTCCAAACATTGCTCCGCTTCAGTATTTCAGAGCTCGAAACACAAAGTTCGTCCCAATGAGAGTTTTTCATATGGTTTGGACGAACTTGGTCCAAACTTTGCTCCGTTTGAGTTTTTGGAGAGTAAGGAACTCAAAGTTCGGCCCAATGGGAGTTCTTTAGGTGGTTTGGACGACACATGGTCCAAACATTGCTCCGTTTCAGTATTTCAGAGCTCGGAACACAAAGTTCGTCCCAATGAGAGTTTTTCATATGGTTTGGACGAACTTGGTCCAAACTTTGCTCCGTTTGAGTTTTTGAGAGTAAGGAACTCAAAGTTCGGCCCAATGGGAGTTCTTTAGGTGGTTTGGACGAAACATGTTCCAAACTTTGCTCCGTTTCAGTATTTCAGAGCTCGGAATCCAAAGATCGTCCCAATGAGAGTTTTTCATATGGTTTGGACGAACTTGGTCCAAACTTTGCTCCGTTTGAGTTTTTTTAGAGTAAGGAACTCAAAGTTCGGCCCAATGAGAATTTTTTAGGTGGTTTGGACGACACATGGTCGAAACTTTGCTACGTTTCAGTATTTGAGAGCTCGGAACCCAAAGTTCGTCCCAATGAGAGTTTTTCATATGGTTTGGACGAACTTGGTCCAAACTTTGCTCCGTTTGAGTTTTTTGAGAGTAAGGAACTCAAAGTTCGGCCCAGTGGGAGTTCTTTAGGTGGTTTGGACGACACATGGTCCAAACATTGCTCCGTTTCAGTATTTCAGAGCTCGGAACCCAAAGTTCGTCCCAAGGAGAGTTTTTCATATGGTTTGGATGAACTTGGTCCAAACTTTGCTCCGTTTGAGTTTTTGGAGAGTAAGGAACTCAAAGTTCGGCCCAATGGGAGTTCTTTAGGTGGTTTGGAGGACACATGGTCCAAACATTGCTCCGCTTCAGTATTTCAGAGCTCGAAACACAAAGTTCGTCCCAATGAGAGTTTTTCATATGGTTTGGACGAACTTGGTCCAAACTTTGCTCCGTTTGAGTTTTTGGAGAGTAAGGAACTCAAAGTTCGGCCCAATGGGAGTTCTTTAGGTGGTTTGGACGACACATGGTCCAAACATTGCTCCGTTTCAGTATTTCAGAGCTCGGAACACAAAGTTCGTCCCAATGAGAGTTTTTCATATGGTTTGGACGAACTTGGTCCAAACTTTGCTCCGTTTGAGTTTTTGAGAGTAAGGAACTCAAAGTTCGGCCCAATGGGAGTTCTTTAGGTGGTTTGGACGAAACATGTTCCAAACTTTGCTCCGTTTCAGTATTTCAGAGCTCGGAATCCAAAGATCGTCCCAATGAGAGTTTTTCATATGGTTTGGACGAACTTGGTCCAAACTTTGCTCCGTTTGAGTTTTTGGAGAGTAAGGAACTCAAAGTTCGGCCCAATGAGAATTCTTTAGGTGGTTTGGACGACACATGGTCCAAACATTGCTCCGTTTCAGTATTTCAGAGCTTGGAACCCAAAGTTCGTCCCAATGAGAGTTTTTCATATGGTTTGGACGAACTTGGTCCAAACTTTGCTCCGTTTGAGTTTTTGGAGAGTAAGGAACTCAAAGTTCGGCCCAATGAGAATTCTTTAGGTGGTTTGGACGACACATGGTCCAAACTTTGCTCCGTTTCAGTATTTGAGAGCTCGGAACCCAAAGTTCGTCCCAATGAGAGTTTTTCATATGGTTTGGACGAACTTGGTCCAAACTTTGCTCCGTTTGAGTTTTTGGAGAGTAAGGAACTCAAAGTTCGGCCCAATGGGAGTTCTTTAGGTGGTTTGGACGACACATGTTCCGAACTTTGCTCCGTTTCAGTATTTCAGAGCTTGGAACCCAAAGTTCGTCCCAATGAGAGTTTTTCATATGGTTTGGACGAACTTGGTCCAAACTTTGCTCCGTTTGAGTTTTTGGAGAGTAAGGAACTCAAAGCTCGGCCCAATGGGAGTTCTTTAGGTGGTTTGGACGACACATGGTCCAAACATTGCTCCATTTCAGTATTTCAGAGCTCGGAACACAAAGTTCGTCCCAATGAGAGTTTTTCATATGGTTTGGACGAACTTGGTCCAAACTTTGCTCCGTTTGAGTTTTTGGAGAGTAAGGAACTCAAAGTTCGGCCCAATGGGATTTCTTTAGGTGGTTTGGACGAAACATGTTCCAAACTTTGCTCCGTTTCAGTATTTCAGAGCTCGGAACCCAAAGTTCGTCCCAATGAGAGTTTTTCATATGGTTTGGACGAACTTGGTCCAAACTTTGCTCCGTTTGAGTTTTTGGAGAGTAAGGAACTCAAAGTTCGGCCCAATGAGAATTCTTTAGGTGGTTTGGACGACACATGGTCCAAACATTGCTCCGTTTCAGTATTTCAGAGCTCGGAACCCAAAGTTCGTCCCAATGAGAGTTTTTCATATGGTTTGGACGAACTTGGTCCAAACTTTGCTCCTTTCTAGTTTTTGGAGAGTAAGGAACTCAAAGTTCGGCCCAATGAGAATTCTTTAGGTGGTTTGGACGACACATGGTCCAAACATTGCTCCGTTTCAGTATTTCAAAGCTCGAAACCCAAAGTTCGTCCCAATGAGAGTTTTTCATATGGTTTGGACGAACTTTGTCCAAACTTTGCTCCGTTTGAGTTTTTGGAGAGTAAGGAACTCAAAGTTCGGCCCAATGAGAATTTTTTAGGTGGTTTGGACGACACATGGTCGAAACTTTGCTCCGTTTCAGTATTTGAGAGCTCGGAACCCAAAGTTCGTCCCAATGAGAGTTTTTTATATGGTTTGGACGAACTTGGTCCAAACTTTGCGCCGTTTGAGTTTTTGGATAGTAAGGAACTCAAAGTTCGGCCCAATGGGAGTTCTTTAGGTGGTTTGGACGACACTTGTTCCAAACTTTGCTCCGTTTCAGTATTTCAGAGCTCGGAACCCAAAGTTCGTCCCAATGAGAGTTTTTCATATGGTTTGGACGAACTTGGTCCAAACTTTGCTCCGTTTGAGTTTTTGGAGAGTAAGGAACTCAAAGTTCGGCCCAATGAGAATTCTTTAGGTGGTTTGGACGACACATGGTCCAAACATTGCTCCGTTTCAGTATTTTTTTTTTTTTTTTTGGCAAAGGTAGATGTATATAACTAAGCAAAAAGTGGACCTCATAGCCCGAGGCCAGGGCACAAATTAAACGAAGCTCACACCCCGAGCAGGGAAGCAAAAACTAAAACAGATCACGAGGAAACAACACTCACACCCCCAAGCAGGGAAGCAGAAGAAAAAAGCTCACACCCTGAGAAGGGAACCGACACTTAGGCAAAGCTCACACCCCGAGCAGAGGAGAAACACAAAAACAAAACGAAACAAAAAGCCCACCATTGCCTCATGCACCACAAGTACCAGATGACTAGGGAGAATCCGAAGCTAATGGGGGAGGATCCACATCCCCCTGAATCAACGCAAGTTCCTTAGACTCAACATCACCTCCTAGAGCCGCAAAGGGGTTAACTGGCAAGCACCCTGACACCCTAAGGGGAGACTTCAGAGGAGCTTTCTGTGGAGATCGTTTATCATCAGCCCTCTGGACAGGTCGCTCCTTACCCAAAACCTGCACCCACTGAAGATTAGCACCAGAGGATACTGGACCTGGAGTCAGATGAGTTGTCTGGACTTGCACCAACTGATTAGTACCCGAAGAAGTCGAAGGCTGAGAAGGGACCTGAGGGTCAGGTCGAGCTCCTGCCTTAGGCGTAACCTCTGCCACAGGCCTCCTCGGGCTAGGAGGTGAGGGCTGAACGCTAGACACCACATGGCCCTGCTTAGGCCTACTCGCACAACTCAAAAACGAGTGCCCAAACACAGACCCTTGCAAAAGACAACCGACGTCGCTCCTCCATTGCCTTATCAAGGCACACCGACTTAGCAACGGCACTAGCCACCACACTTATCCCACTCGATGTCCATAACTCAAGCGGTAAATTAGATAACTTCACCCAAATAGGCACACTATCAAAAGAGAAGGTTTGAGGAACAATACCCGGAAACCACTTACGAAGAAGAAGAGGCTTACCTCCAATATGCCAAGGACCATTCGACAAAATCCAATCGCAAGACGCTTCCTGTCTAAACTGGAAAACAATCAGGCCACTCTCCATCATAGTAATAGAAGGCTCCTCAAGATGCCCCCAAATGCGATTAACCAACCTAGATAAGACAGGGAAAGGAACTCGAGAGTCCACAAATTGGCCCACAAGTGAGCACTGCCACAATTTAATCCCCTCATTCACAATATCCTCAGAAGGCACCACCACCCGACGACCATTTACTACTCTAGGCGGAACAAATTGAAGCTTAGATGTTGAAGAAGAATTAGGCGTCCCAAATAATGCTGTCCAAGACCTCACCTCACCTTTATTAGAAGATGAGCCCATGCCCTTAGAAGGCCCAATCGGCCCACTTAAAGCCCCAACCGGACCCCCCTTCACAGATTGAGACTCACCAACCAGCCCACTTGACAAAGCCTTCACAGAACCTCCACCCACACTAGATTGCAAACCAGCATCCAAAAGCCCACTGGAAACAACCTTACCCATCCCACCCATGCTAGAAGCTTTAAAAGGCCCAAAAGGCCCACTTGGATTAACATCCAGCACCACTGACTTCATGGAATCACCAACCAATCCACTCGTAGCCGACAACTTCACAGACTCCTTACCCACCGGTAACTTCATAGAATCAAGCCCACTTGATGAATCACTCGGCCCACTTGATGATGAAGGTTTCACAGAATCCACTGGCTCAAAAAGATCACTCGGCCCACATGACAGCCCACTTGAACAAACTGAAGCCTTCATGGATTGATCTTTACCACTCGACCCATTCTTCACGGACTTACCCACGGATCCTCCTTGATCCACCCGACCCAACTCGCCACCCTTCGGAGTCAACTCGCAAGGAACCATCGCCTGAACATCTAGGGTTTCATCAAGCGTACCCTCCTTCAGCCGTTTCATCCGAGCATTCAACGCCTGCAACTTCGACGGCTCAACCTCCAAGAAGAACTCCGGACTGTCATACCCAGCAAGTCCCTTCGCAGCAATCACAGCAGCGCACTCCATCTCATTCAACCCCGATGAAGACACCAACCCTTGCGCCTTCACCGCTTCACCAACAGCCGCATCAAACCCAACCTTTGCTCGTGCTTTCACCGCTGCTTGTAAATCAGATAAGCATAGCTTCCCTTTCAATGGAGACTTCTTCTTCCCCATCACAAAGGAAAAATTGTAGCAGCAAGTAAATCCACCGCCCCACTTGTTTGTACCACTTCCCACCGCCTAAACAATCTAAGGAGCGCTTGCACCGGCAACGAGAAACAAAACCACTTGCACCGTCAAACCAGCAGCACTCAAGACCCAATCAGTAGATAAAATTCAAAACGCAAACCAGCAATCCATCGCTTGCACCATCAATTGATCCACCGCTTGAACCCCACTCAACAATCCAGCACCGACTAAGCACTCGGTCCAATCATAACCAAACACAAACCACAACCAAATCGCACAAACGGCAGATAATAAATAATCATTAACCCATCACGATCGGAAACATGCCAACACAGCAAGTACGATCAAAGAACACCCGATCACACGAGCAAACGAAACCCAAAAGAGGAAAAATAAGGATGGCGGCGGCGCCGCCTTGCCGGGACCAGCCCCCTTCCCCCTTCCAATTACGTTAAGGAGAGAGAACAGAGAAAACTAGAAACCCTAAAAAAAAATTTAAAAAATTTGGGCGGTTAAATAAACAGTAAATTGCGTATATGCAAGATCGAACCCCCACCATGGAGCAACCAAGGAAAAAATTTGCGCGGTTAAATAAACAGTAAACTGCGTATATGCCAATGAGAGTTTTTCATATGGTTTGGACGAACTTGGTCCAAACTTTGCTCCGTTTGAGTTTTTGGAGAGTAAGGAACTCAAAGTTTGGCCCAATGGGAGTTCTTTAGGTGGTTTGGACGACACATGTTCCAAACTTTGCTCGGTTTCAGTATTTCAGAGCTCGGAACCCAAAGTTCGTCCCAATGAGAGTTTTTCATATGGTTTGGACGAACTTGGTCCAAACTTTGCTCCCTTTGAGTTTTTGGAGAGTTAGGAACTCAAAGTTCGGCCCAATGGGAGTTCTTTAGGTGGTTTGGACAACACATGGTCCAAACATTGCTCCGTTTCAGTATTTCAGAGCTCGGAACCCGAAGTTCGTCCCAATGAGAGTTTTTCATATGGTTTGGACGAACTTGGTCCAAACTTTGCTCCGTTTGAATTTTTTTTTTTTTTTTTTTTTTTTTTTTTTGAAAAAAATTTGGGCGGTTAAATAAACAGTAAACTGCATATATGCAGGATCGAACCCCCACCATGGACCCGTTTGAATTTTTGGAGAGTAAAGAACTCAAACTTCGGCCCAATGGGAGTTCTTTAGGTGGTTTGGACGACACATGTTCCAAACTTTGCTCCGTTCAGTATTTCAGAGCTCGGAACCCAAAGTTCGTCCCGATGAGAGTTTTTCATATGGTTTGGACGAACTTGGTCCAAACTTTGCTCCCTTTGAGTTTTCGGAGAGTTAGGAACTCAAAGTTCGGCCCAATGGGAGTTCTTTAGGTGGTTTGGACGACACATGGTCCAAACTTTGCTCCGTTTCAGTATTTCAGAGCTCGGAACCCAAAGTTCGTCCCAATGAGAGTTTTTCATATGGTTTGGACGAACTTGGTCCAAACTTTGCTCCCTTTGAGTTTTCGGAGAGTTAGGAACTCAAAGTTCGGCCCAATGGGAGTTCTTTAGGTGGTTTGGACGACACGTGGTCCAAACTTTGCTCCGTTTCAGTATTTCAGAGCTCGGAACCCAAAGTTCGTCCCAATGAGAGTTTTTCATATGGTTTGGACGAACTTGGTCCAAACTTTTCTCCGTTTTTGGAGAGTAAGGAACTCAAAGTTCGGCCCAATGAGAATTCTTTAGGTGGTTTGGACGACACGTGGTCCAAACTTTGCTCCGTTTCAGTATTTCAGAGCTCGGAACCCAAAGTTCGTCCCAATGAGAGTTTTTCATATGGTTTGGACGAACTTGGTCCAAACTTTTCTCCGTTTGAGTTTTTGGAGAGTAAGGAACTCAAAGTTCGGCCCAATGAGAATTCTTTAGGTGGTTTGGACGACACATGGTCCAAACATTGCTCCGTTTCAGTATTTCAGAGCTCGGAACCCAAAGTTCGTCCCAATGAGAGTTTTTCATATGGTTTGTACGAACTTGGTCCAAACTTTGCTCCGTTTGAATTTTTTTTTTTTTTTTTTTTTTTTTTTTTTTGAAAAAAATTTGGGCGGTTAAATAAACAGTAAACTGCATATATGCAGGATCGAACCCCCACCATGGACCCGTTTGAATTTTTGCAGAGTAAGGAACTCAAACTTCGGCCCAATGGGAGTTCTTTAGGTGGTTTGGACGACACATGTTCCAAACTTTGCTCCGTTCAGTATTTCAGAGCTCGGAACCCAAAGTTCGTCCCGATGAGAGTTTTTCATATGGTTTGGACGAACTTGGTCCAAACTTTGCTCCCTTTGAGTTTTCGGAGAGTTAGGAACTCAAAGTTCGGCCCAATGGGAGTTCTTTAGGTGGTTTGGACGACACATGGTCAAAACTTTGCTCCGTTTCAGTATTTCGGAGCTCGGAACCCAAAGTTCGTCCCAATGAGAGTTTTTCATATGGTTTGGACGAACTTGGTCCAAACTTTGCTCCGTTTGAGTTTTTGGAGAGTAAGGAACTCAAACTTCGGCCCAATGGGAGTTCTTTAGGTGGTTTGGACGACACATGTTCCAAACTTTGCTCCGTTTAAGTATTTCAGAGCTCGGAACCCAAACTTCCACCCATTGAGAGTTTTTCATATGGTTTGGACGAACTTGGTCCAAACTTTGCTCCCTTTGAGTTTTCGGAGAGTTAGGAACTCAAAGTTCGGCCCAATGGGAGTTCTTTAGGTGGTTTGGACGACACATGGTCTAAACTTTGCTACGTTTAAGTATTTGAGAGCTCCGAACCCAAAGTTCGTCCCAATGAGAGTTTTTCATATGGTTTGGACGAACTTGGTCCAAACTTTTCTCCGTTTGAGTTTTTGGAGAGTAAGGAACTCAAAGTTCGGCCCAATGAGAATTCTTTAGGTGGTTTGGACGACACATGGTCCAAACATTGCTCCGTTTCAGTATTTCAGAGCTCGGAACCCAAAGTTCGTCCCAATGAGAGTTTTTCATATGGTTTGTACGAACTTGGTCCAAACTTTGCTCCGTTTGAATTTTTTTTTTTTTTTTTTTTTTTTTTTTTTTGAAAAAAATTTGGGCGGTTAAATAAACAGTAAACTGCATATATGCAGGATCGAACCCCCACCATAGACCCGTTTGAATTTTTGGAGAGTAAGGAACTCAAACTTCGGCCCAATGGGAGTTCTTTAGGTGGTTTGGACGACACATGTTCCAAACTTTGCTCCGTTCAGTATTTCAGAGCTCGGAACCCAAAGTTCGTCCCGATGAGAGTTTTTCATATGGTTTGGACGAACTTGGTCCAAACTTTGCTCCCTTTGAGTTTTCGGAGAGTTAGGAACTCAAAGTTCGGCCCAATGGGAGTTCTTTAGGTGGTTTGGACGACACATGGTCAAAACTTTGCTCCGTTTCAGTATTTCGGAGCTCGGAACCCAAAGTTCGTCCCAATGAGAGTTTTTCATATGGTTTGGACGAACTTGGTCCAAACTTTGCTCCGTTTGAGTTTTTGGAGAGTAAGGAACTCAAACTTCGGCCCAATGGGAGTTCTTTAGGTGGTTTGGACGACACATGTTCCAAACTTTGCTCCGTTTAAGTATTTCAGAGCTCGGAACCCAAACTTCCACCCATTGAGAGTTTTTCATATGGTTTGGACGAACTTGGTCCAAACTTTGCTCCCTTTGAGTTTTCGGAGAGTTAGGAACTCAAAGTTCGGCCCAATGGGAGTTCTTTAGGTGGTTTGGACGACACATGGTCTAAACTTTGCTACGTTTAAGTATTTGAGAGCTCCGAACCCAAAGTTCGTCCCAATGAGAGTTTTTCATATGGTTTGGACGAACTTGGTCCAAACTTTTCTCCGTTTGAGTTTTTGGAGAGTAAGGAACTCAAAGTTCGGCCCAATGAGAATTCTTTAGGTGGTTTGGACGACACATGGTCCAAACATTGCTCCGTTTCAGTATTTCAGAGCTCGGAACCCAAAGTTCGTCCCAATGAGAGTTTTTCATATGGTTTGTACGAACTTGGTCCAAACTTTGCTCCGTTTGAATTTTTTTTTTTTTTTTTTTTTTTTTTTTGAAAAAAATTTGGGCGGTTAAATAAACAGTAAACTGCATATATGCAGGATCGAACCCCCACCATGGACCCGTTTGAATTTTTGGAGAGTAAGGAACTCAAACTTCGGCCCAATGGGAGTTCTTTAGGTGGTTTGGACGACACATGTTCCAAACTTTGCTCCGTTCAGTATTTCAGAGCTCGGAACCCAAAGTTCGTCCCGATGAGAGTTTTTCATATGGTTTGGACGAACTTGGTCCAAACTTTGCTCCCTTTGAGTTTTCGGAGAGTTAGGAACTCAAAGTTCGGCCCAATGGGAGTTCTTTAGGTGGTTTGGACGACACATGGTCAAAACTTTGCTCCGTTTCAGTATTTCGGAGCTCGGAACCCAAAGTTCGTCCCAATGAGAGTTTTTCATATGGTTTGGACGAACTTGGTCCAAACTTTGCTCCGTTTGAGTTTTTGGAGAGTAAGGAACTCAAACTTCGGCCCAATGGGAGTTCTTTAGGTGGTTTGGACGACACATGTTCCAAACTTTGCTCCGTTTAAGTATTTCAGAGCTCGGAACCCAAACTTCCACCCATTGAGAGTTTTTCATATGGTTTGGACGAACTTTGTCCAAACTTTGCTCCCTTTGAGTTTTCGGAGAGTTAGGAACTCAAAGTTCGGCCCAATGGGAGTTCTTTAGGTGGTTTGGACGACACATGGTCTAAACTTTGCTACGTTTAAGTATTTGAGAGCTCCGAACCCAAAGTTCGTCCCAATGAGAGTTTTTCATATGGTTTGGACGAACTTGGTCCAAACTTTTCTCCGTTTGAGTTTTTGGAGAGTAAGGAACTCAAAGTTCGGCCCAATGAGAATTCTTTAGGTGGTTTGGACGACACATGGTCCAAACATTGCTCCGTTTCAGTATTTCAGAGCTCGGAACCCAAAGTTCGTCCCAATGAGAGTTTTTCATATGGTTTGGACGAACTTGGTCCAAACTTTGCTACGTTTGAATTTTTGGAGAGTAAGGAACTCAAAGTTCGGCCCAATGGGAGTTCTTTAGGTGGTTTGGACGACACATGTTCCAAACTTTGCTCCGTTCAGTATTTCAGAGCTCGGAACCCAAAGTTCGTCCCAATGACAGTTTTTCATATGGTTTGTACGAACTTGGTCCAAACTTTGCTCCCTTTGAGTTTTCGGAGAGTTAGGAACTCAATATTCGGCCCCATGGGAGTTCTTTAGGTGGTTTGGACGACACATGGTCCAAACTTTGCTCCGTTTCAGTATTTCAGAGCTCGGAACCAAAAGTTCGTCCCAATGAGAGTTATTCATATGGTTTGGACGAACTTGGTCCAAACTTTGCTCCCTTTGAGTTTTCGGAGAGTTAGGAACTCAAAGTTCGGCCCAATGGGAGTTCTTTAGGTGGTTTGGACGACACATGGTCCAAACATTGCTCCGTTTTAGTATTTCAGAGCTCGGAACCCAAAGTTCGTCCCAATGAGAGTTTTTCATATGGTTTGGACGAACGTGGTCCAAACTTTGCTCCCTTTGAGTTTTCGGAGAGTTAGGAACTCAAAGTTCGGCCCAATGGGAGTTCTTTAGGTGGTTTGGACGACACATGGTCCAAACGTTGCTCCGTTTCAGTATTTCAGAGCTCGGAACCCAAAGTTCGTCCCAATGAGAGTTTTTCATATGGTTTGGACGAACTTGGTCCAAACTTTGCTCCGTTTGAGTTTTTGGATAGTAAGGAACTAAAAGTTCGGCCCAATGAGAATTCCTTAGGTGGTTTGGACGACACATGGTCCAAACATTGCTCCGTTTCAGTATTTCAAAGCTCGGAACCCAAAGTTCGTCCCAATGTGAATTTTTCATATGGTTTGTACGAACTTGGTCCAAATTTTGCTCCCTTTGAGTTTTCGGAGAGTTAGGAACTCAAAGTTCGGCCCAATGGGAGTTCTTTAGGTGGTTTGGACGACACATGGTCCAAACTTTGCTCCATTTCAGTATTTCAGAGCTCGGAACCCAAAGTTCGTCCCAATGAGAGTTTTTCATATGGTTTGGACGAACTTGGTCCAAGCTTTGCTCCCTTTGAGTTTTCGGAGAGTTAGGAACTCAAAGTTCGGCCCAATGGGAGTTCTTTAGGTGGTTTGGACGACACATAGTCCAAACATTGCTCCGTTTCAGTATTTCAGAGCTCGGAACCCAAAGTTCGTTCCAATGAGAGTTTTTCATATGGTTTGGACGAACTTGGTCCAAACTTTGCTCCCTTTGAGTTTTCGGAGAGTTAGGAACTCAAAGTTCGGCCCAATGGGAGTTCTTTAGGTGGTTTGGACGACACATGGTCCAAACGTTGCTCCGTTTCAGTATTTCAGAGCTCGGAACCCAAAGTTCGTCCCAATGAGAGTTTTTCATATGGTTTGGACGAACTTGGTCCAAACTTTGCTCCGTTTGAGTTTTTGGAGAGTAAGGAACTCAAAGTTCGGCCCAATGAGAATTCCTAAGGTGGTTTGGACGACACATGGTCCAAACATTGCTCCGTTTCAGTATTTCAGAGCTCGGAACCCAAAGTTCGTCCCAATGAGAGTTTTTCATATGGTTTGTACGAACTTGGTCCAAACTTTGCTCCCTTTGAGTTTTCGGAGAGTAAGGAACTCAAAGTTCGGCCCAATGGGAGTTCTTTAGGTGGTTTGGACGACACATGGTCCAAACTTTGCTTCGTTTCAGTATTTCAGAGCTCGGAACCCAAAGTTCGTCCCAATGAGACTTTTTCATATGGTTTGGACGAAATTGGTCCAAACTTTGCTCCGTTTGAGTTTTTGGAGAGTAAGGAACTCAAAGTTCGGCCCAATGGGAGTTCTTTAGGTGGTTTGGACGACACATTGTCCAAACATGGCTCCGTTTCAGTATTTCAGAGCTCGGAACCCAAAGTTCGTCCCAATGAGAGTTTTTCATATGGTTTGGACGAACTTGGTCCAAACTTTGCTCCGTTTGAATTTTTGGAGAGTAAGGAACTCAAAGTTCGGCCCAATGGGAGTTCTTTAGGTGGTTTGGACGACACATGTTCCAAACTTTGCTCCGTTCAGTATTTCAGAGCTCGGAACCCAAAGTTCGTCCCAATGACAGTTTTTCATATGGTTTGTACGAACTTGGTCCTAACCTTGCTCCCTTTGAGTTTTCGGAGAGTTAGGAACTCAAAGTTCGGCCCAATGGGAGTTCTTTAGGTGGTTTGGACGACACATGGTCCAAACTTTTCTCCGTTTCAGTATTTCAGAGCTCGGAACCCAAAGTTCGTCCCAATGAGAGTTTTTCATATGGTTTGGACGAACTTGGTCCAAACTTTGCTCCCTTTGAGTTTTCGGAGAGTTAGGAACTCAAAGTTCGGGCCAATGGGAGTTCTTTAGGTGGTTTGGACGACACATGGTCCAAACGTTGCTCCGTTTCAGTATTTCATTGCTCGGAACCCAAAGTTCGTCCCAATGAGAGTTTTTCATATGGTTTGGACGAACTTGGTCCAAACTTTGCTCCGTTTGAGTTTTTGGAGAGTAAGGAACTCAAAGTTCGGCCCAATGAGAATTCCTTAGGTGGTTTGGACGACACATGGTCCAAACATTGCTCCGTTTCAGTATTTCAGAGCTCGGAACCCAAAGTTCGTCCCAATGTGAATTTTTTATATGGTTTGTACGAACTTGGTCCAAACTTTGCTCCCTTTGAGTTTTCGGAGAGTTAGGAACTCAAAGTTCGGCCCAATGGGAGTTCTTTAGGTGGTTTGGACGACACATGGTCCAAACTTTGCTCCGTTTCAGTATTTCAGAGCTCGGAACCCAAAGTTCGTCCCAATGAGAGTTTTTCATATGGTTTGGACGAACTTGGTCCAAACTTTGCTCCCTTTGAGTCTTCGGAGAGTTAGGAACTCAAAGTTCGGCCCAATGGGAGATCTTTAGGTGGTTTGGACGACACATAGTCCAAACAATTCTCCGTTTCAGTATTTCAGAGCTCGGAACCCAAAGTTCGTCCCAATGAGAGTTTTTCATATGGTTTGGACGAACTTGGTCCAAACTTTGCTCCCTTTGAGTTTTCGGAGAGTTAGGAACTCAAAGTTCGGCCCAATGGGAGTTCTTTAGGTGGTTTGGACGACACATGGTCCAAACGTTGCTCCGTTTCAGTATTTCAGAGCTCGGAACCCAAAGTTCGTCCCAATGAGAGTTTTTCATATGGTTTGGACGAACTTGGTCCAAACTTTGCTCCGTTTGAGTTTTTGGAGAGTAAGGAACTCAAAGTTCGGCCCAATGAGAATTCCTAAGGTGGTTTGGACGACACATGGTCCAAACAATGCTCCGTTTCAGTATTTCAGAGCTCGGAACCCAAAGTTCGTCCCAATGAGAGTTTTTCATATGGTTTGGACGAACTTTGTCCAAACTTTGCTCCGTTTGAGTTTTTGGAGAGTAAGGAACTCAAAGTTTGGCCCAATGAGAATTCTTTAGGTGGTTTGGACGACACATGGTCCAAACATTGCTCCGTTTCAGTATTTCAGAGCTCGGAACCCAAAGTTCGTCCCAATGAGAGTTTTTCATATGGTTTGGACGAACTTTGTCCAAACTTTGCTCCGTTTGAGTTTTTGGAGAGTAAGGAACTCAAAGTTCGGCCCAATGAGAATTCTTTAGGTGGTTTGGACGACACATGGTCCAAACATTGCTCCGTTTCAGTATTTCAAAGCTCGGAACCCAAAGTTCGTCCCAATGAGAGTTTTTCATATGGTTTGGACGAACTTGGTCCAAACTTTGCTCCGTTTGAGTTTTTGGAGAGTAAGGAACTCAAAGTTCGGCCCAATGGGAGTTCTTTAGGTGGTTTGGACGACACATGGTCCAAACATTGCTCCGTTTCAGTATTTCAGAGCTCGGAACCCAAAGTTCGTCCCAATGAGAGTTTTTCATATGGTTTGGACGAAGTTGGTCCAAACTTTGCTCTGTTTGAGTTTTTGGAGAGTAAGGAACTCAAATTTCGGCCCAATGGGAGTTCTTTAGGTGGTTTGGACGACACATTTTCCAAACTTTGCTCCGTTTCAGTATTTCAGAGCTCGGAACCCAAACTTCGTCCCAATGAGAGTTTTTCATATGGTTTGGACGAACTCGGTCCAAACTTTGCTCCGTTTGAGTTTTTGGAGAGTAAGGAACTCAAAGTTCGGCCCAATGGGAGTTCTTTAGGTGGTTTGGACGACACATGTTCCAAACTTTGCTCCGTTTCAGTATTTCAGAGCTCGGAATCCAGAGTTCGTCCCAATGAGAGTTTTCATATGGTTTGGACGAACTTGGTCCAAACTTTGTTCCGTTTGAGTTTTTGGAGAGTAAGGAACTCAAAGTTCGGCCCAATGGGAGTTCTTTAGGTGGTTTGGACGACACATGGTCCAAACATTGCTCCGTGTCAGTATTTCAGAGCTCGGAACCCAAAGGTCGTCCCAATGAGAGTTTTTCATATGGTTTCGACGAACTTGGTCCAAACTTTGCTCCGTTTGAGTTTTTGGAGAGTAAGGAACGCAAAGTTCGGCCCAATGGGAGTTCTTTAGGTGGTTTGGATGACACATGTTCGAAACTTTGCTCCGTTTCAGTATTTCAGAGCTCGGAACCCAAAGTTCGTCCCAATGAGAGTTTTTCATATGGTTTGGACGAACTTGGTCCAAACTTTGCTACGTTTGAGTTTTTGGAGAGTAAGGAACTCAAAGTTTGGCCCAATGAGAATTCTTTAGGTGGTTTGGACGACACATGGTCCAAACATTGCTCCGTTTCAGTATTTCAGAGCTCGGAACCCAAAGTTCGTCCCAATGAGAGTTTTTCATATGGTTTGGACGAACTTTGTCCAAACTTTGCTCCGTTTGAGTTTTTGGAGAGTAAGGAACTCAAAGTTCGGCCCAATGAGCATTTTTTAGGTGGTTTGGACGACACATGGTCGAAACTTTGCTCCGTTTCAGTATTTGAGAGCTCGGAACCCAAATTCGTCCCAAAGAGAGTTTTTCATATGGTTTGGACGAACTTGGTCCAAACTTTGCTCCGTTTGAGTTTTTGGAGAGTAAGGAACGCAAAGTTCGGCCCAATGGGAGTTCTTTAGGTGGTTTGGACGACACATGTTCCAAACTTTGCTCCGTTTCAGTATTTCAGAGCTCGGAACCCAAAGTTCGTCCCAATGAGAGTTTTTCATATGGTTTGGACGAACTTGGTCCAAACTTTGCTCCGTTTGAGTTTTTGGAGAGTAAGGAACTCAAAGTTCGGCCCAATGAGAATCTTTAGGTGGTTTGGACGACACATGGTCCAAACATTGCTCCGTTTCAGTATTTCAAAGCTCGGAACCCAAAGTTCGTCCCAATGAGAGTTTTTCATATGGTTTGGACGAACTTGGTCCAAACTTTGCTCCGTTTGAGTTTTTGGAGAGTAAGGAACTCAAAGTTCGGCCCAATGAGAATTTTTTAGGTGGTTTGGACGACACATGGTCGAAACTTTGCTCCGTTTCAGTATTTGAGAGCTCGGAACCCAAAGTTCGTCCCAATGAGAGTTTTTCATATGGTTTGGACGAACTTGGTCCAAACTTTGCTCCGTTTGAGTTTTTGGAGAGTAAAGAACTCAAAGTTCGGCCCAATGGGAGTTCTTTAGGTGGTTTGGACGACACATGGTCCAAACATTGCTCCGTTTCAGTATTTCAGAGCTCGGAACCCAAAGTTCGTCCAAATGAGAGTTTTTCATATGGTTTGGACGAACTTGGTCCAAACTTTGCTCCGTTTGAGTTTTTGGAGAGTAAGGAACTCAAAGTTCCGCCCAATGGGAGTTCTTTAGGTGGTTTGGACGACACATGTTCCAAACTTTGCTCCGTTTCAGTATTTCAGAGCTCGGAACCCAAAGTTCGTCCCAATGAGAGTTTTTCATATGGTTTGGACGAACTTGGTCCAAACTTTGCTCTGTTTGAGTTTTTGGAGAGTAAGGAACTCAAAGTTCGGCCCAATGGGAGTTCTTTAGGTGGTTTGGACGACACATGTTCCAAACTTTGCTCCGTTTCAGTATTTCAGAGCTTGGAACCCAAAGTTCGTCCCAATGAGAGTTTTTCATATGGTTTGGACGAACTTGGTCCAAACTTTACTCCGTTTGAGTTTTTGGAGAGTAAGGAACTCAAAGTTCGGCCCAATGGGAGTTCTTTAGGTGGTTTGGACGAAACATGTGAAGGGAATAAAAGTCCCCACGCAGCGGAAGCGCATCGATTGGACCTTACGCCGTATATTAATTAACATTAAAATACCGTTACGAAAACTCAAACAAACTTTAAACACTCTTTAAAGTTGCTGGAAAATCAGCTTAAACATGCTTAAAAATAAATCGAAATTTATTTTCATGCTTTTCTAAAGAAAAGGGGAAGAACCGTTACAAACCTCCGTTGTAGACTTGACCGTTCGTCGCCAACGATGCTCCAACGAACAAAACGCAGCAGCCTCCTTTGTCTTGTGATCGCTGGAAAATTCTTCTTGAATGACACAATAACCACAGAGGTTACACCGGTATGACTCTAGGTCTAGGAGGCAAAAGACTTGTGGGAGTCTCTCTAAGAGGGAGGCTAGAGAGAATTCTAGGTCTTGTCTTGAGAGTCTAAGAGCAAGAGCAAAGTGTCAAGTGTCCTAGACCAATTAGGTCTAGTGTTCTATTTATAGAAGAGAGACCATGAATAAAATATTCAATTAAATCAAGCTTTTCCAAAATTGATTCAATCTTATTCCTTAATTAATCAATCATGATCAATCAATTCCACAATTGATTAATCTTTTCCACAAATGACTAATTACTTCCATAAGTGATTAGATCATTTCCATAAATGATTAATCACTTCCTTAAGTGATTAATTATTTCCATAATTGATTAATTCCCACCAATTAAATATCACATATTTAATTTCCGGCCTAGAATTAATTAATTTGCCCAAACACATTTTAGGCCTTAAATTAATTAATTCATTATTTGAACTCTTTCAAACTTCCATAAATTTATATTTGAATTTCCTCAAATATTAATTTCTCTCATAATAATATATCAATATATATTATATTTGTTTCCCTTAGTAAATTGAACATTTTCAATTTACATTTATTACTTAGTTGCCTCAAATTACTTTATGAGCTACCAGTGGGACCTAATGGACCTGCAGATCAGAAGCTCCAACGATGTGAGATTAATTGGTCAAACTCATTAACCACATTAATCAATATTCGTTAACTGTGTGTTCATTCCACTATAGACTCACAGTTGCACTCTTCTCACTGCAGACATATTTTCTGTGTCCACGGATATAGACCAATATCGACTAGTTAGTCCTTCACGAGTGTCCGTAACACCAGCTGGGTCAAATTACCGTTTTACCCCTGGGTTACCTCTATTTCCTTAAGTACCAATTCTCCTCTAATGAACAACCTGTTTGTGGTCCAACCATCAAACAGAAAAACCCTCTCGTGCCATTGAGAGGGTAGGACCCTTTGTTCAAGACTCGGAGTAACCACTTAAGGGAACACTCATCTGCTTCCCTAAAGTCGGGAATGAGTGAATTCCATCTTGTACGATTATGTTCCCAGCTCCCCATTCGGTCTTGTCCCCAAAGTAGTAGGCTTATTGAGTCGGCGTATTGGCCACTCTCACCCATACAAATCAAAGGACAATCTCTCATGAGCAGGAGTCCATAATCAACTCAGGATTAAGACTAAGTTGTCTAGGTCGTCCTAGTGAAATAGAAAACCAACTAGTTAACGGTGTTATAACCAGTGGTTACTATTTCGCGGTCCGGTCTTATGCAAACTCATTGCATAGGATACCCCCACTCGCATGTCTCCTACACGAACGCGTTGGATCGCAGCGTTTGTATCAAATACAAAGTGGGCCGTATCCATAGTGTCACCAGGATAAGGCACCCAGTCTTATCCCTATACTATAGACCCTTTAGGCTGTTTCTTGAACAATGATCCCATATGTCACTACATATAGTTCAAGACTCATATTACAGCCTTGGATGTCTAGTTTATTGGATTAGGGTTATTATTAGGCAAAGACAAATATAAAATAACTAATAACAATTAATAAAAAACATATCAATATTATTTCATTAATATCCGGTCAACGGTTACATTCACTATCTACGAGTTTTAGGGCATAAAACCCAACAAACCCCCACTTGAACTAAAACACTAGTTAGTGGGATGTAAATGCAATAATCTAAAGCTGGAAATGTCATGTATATAAATAATACAATGAACTAGGGCATCCTTATACCCATTATACATTTCTCCCACTTGCCCTAGATTAGATGGCATACATATCTCGTAGACCTAGACCCTCTAGATGACCCTCAAACACTTTAGCCGTGAGAGCCTTCGTAAATGGATCAGCGATGTTATGCTCCGAGGCGATCTTAGTGACGATCACATCTCCTCTTTGCACAATTTCTCGTATCAGGTGATACTTCCTCTCGATGTGTTTACCCCGTTTGTGGCTTCGAGGTTCTTTTGAGTTGGCTACAGCCCCACTGTTGTCACAGTATAGTGTTATGGGCACGTTCATATTTGGAACCACTTCCAAATCAGTCAAGAATTTTCTAAGCCATACTGCCTCCTTAGCTGCTGCGCAAGCTGCTACATACTCAGCCTCCATGGTTGAGTCTGCTATGCATCCTTATTTGATGCTTCTCCACACTACTGCTCCTCCATTGAGGGTGAATACTGACCCTGATGTGGATTTCCTTGAATCCTTATCAGCTTGAAAGTCAGAGTCAGTGTATCCAGTAAGAATCAAATCCTTAGCTCCATACACAAGCATGTAGTCCCTCGTTCTCCGAAGATACTTGAGGATATTCTTAACCGCTCCCCAGTGGTCCAACCCTGGATTAGACTGATACCTACTGACTACTCCCACTGCATAACATATGTCAGGCCTAGTGCAGAGCATAGCATACATTAAGCTGCCCACAGCTAAGGCGTAGGGAATGTGTCTCATGTTCTCAACTTCTTGAGGTGTCTTAGGAGATTGTTCCTTAGACAGGTGTACCCCATGTCTGAAGGGTAGTAGTCCCTTCTTGGAGTTTTGCATCGAATATCGAGACAACATCTTGTCAATATACGTTGCTTGAGACAGAGCTAGCGTTTTGTTCTTACGATCCCTAATGATTTGGATTCCCAGAACGTATTGAGCCTCTCCCAGATCTTTCATTTGGAATTGGGTTGCTAGCCATTTCTTAATGTCAGTGAGGTATCCTACATCATTCCCAATGAGTAGGATATCGTCTACATAAAGTATTAGAAAAGCTACTTTCCTTTTGTTGACTTTCTTGTACACACAAGGCTCATCAACGTTTTGGTCAAAGCCAAAAGATTTGATTGCAGTATCAAATCTAATGTTCCATGATCTGGACGCTTGTTTCAATCCATAAATGGATCGATTGAGCTTACAAACCTTTTGTTCCTGACCTTGGGCTATGAACCCTTCGGGTTGAGACATGAAGATATTCTCTTCAAGATTACCATTCAGAAAGGCAGTCTTGACGTCCATTTTCCATATTTCATAGTCATAATATGTGGCTATGGATAAGAGAATTCTTATGGACTTTAACATGGCTACAGGAGAAAAGGTTTCCTCATAGTCAACCCCTTCCTTTTGGGTATAACCCTTTGCCACTAGTCTAGCTTTGAAGGTCTGTACCTTTCCAGCTGCATCTCTTTTTCTCTTATAGATTCATTTGCACCCTATGGGTTTTACCCCATTTGGTAGATCTGTAAGTTCCCATACAGAATTGGAGTGCATTGACTCTATTTCCAGGTTCATGGCTTTGACCCATTCATCCGTATCTTCGTCATTCATTGCCTGTCGATAGGACAATGGATCCTCAATGCCATCATTAGGTATGACAACCTGAGTTTCAGTTAAACCCAAGTAGCGGTCAGGTTGTAATACAACCCTCCCACTGCGTCGAGGCATTCCCAACGTTTGAGATGGACGGGATGGATCTGAAGAACTAGTTCCTTCATCAACCCTTGTTGAAGGTCCAATCTCATCAACAACTCTTGATGATTCTTCAGTAGCTTCTCCTAATATTATTTTGTTGCGTGGTTTATGATCTCTCATGTGGTTTTCCTCTAAGAAAGTGGCGTTTGTCGATACAATCACCTTATTTTCTTGTGGGTCGTAGAAATAACCACCTCTCGTTTCTTTAGGGTAACCAACAAATTGGCACAGTTTTGAACGAGGTTCCAGTTTCTTAGGATTTGTCACAAGCACGTGTGCTGGACAACCCCAGATGCGAAAGTGATGCAAACTAGGTTTACGCCCCTTCCATAATTCGAAAGGTGTTTCAGAAACACTTTTCGAGGGAACATTGTTCAAGATGTATACTGCAGTCTCCACTGCATACCCCCAAAACGAGCTAGGCAATTGAGCATAGCTCATCATTGATCGAACCATGTCTAACAAGGTTCTATTTCTCCTTTCTGACACACCATTCTGCTGAGGTGTACCAGGGGCTGAGAGTTGAGATTGGATTCCATGTTCTATCATATAATCCTGGAATCTTTGATCCATATACTCCCCTCCTCGATCAGATCGAAGTACTTTAATAGATTTACCTAATAGGTTTTCAACTTCAGCCTTAAACTCCTTAAACTTTTCAAGGGCTTCAGACTTATGTCCCATTAGGTACAAGTAACCATATCTTGAATAATCATCTATAAATGAGATGAAATATTCGTACCCTCCTCGAGCTTTTACATTCATTGGACCACATAGATCCGAATGTATTAACTCTAAGGGTTCTTTGGCTCTGTAACCTTTTCCAGTAAAAGGTCTCTTTGTCATTTTTCCCTCGAGACAAGATTCACAAGGTGGTAGTGAATCATCTTCTAACTTACTTAGAAGTCCATTCTTTACCAAACGACCGATCCTATCGATGTTTATATGACCAAGTCTAAGATGCCAAAGATGAGTATTGTTACTTGTTGGAGAAATCTTTTGCCTTTTCCTTTGAGTTTCAGCAGTTTTAAATAATTCGTGATTTAAAAGTGCTTTGTTTTCGGTTGGTCTTAAAACATACAAGTTATTTTCCAATTTGGCTGAACAAATAAGTACACCATTTTTATAAATGAATGCTTCATTCATATCAAAAGTAACTGTATACGATTGTTCAATCAAACATGAAATAGAAATTAAGTTCCTCTTAATCTTGGGAACAATTAACAAACTTTCTAAAAGTAAGAATCTATTTCTAAAAAATAACTTCGCAGCTCCCACTGCTTTAGCTGAAATGACTTCTCCAGTTCCGACCCTGAGTGTCATTTCTCCATCGTTCAACTGCCGAAAGGAACTATTTTCCTGAAAAGAAGAGCAAACATGATTAGTTGCTCCTGAATCAAGTATCCAGGTAAACTCATCATGTTCTACCAGGCATGTTTCTAAAACAAGTAAATCAAATTTACCTTCCTTTTCCTTCTTTTTCTTAGCAAGGTACTTTGGGCAGTTTCTCTTCCAATGTCCATCTACATTGCAGTGGAAACACTTGCCCTTATCTGCCATAGCTTTGGCTTTTCCCTTGCTTTTAGCAGCAGTACTGGGAGCTTTCCCCTTGTTTCCTTTCTTCTTCTGAGTTTTCTTTGAAGAAGTGGCTACAGATTTAGTTCCAGAGGATGAACCCTTCTCGAACTTTCTTTTAGAGTGAACAACGTTTGCCTCTCCTTCTATCTGTCCCTTGTTCTTAAGAAGAGAATGATAGAGTTGTAGCTCATTCAGGAGGATAGTCAGGTTGAATGTTATTTTATTCATCATTGCATTGCTTCGAAACTGCAGAAAACTCTTCGGAAGAGATTCTAAGATGAATGCAACCTGACTACGCTCATCTATGACCGCCCCGTTTGCTTCTGCCACGTTGAATTGGACCATCATATCCAGGACATGCTCCCGAACAGACGTGCCCTCTTTCATGCGACAGCTATAAACGTATTTGAGAGCGTCATGGTGGAGTTGGTAGGACGGTTGTCCAAACATCTCCTGGAGAGAGTTCATAATCTCCCTCGCTGTTACCATGCCCTCATGCCTTTTAGCCAAAACTTCAGATAAGCTGGCTAGGATATAGACGCGAGTCTTATCATTGGCCTTTGTCCAGCGGTCATAAGCATCCTTAACTGCTTGGGATGCATTACGAGCAGGGGCTAGAGGACAATCCTCCGTTAAGACGAACCGCAGATCATCGACAACAAGAATCGTATTCAGGTTCGACTTCCACGTAGCATAATTTTCGCCGGTTAATTTCTCATTTTTAAGCAGAGAGACAATTGAGGAAGACATTGCTGAAATTTAAACAAACAATGACCGTATTAGTTATCTTTGCCTTAACCCATCATACAAGCAAACAATTGCACACAATCCAATCAATTTAGCAAAACAGACAATCACAGAACCCTAAAACTATTGATTTAGTTTTGCAACAATGTTTCAGAGGTTTAGAATATCAGCCACCGAAGGGTGATCAGGCACTCCTCCTTTGAAATGAGACACCTCTCAGCTAATTCTAATTCCAGAATAACTCATATTCCTATAGACATTAGCCACCGTTGTTCGGTCAAGGATTTGTTAACACTTTTAACTCATCCTCGTAAGTGTAACCCTCCCACTTTCAGATCTCAGAGGCACGCACCAACAGGCTACCGAAGGGAAAGACAACTGTTGGTGATTAGCCTAAGAGCTCCTATCCTATTCAGGAGTTCACGGTGTTCCGAATCCTATGATCAGGCCCTCCGAAGGGATGGTTGCGCCAGGACAACCTGCAGGCGGATCATAGTACTCTCACGGTGTGAACTATGGGCGGAGACCGAGGGATGAGTTGACACGTGTCCCGCTCCCACTTACTTTAGACATTTTTCCCATTCACCCTGATATTGATTCACGCAAACACTTTCCGAAGGGAGGCCGCTCCTAAGGCGACTCGAAGCCGAGCATGAACCTCACGTTGTGAATATAGGGACGTAGGAGCAAAACTTGATTTAAATCTCGTTTTGTAATTTTTCTCCCACTGAAAATGTCATACGGTTAATATAGGGTTGTTTAACTTAGATAGTATTCGGCTAAGTCAATCTATCTAAGTCTGATCATATTTTAACAATTATGGAAAGGATTCAACTGCAATCTTTTGGGTGAATTAAACCTCTTTTAATAAACCCAACATTGCAAGTCAACATTACTATGGTTAATTCAACTCAATGTTCGGGTCAGTTCCCAGGTAGGAGGTGTTCCGTAAACCGTCAACTTAAATACCCCCAACCTTAGACAGAACTTTACCGAGAGAGTTCCCTTATAACCTCAGTAATGTAGGGTCTTTACTCTAAAGATCTAGGTGCATTAAACACTTTTAATAAACCTAGTGACATTGCATGCTAACATTTAACTATGATTAATTCAACTCCGGTATTCCAGGTCAGTTCCCAGGTAGGAGGTGTTCCGTAAACCGTCAACTTAAATACCCCCAGCCTTAGACAGAACATTACCGGTGGAGTTCCCTTATAATCACAGCAATGATTTTCCTACTTAGTCAATTAAAACTATTTTTAATTCTAAGTAAGAAAAGATTCTAATCCTATTAGAAACTGATCTAGGTCTAATTAATTTTAAACAATTTAAAATTAATCCAATTTATCCTATGATCTTATGTTTGCATGCAAATCTTGATTATAGATTGACGGTTTCTAATCATTAATATTAAAGAACTATTTCAAATTTTAATGATTAATCCTATAATCAAGAATCTAGGGTTTAATTCATTTAACAATCTCATTCAAATTAAATAATTAAACCACACTTATTGCATGAATAATATAACTATTATATTATTAACTATGGATGTTTCATGCTTCATGCAATATTGATTTTCAATTATAAGCCAATCAAGAAAATCAATCAAGCATGCTTCATTCATCACATTAAACATAACTATTTATATTTAATTTAAGTAATGACATGCTTCATGCTTTCCAAATTTTTCATATAATCAATATACACTTATATTAAAAATATGAAAACAATTCCATGCATCTAAACATACATTATAACTATTTATAATATATATAAAAAAATGCATGAGCATGTTTATAACCTAAGGTGGGATTAAATATTCTATATGACATCCATAAAGCATATAAATAGCAATTGAACCGGTTAATTTTGGCCCCTAGGATAAAATAAAGCATTAAATTACAATAATTTTAGCTAAATTCTATCCTAAAAGCCCTCTGCAGCTCCCAAAATTGGTCTAGACAGCACGAACCGCCCCGAACCACCTCGAACCGGCTTCCAAAATCACGAACCATGCCAAAAATTGGCTGAACCGAACCAAATAGGTCCCAGCCCAGTCGAACCGGTCCGAACCGGACCGCCCACAGCTTGAACCGCGCCTGTTGAAGCCCTAATGCGCGCCGCCATCGTGACAGCGTCTCGACGCTGTGCGCTTTCCATATCTGGCGCCTGCGGTATCGAGACAGCGTCGAGACGCTGTTGAGGTAGCGTCCCGACGCTGTTGCGTCTGGAGGCAGAATCTGGGCAAAACAGCAGTGTTTTCTTCGGTTTTGGCCTCGATTTCAGCGGCGATTGCTTCGATTTTCATCTCATAAAAACCTATTCTAGACCCGGACTTACATAGGACTCGATTTTACATAAAATACCCGAAACACCGGGCCTTACATGATCAAAATCACATAAAAATAAAATCTATGGCCATAAAATTAACCTAAACAGTTCAACGCAAACCGAACATACATTATGCATAAATCCCACCTATTAGAGCCTATCGCAACTTTTAATATTAATTAATAGGGACAGCGATGGCTCTGATGCCGATTGAAGGGAATAAAAGTCCCCACGCAGCGGAAGCGCATCGATTGGACCTTACGCCGTATATTAATTAACATTAAAATACCGTTGCGAAAACTCAAACAAACTTTAAACACTCTTTAAAGTTGCTGGAAAATCAGTTTAAACATGCTTAAAAATAAATCTAAATTTATTTTCATGCTTTTCTAAAGAAAAGGGGAAGAACCGTTACAAACCTCCGTTGTAGACTTGACCGTTCGTCGCCAACGATGCTCCAACGAACAAAACGCAGCAGCCTCCTTTGTCTTGTGATCGCTGGAAAATTCTTCTTGAATGACACAATAACCACAGAGGTTACACCGGTATGACTCTAGGTCTAGGAGGCAAAAGACTTGTGGGAGTCTTTCTCTAAGAGGGAGGCTAGAGAGAATTCTAGGTCTTGTCTTGAGAGTCTAAGAGCAAGAGTAAAGTGTCAAGTGTCCTAGACCAATTAGGTCTAGTGTTCTATTTATAGAAGAGAGGCCATGAATAAAATATTCAATTAAATCAATCTTTTCCAAAATTGATTCAATCTTATTATTTAATTAATCAATCATGATCAATCAATTCCACAATTGATTAATCTTTTCCACAAATGACTAATTACTTCCATAAGTGATTAGATCATTTCCATAAATGATTAATCACTTCCTTAAGTGATTAATTATTTCCATAATTGATTAATTCCCACCAATTAAATATCACATATTTAATTTCCGGCCTAGAATTAATTAATTTGCCCAAACACATTTTAGGCCTTAAATTAATTAATTCATTATTTGAACTCTTTCAAACTTCCATAAATTTATATTTGAATTTCTTCAAATATTAATTTCTCTCATAATAATATATCAATATATATTATATTTGTTTCCCTTAGTAAATTGAACATTTTCAATTTACATTTATTACTTAGTTGCCTCAAATTACTTTATGAGCTACCAGTGGGACCTAATGGACCTGCAGATCAGAAGCTCCAACGATGTGAGATTAATTGGTCAAACTCATTAACCACATTAATCAATATTCGTTAACTGTGTGTTCATTCCACTATAGACTCACAGTTGCACTCTTCTCACTGCAGACATATTTTCTGTGTCCACGGATATAGACCAATATCGACTAGTTAGTCCTTCACGAGTGTCCGTAACACCAGCTGGGTCAAATTACCGTTTTACCCCTGGGTTACCTCTATTTCCTTAAGTACCAATTCTCCTCTAATGAACAACCTGTTTGTGGTCCAACCATCAAACAGAAAAACCCTCTCGTGCCATTGAGAGGGTAGGACCCTTTGTTCAAGACTCGGAGTAACCACTTAAGGGAACACTCATCTGCTTCCCTAAAGTCGGGAAGGAGTGAATTCCATCTTGTACGATTATGTTCCCAGCTCCCCATTCGGTCTTGTCCCCAAAGTAGTAGGCTTATTGAGTCGGCGTATTGGCCACTCTCACCCATACAAATCAAAGGACAATCTCTCATGAGCAGGAGTCCATAATCAACTCAGGATTAAGACTAAGTTGTCTAGGTCGTCCTAGTGAAATAGAAAACCAACTAGTTAACGGTGTTATAACCAGTGGTTACTATTTCGCGGTCCGGTCTTATGCAAACTCATTGCATAGGATACCCCCACTCGCATGTCTCCTACACGAACGCGTTGGATCGCAGCGTTTGTATCAAATACAAAGTGGGCCGTATCCATAGTGTCACCAGGATAAGGCACCCAGTCTTATCCCTATACTATAGACCCTTTAGGCTGTTTCTTGAACAATGATCCCATATGTCGCTACATATAGTTCAAGACTCATATTACAGCCTTGGATGTCTAGTTTATTGGATTAGGGTTATTATTAGGCAAAGACAAATATAAAATAACTAATAACAATTAATAAAAAACATATCAATATTATTTCATTAATATCCGGTCAACGGTTACATTCACTATCTACGAGTTTTAGGGCATAAAACCCAACAACATGTTCCAAAATTTGCTCCGTTTCCGTATTTCAGAGCTCGGAACCCAAAGTTCGTCCCAATGAGAGTTTTTCATATGGTTTGGACGAACTTGGTCCAAACTTTGCTCCGTTTGAGTTTTTGGAGAGTAAGGAACTCAAAGTTCGGCCCAATGGGAGTTCTTTAGGTGGTTTGGACGACACATGTTCCAAACTTTGCTCCGTTTCAGTATTTGAGAGCTCGGAACCCAAAGTTCGTCCCAATGAGAGTTTTTCATATGGTTTGGACGAACTTGGTCCAAACTTTGCGCCGTTTGAGTTTTCGGAGAGTAAGGAACTCAAAGTTCAGCCCAATGGGAGTTCTTTAGGTGGTTTGGACGACACATGTTCCAAACTTTGCTCCGTTTCAGTATTTGAGAGCTCGGAACCCAAAGTTTGTCCCAATGAGAGTTTTTCATATGGTTTGGACGAACTTGGTCCAAACTTTGCTCCGTTTGAGTTTTTGGAGAGTAAGGAACTCAAAGTTCGGCCCAATGGGAGTTCTTTAGGTGGTTTGGACGACACATGTTCCAAACTCTGCTCCGTTTCAGTATTTCAGAGCTCGGAACCCAAAGTTCGTCCCAATGAGAGTTTTTCATATGGTTTGGACGAACTTGGTCCAAACTTTGCTCCGTTTGAGTTTTTGGAGAGTCAGGAACTCAAAGTTCGGCCCAATGGGAGTTCTTTAGGTGGTTTGGACGACACATGTTCCAAACTTTGCTCCGTTTCAGTATTTCAGAGCTCGGAACCAAAAAGTTCGTCCCAATGAGAGTTTTTCATATGGTTTGGACGAACTTGGTCGAAACTTTGCTCCGTTTGAGTTTTTGGAGAGTAAGGAACTGAAAGTTCGGCCCAACGGGAGTTCTTTAGGTGGTTTGGACGACACATGTTCCAAACTCTGCTCCGTTTCAGTATTTCAGAGCTCGGAACCCAAAGTTCGTCCCAATGAGAGTTTTTCATATGGTTTGGACGAACTTGGTCCAAACTTTGCTCCGTTTGAGTTTTTGGAGAGTAAGGAACTCAAAGTTCGGCCCAATGGGAGTTCTTTAGGTGGTTTGGACGACACATGGTCCAAACATTGCTCCGTTTCAGTATTTCAGAGCTCGGAACCCAAAGTTCGTCCCAATGAGAGTTTTTCATATGGTTTGGACGAACTTCGTCCAAACTTTGCTCTGTTTGAGTTTTTGGAGATTCAGGAACTCAAAGTTCGGCCCAATGGGAGTTCTTTAGGTGGTTTGGACGACACATGTTCCAAACTTTGCTCCGTTTCAGTATTTCAGAGCTCGGAACCCAAAAGTTCGTCCCAATGAGAGTTTTTCATATGGTTTGGACGAACTTGGTCCAAACTTTGCTCCGTTTGAGTTTTTGGAGAGTAAGGAACTCAAAGTTCGGCCCAATGGGAGTTCTTTAGGTGGTTTGGACGACACATGTTCCAAACTCTGCTCCGTTTCAGTATTTCAGAGCTCGGAACCCAAAGTTCGTCCCAATGAGAGTTTTTCATATGGTTTGGACGAACTTGGTCCAAACTTTGCTCCGTTTGAGTTTTTGGAGAGTTAGGAACTCAAAGTTCGGCCCAATGGGAGTTCTTTAGGTGGTTTAGACGACACATGGTCCAAACATTGCTCCGTTTAAGTATTTCAGAGCTCGGAACCCAAAGTTCATCCCAAGGAGAGTTTTTCATATGGTTTGGATGAACTTGGTCCAAACTTTGCTCCGTTTGAGTTTTTGGAGAGTAACGAACTCAAAGTTCGGCCCAATGGGAGTTCTTTAGGTGGTTTGGAGGACACATGGTCCAAACATTGCTCCGCTTCAGTATTTCAGAGCTCGGAACACAAAGTTCGTCACAATGAGAGTTTTTTCATATGGTTTGGACGAACTTGGTCCAAACTTTGCTCCGTTTGAGTTTTTGGAGAGTAAGGAACTCAAAGTTCGGCCCAATGGGAGTTCTTTCTGTGGTTTGGACAAAACATGTTCCAAACTTTGCTCTGTTTCAATATTTCAGAGCTAGGAACCCAAAGTTCGTCCCAATGAGAGTTTTTCATATGGTTTGGACGAACTTGGTCCAAACTTTGCTCCGTTTGAGTTTTTAGAGAGTAAGGAACTCAAAGTTCGGCCCAATGGGAGTTCTTTAGGTGGTTTGGACGAAACATGTTTCAAACTTTGCTCTGTTTCAGTATTTCAGAGCTCGGAACCCAAAGTTCGTCCCAATGAGAGTTTTTCATATGGTTTGGACGAACTTGGTCCAAACTTTGCTCCGTTTGAGTTTTTGGAGAGTAAGGAACTGAAAGTTCGGCCCAATGAGAATTCTTTAGGTGGTTTGGACGACACATGGTCCAAACTTTGCTCCGTTTCAGTATTTCAGAGCTCGGAACCCAAAGTTCGTCCCAATTAGAGTTTTTCATATGGTTTGGACGAACTTGGTCCAAACTTTGCTCCGTTTGAGTTTTTGGAGAGTAAGGAACTCAAAGTTCGGCCCAATGGGAGTTCTTTAGGTGGTTTGGACGAAACATGTTCCAAACTTTGCTCCGTTTCAGTATTTCAGAGCTCGGAACCCAAAGTTCGTCCCAATGAGAGTTTTTCATATGGTTTGGACGAACTTGGTCCAAACTTTGCTCCGTTTGAGTTTTTGGAGAGTAAGGAACTCAAAGTTCGGCCCAATGAGAATTCTTTAGGTGGTTTGGACGACACATGGTCCAAACTTTGCTCCGTTTCAGTATTTCAGAGCTCGGAACCCAAAGTTCGTCCCAATGAGAGTTTTTCATATGGTTTGGACGAACTTGGTCCAAACTTTGCTCCGTTTGAGTTTTTGGAGAGTAAGGAACTCAAAGTTCGGCCCAATGGGAGTTCTTTAGGTGGTTTGGACGACACATGTTCCAAACTTTGATCCGTTTCAGTATTTCAGAGCTCGGAACCCAAAGTTCGTCCCAATGAGAGTTTTTCATATGGTTTGGACGAACTTGGTCCAAACTTTGCTCCGTTTGAGTTTTTGGAGAGTAAGGAACTCAAAGTTCGGCCCAATGGGAGTTCTTTAGGTGGTTTAGACGACACATGGTCCAAACATTGCTCCGTTTAAGTATTTCAGAGCTCGGAACCGAAAGTTCATCCCAAGGAGAGTTTTTCATATGGTTTGGATGAACTTGGTCCAAACTTTGCTCCGTTTGAGTTTTTGGAGAGTAACGAACTCAAAGTTCGGCCCAATGGGAGTTCTTTAGGTGGTTTGGAGGACCCATGGTCCAAACATTGCTCCGCTTCAGTATTTCAGAGCTCGGAACACAAAGTTCGTCCCAATGAGAGTTTTTTCATATGGTTTGGACGAACTTGGTCCAAACTTTGCTCCGTTTGAGTTTTTGGAGAGTAAGGAACTCAAAGTTCGGCCCAATGGGAGTTCTTTAGGTGGTTTGGACGACACATGTTCCAAACATTGCTCCGTTTCAGTATTTGAGAGCTCGAAACCCAAAGTTCGTCCCAATGAGAGTTTTTCATATGGTTTGGACGAACTTGGTCCAAACTTTGCTCCGTTTGAGTTTTTGGAGAGTAAGGAACTCAAAGTTCGGCCCAATGGGAGTTCTTTAGGTGGTTTGGACGACACATGGTCCAAACATTGCTCCGTTTCAGTATTTCAGAGCTCGGAACCCAAAGTTCGTCCCAATGAGAGTTTTTCATATGGTTTGGACGAACTTCGTCCAAACTTTGCGCTGTTTGAGTTTTTGGAGAGTCAGGAACTCAAAGTTCGGCCCAATGGGAGTTCTTTAGGTGGTTTGGACGACACATGTTCCAAACTTTGCTCCGTTTCAGTATTTCAGAGCTCGGAACCCAAAAGTTCGTCCCAATGAGAGTTTTTCATATGGTTTGGACGAACTTGGTCCAAACTTTGCTCCGTTTGAGTTTTTGGAGAGTAAGGAACTCAAAGTTCGGCCCAATGGGAGTTCTTTAGGTGGTTTGGACGACACATGTTCCAAACTCTGCTCCGTTTCAGTATTTCAGAGCTCGGAACCCAAAGTTCGTCCCAATGAGAGTTTTTCATATGGTTTGGACGAACTTGGTCCAAACTTTGCTCCGTTTGAGTTTTTGGAGAGTAAGGAACTCAAAGTTCGACCCAATGGGAGTTCTTTAGGTGGTTTAGACGACACATGGTCCAAACATTGCTCCGTTTAAGTATTTCAGAGCTCGGAACCCAAAGTTCGTCCCAAGGAGAGTTTTTCATCTGGTTTGGATGAACTTGGTCCAAACTTTGCTCCGTTGTAGTTTTTGGAGAGTAACGAACTCAAAGTTCGGCCCAATGGGAGTTCTTTAGGTGGTTTGGAGGACACATGGTCCAAACATTGCTCCGCTTCAGTATTTCAGAGCTCGGAACACAAAGTTCGTCCCAATGACAGTTTTTCATATGGTTTGGACGAACTTGGTCCAAACTTTGCTCCGTTTGAGTTTTTGGAGAGTAAGGAACTCAAAGTTCGGCCCAATGGGAGTTCTTTAGGTGGTTTGGACAAAACATGTTCCAAACTTTGCTCTGTTTCAGTATTTCAGAGCTAGGAACGCAAAGTTCGTCCCAATGAGAGTTTTTCATATGGTTTGGACGAACTTGGTCCAAACTTTGCTCCGTTTGAGTTTTTAGAGAGTAAGGAACTCAAAGTTCGGCCCAATGGGAGTTCTTTAGGTGGTTTGGACGAAACATGTTCCAAACTTTGCTCCGTTTCAGTATTTCAGAGCTCGGAACCCAAAGTTCGTCCCAATGAGAGTTTTTCATATGGTTTGGACGAACTTGGTCCAAACTTTGCTCCGTTTGAGTTTTTGGAGAGTAAGGAACTCAAAGTTCGGCCCAATGAGAATTCTTTAGGTGGTTTGGACGACACATGGTCCAAACTTTGCTCCGTTTCAGTATTTCAGAGCTCGGAACCCAAAGTTCGTCCCAATGAGAGTTTTTCATATGGTTTGGACGAACTTGGTCCAAACTTTGCTCCGTTTGAGTTTTTGGAGAGTAAGGAACTCAAAGTTCGGCCCAATGGGAGTTCTTTAGGTGGTTTGGACGACACATGTTCCAAACTTTGATCCGTTTCAGTATTTCAGAGCTCGGAACCCAAAGTTCGTCCCAATGAGAGTTTTTCATATGGTTTGGACGAACTTGGTCCAAACTTTGCTCCGTTTGAGTTTTTGGAGAGTAAGGAACTCAAAGTTCGGCCCAATGGGAGTTCTTTAGGTGGTTTAGACGACACATGGTCCAAACATTGCTCCGTTTAAGTATTTCAGAGCTCGGAACCGAAAGTTCATCCCAAGGAGAGTTTTTCATATGGTTTGGATGAACTTGGTCCAAACTTTGCTCCGTTTGAGTTTTTGGAGAGTAACGAACTCAAAGTTCGGCCCAATGGGAGTTCTTTAGGTGGTTTGGAGGACCCATGGTCCAAACATTGCTCCGCTTCAGTATTTCAGAGCTCGGAACACAAAGTTCGTCCCAATGAGAGTTTTTTCATATGGTTTGGACGAACTTGGTCCAAACTTTGCTCCGTTTGAGTTTTTGGAGAGTAAGGAACTCAAAGTTCGGCCCAATGGGAGTTCTTTAGGTGGTTTGGACGACACATGTTCCAAACATTGCTCCGTTTCAGTATTTGAGAGCTCGAAACCCAAAGTTCGTCCCAATGAGAGTTTTTCATATGGTTTGGACGAACTTGGTCCAAACTTTGCTCCGTTTGAGTTTTTGGAGAGTAAGGAACTCAAAGTTCGGCCCAATGGGAGTTCTTTAGGTGGTTTGGACGACACATGGTCCAAACATTGCTCCGTTTCAGTATTTCAGAGCTCGGAACCCAAAGTTCGTCCCAATGAGAGTTTTTCATATGGTTTGGACGAACTTCGTCCAAACTTTGCGCTGTTTGAGTTTTTGGAGAGTCAGGAACTCAAAGTTCGGCCCAATGGGAGTTCTTTAGGTGGTTTGGACGACACATGTTCCAAACTTTGCTCCGTTTCAGTATTTCAGAGCTCGGAACCCAAAAGTTCGTCCCAATGAGAGTTTTTCATATGGTTTGGACGAACTTGGTCCAAACTTTGCTCCGTTTGAGTTTTTGGAGAGTAAGGAACTCAAAGTTCGGCCCAATGGGAGTTCTTTAGGTGGTTTGGACGACACATGTTCCAAACTCTGCTCTGTTTCAGTATTTCAGAGCTCGGAACCCAAAGTTCGTCCCAATGAGAGTTTTTCATATGGTTTGGACGAACTTGGTCCAAACTTTGCTCCGTTTGAGTTTTTGGAGAGTAAGGAACTCAAAGTTCGACCCAATGGGAGTTCTTTAGGTGGTTTAGACGACACATGGTCCAAACATTGCTCCGTTTAAGTATTTCAGAGCTCGGAACCCAAAGTTCGTCCCAAGGAGAGTTTTTCATCTGGTTTGGATGAACTTGGTCCAAACTTTGCTCCGTTGTAGTTTTTGGAGAGTAACGAACTCAAAGTTCGGCCCAATGGGAGTTCTTTAGGTGGTTTGGAGGACACATGGTCCAAACATTGCTCCGCTTCAGTATTTCAGAGCTCGGAACACAAAGTTCGTCCCAATGAGAGTTTTTCATATGGTTTGGACGAACTTGGTCCAAACTTTGCTCCGTTTGAGTTTTTGGAGAGTAAGGAACTCAAAGTTCGGCCCAATGGGAGTTCTTTAGGTGGTTTGGACAAAACATGTTCCAAACTTTGCTCTGTTTCAGTATTTCAGAGCTAGGAACGCAAAGTTCGTCCCAATGAGAGTTTTTCATATGGTTTGGACGAACTTGGTCCAAACTTTGCTCCGTTTGAGTTTTTAGAGAGTAAGGAACTCAAAGTTCGGCCCAATGGGAGTTCTTTAGGTGGTTTGGACGAAACATGTTCCAAACTTTGCTCCGTTTCAGTATTTCAGAGCTCGGAACCCAAAGTTCGTCCCAATGAGAGTTTTTCATATCGTTTGGACGAACTTGGTCCAAACTTTGCTCCGTTTGAGTTTTTGGAGAGTAAGGAACTCAAAGTTCGGCCCAATGAGAATTCTTTAGGTGGTTTGGACGACACATGGTCCAAACTTTGCTCCGTTTCAGTATTTCAGAGCTCGGAACCCAAAGTTCGTCCCAATGAGAGTTTTTCATATGGTTTGGACGAACTTGGTCCAAACTTTGCTCCGTTTGAGTTTTTGGAGAGTAAGGAACTCAAAGTTCGGCCCAATGGGAGTTCTTTAGGTGGTTTGGACGACACATGTTCCAAACTTTGATCCGTTTCAGTATTTCAGAGCTCGGAACCCAAAGTTCGTCCCAATGAGAGTTTTTCATATGGTTTGGACGAACTTGGTCCAAACTTTGCTCCGTTTGTGTTTTTGGAGAGTAAGGAACTCAAAGTTCGGCCCAATGGGAGTTCTTTAGGTGGTTTAGACGACACATGGTCCAAACATTGCTCCGTTTAAGTATTTCAGAGCTCGGAACCCAAAGTTCCTCCCAAGGAGAGTTTTTCATATGGTTTGGATGAACTTGGTCCAAACTTTGCTCCGTTTGAGTTTTTGGAGAGTAACGAACTCAAAGTTCGGCCCAATGGGAGTTCTTTAGGTGGTTTGGAGGACACATGGTCCAAACATTGCTCCGCTTCAGTATTTCAGAGCTCGGAACACAAAGTTCGTCCCAATGAGAGTTTTTTCATATGGTTTGGACGAACTTGGTCCAAACTTTGCTCCGTTTGAGTTTTTGGAGAGTAAGGAACTCAAAGTTCGGCCCAATGGGAGTTCTTTAGGTGGTTTGGACGACACATGTTCCAAACTCTGCTCCGTTTCAGTATTTCAGAGCTCGGAACACAAAGTTCGTCCCAATGAGAGTTTTTCATATGGTTTGGACGAACTTGGTCCAAACTTTGCTCCGTTTGAGTTTTTGGAGAGTAAGGAACTCAAAGTTCGGCCCAATGGGAGTTCTTTAGGTGGTTTGGACGACACATGTTCCAAACATTGCTCCGTTTCAGTATTTGAGAGCTCGAAACCCAAAGTTCGTCCCAATGAGAGTTTTTCATATGGTTTGGACGAACTTGGTCCAAACTTTGCTCCGTTTGAGTTTTTGGAGAGTAAGGAACTCAAAGTTCGGCCCAATGGGAGTTCTTTAGGTGGTTTGGACGACACATGGTCCAAACATTGCTCCGTTTCAGTATTTCAGAGCTCGGAACCCAACGTTCGTCCCAATGAGAGTTTTTCATATGGTTTGGACGAACTTCGTCCAAACTTTGCGCTGTTTGAGTTTTTGGAGAGTCAGGAACTCAAAGTTCGGCCCAATGGGAGTTCTTTAGGTGGTTTGGACGAAACATGTTCCAAACTTTGCTCCGTTTCAGTATTTCAGAGCTCGGAACACAAAGTTCGTCCCAATGAGAGTTTTTCATATGGTTTGGACGAACTTGGTCCAAACTTTGCTCCGTTTGAGTTTTTAGAGAGTAAGGAACTCAAAGTTCGGCCCAATGGGAGTTCTTTAGGTGGTTTGGACGAAACATGTTCCAAACTTTGCTCCGTTTCAGTATTTCAGAGCTCGGAACCCAAAGTTCGTCCCAATGAGAGTTTTTCATATGGTTTGGACGAACTTGGTCCAAACTTTGCTCCGTTTGAGTTTTTGGAGAGTAAGGAACTCAAAGTTCGGCCCAATGAGAATTCTTTAGGTGGTTTGGACGACACATGGTCCAAACTTTGCTCCGTTTCAGTATTTCAGAGCTCGGAACCCAAAGTTCGTCCCAATGAGAGTTTTTCATATGGTTTGGACGAACTTGGTCCAAACGTTGCTCCGTTTGAGTTTTTGGAGAGTAAGGAACTCAAAGTTCGGCCCAATGGGAGTTTTTTAGGTGGTTTGGACGACACATGTTCCAAACTTTGCTTCGTTTCAGTATTTTAGAGCTTGGAACCCAAAGTTCGTCCCAATGAGAGTTTTTCATATGGTTTGGACGAACTTGGTCCACACTTTGCTCCGTTTGAGTTTTTGGAGAGTAAGGAACTCAAAGTTCGGCCCAATGAGAATTCTTTAGGTGGTTTGGACGACACATGGTCCAAACTTTGCTCCGTTTCAGTATTTGAGAGCTCGGAACCCAAAGTTCGTCCCAATGAGAGTTTTTCATATGGTTTGGACGAACTTGGTCCAAACTTTGCGCCGTTTGAGTTTTTGGAGATAAGGAACTCAAAGTTCGGCCCAATGGGAGTTCTTTAGGTGGTTTGGACGACACATGTTCCAAACTTTGCTCCGTTTCAGTATTTCAGAGCTCGGAACCCAAAGTTCGTCCCAATGAGAGTTTTTCATATGGTTTGGACGAACTTTGTCCAAACTTTGCTCCGTTTGAGTTTTTGGAGAGTAAGGAACTCAAAGTTCGGCCCAATGGGAGTTCTTTAGGTGGTTTGGACGACACATGTTCCAAACTTTGCTTCGTTTCAGTATTTCAGAGCTTGGAACCCAAAGTTCGTCCCAATGAGAGTTTTTCATATGGTTTGGACGAACTTGGTCCAAACTTTGCTCCGTTTGAGTTTTTGGAGAGTAAGGAACTCAAAGCTCGGCCCAATGGGAGTTCTTTAGGTGGTTTGGACGACACATGGTCCAAACATTGCTCCATTTCAGTATTTCAAAGCTCGGAACACAAAGTTCGTCCCAATGAGAGTTTTTCATATGGTTTGGACGAACTTGGTCCAAACTTTGCTCCGTTTGAGTTTTTGGAGAGTAAGGAACTCAAAGTTCGGCCCAATGGGAGTTCTTTAGGTGGTTTGGACGAAACATGTTCCAAACTTTGCTCCGTTTCAGTATTTCAGAGCTCGGAACCCAAAGTTCGTCCCAATGAGAGTTTTTCATATGGTTTGGACGAACTTGGTCCAAAGTTTGCTCTGTTTGAGTTTTTGGAGAGTAAGGAACTCAAAGTTCGGCCCAATGAGAATTCTTTAGGGTGTTTGGACGACACATGGTCCAAACATTGCTCCGTTTCAGTTATTCAGAGCTCGGAACCCAAAGCTCGTCCCAATGAGAGTTTTTCATATGGTTTGGACGAACTTGGTCCAAACTTTGCTCCTTTCTAGTTTTTGGAGAGTAAGGAACTCAAAGTTCGGCCCAATGAGAATTCTTTAGGTGGTTTGGACGACACATGGTCCAAACATTGCTCCGTTTCAGTATTTCAAAGCTCGGAACCCAAAGTTCGTCCCAATGAGAGTTTTTCATATGGTTTGGACGAACTTGGTCCAAACTTTGCTCCGTTTGAGTTTTTGGAGAGTAAGGAACTCAAAGTTCGGCCCAATGGGAGTTCTTTAGGTGGTTTGGACGACACATGGTCCAAACATTGCTCCGTTTCAGTATTTCAGAGCTCGGAACCCAACGTTCGTCCCAATGAGAGTTTTTCATATGGTTTGGACGAACTTCGTCCAAACTTTGCGCTGTTTGAGTTTTTGGAGAGTCAGGAACTCAAAGTTCGGCCCAATGGGAGTTCTTTAGGTGGTTTGGACGAAACATGTTCCAAACTTTGCTCCGTTTCAGTATTTCAGAGCTCGGAACACAAAGTTCGTCCCAATGAGAGTTTTTCATATGGTTTGGACGAACTTGGTCCAAACTTTGCTCCGTTTGAGTTTTTAGAGAGTAAGGAACTCAAAGTTCGGCCCAATGGGAGTTCTTTAGGTGGTTTGGACGAAACATGTTCCAAACTTTGCTCCGTTTCAGTATTTCAGATCTCGGAACCCAAAGTTCGTCCCAATGAGAGTTTTTCATATGGTTTGGACGAACTTGGTCCAAACTTTGCTCCGTTTGAGTTTTTGGAGAGTAAGGAACTCAAAGTTCGGCCCAATGAGAATTCTTTAGGTGGTTTGGACGACACATGGTCCAAACTTTGCTCCGTTTCAGTATTTCAGAGCTCGGAACCCAAAGTTCGTCCCAATGAGAGTTTTTCATATGGTTTGGACGAACTTGGTCCAAACGTTGCTCCGTTTGAGTTTTTGGAGAGTAAGGAACTCAAAGTTCGGCCCAATGGGAGTTTTTTAGGTGGTTTGGACGACACATGTTCCAAACTTTGCTTCGTTTCAGTATTTTAGAGCTTGGAACCCAAAGTTCGTCCCAATGAGAGTTTTTCATATGGTTTGGACGAACTTGGTCCACACTTTGCTCCGTTTGAGTTTTTGGAGAGTAAGGAACTCAAAGTTCGGCCCAATGAGAATTCTTTAGGTGGTTTGGACGACACATGGTCCAAACTTTGCTCCGTTTCAGTATTTGAGAGCTCGGAACCCAAAGTTCGTCCCAATGAGAGTTTTTCATATGGTTTGGACGAACTTGGTCCAAACTTTGCGCCGTTTGAGTTTTTGGAGATAAGGAACTCAAAGTTCGGCCCAATGGGAGTTCTTTAGGTGGTTTGGACGACACATGTTCCAAACTTTGCTCCGTTTCAGTATTTCAGAGCTCGGAACCCAAAGTTCGTCCCAATGAGAGTTTTTCATATGGTTTGGACGAACTTTGTCCAAACTTTGCTCCGTTTGAGTTTTTGGAGAGTAAGGAACTCAAAGTTCGGCCCAATGGGAGTTCTTTAGGTGGTTTGGACGACACATGTTCCAAACTTTGCTTCGTTTCAGTATTTCAGAGCTTGGAACCCAAAGTTCGTCCCAATGAGAGTTTTTCATATGGTTTGGACGAACTTGGTCCAAACTTTGCTCCGTTTGAGTTTTTGGAGAGTAAGGAACTCAAAGCTCGGCCCAATGGGAGTTCTTTAGGTGGTTTGGACGACACATGGTCCAAACATTGCTCCATTTCAGTATTTCAAAGCTCGGAACACAAAGTTCGTCCCAATGAGAGTTTTTCATATGGTTTGGACGAACTTGGTCCAAACTTTGCTCCGTTTGAGTTTTTGGAGAGTAAGGAACTCAAAGTTCGGCCCAATGGGAGTTCTTTAGGTGGTTTGGACGAAACATGTTCCAAACTTTGCTCCGTTTCAGTATTTCAGAGCTCGGAACCCAAAGTTCGTCCCAATGAGAGTTTTTCATATGGTTTGGACGAACTTGGTCCAAAGTTTGCTCTGTTTGAGTTTTTGGAGAGTAAGGAACTCAAAGTTCGGCCCAATGAGAATTCTTTAGGGTGTTTGGACGACACATGGTCCAAACATTGCTCCGTTTCAGTTATTCAGAGCTCGGAACCCAAAGCTCGTCCCAATGAGAGTTTTTCATATGGTTTGGACGAACTTGGTCCAAACTTTGCTCCTTTCTAGTTTTTGGAGAGTAAGGAACTCAAAGTTCGGCCCAATGAGAATTCTTTAGGTGGTTTGGACGACACATGGTCCAAACATTGCTCCGTTTCAGTATTTCAAAGCTCGGAACCCAAAGTTCGTCCCAATGAGAGTTTTTCATATGGTTTGGACGAACTTGGTCCAAACTTTGCTCCGTTTGAGTTTTTGGAGAGTAAGGAACTCAAAGTTCGGCCCAATGAGAATTCTTTAGGTGGTTTGGACGACACATGGTCCAAACTTTGCTCCGTTTCAGTATTTCAGAGCTCGGAACCCAAAGTTCGTCCCAATGAGAGTTTTTCATATGGTTTGGACGAACTTGGTCCACACTTTGCTCCGTTTGAGTTTTTGGAGAGTAAGGAACTCAAAGTTCGGCCCAATGAGAATTCTCTAGGTGGTTTGTACGACACATGGTCCAAACTTTGCTCCGTTTCAGTATTTGAGAGCTCGGAACCCAAAGTTCGTCCCAATGAGAGTTTTTCATATGGTTTGGACGAACTTGGTCCAAACTTTGCGCCGTTTGAGTTTTTGGAGATAAGGAACTCAAAGTTCGGCCCAATGGGAGTTCTTTAGGTGGTTTGGACGACACATGTTCCAAACTTTGCTCCGTTTCAGTATTTCAGAGCTCGGAACCCAAAGTTCGTCCCAATGAGAGTTTTTCATATGGTTTGGACGAACTTTGTCCAAACTTTGCTCCGTTTGAGTTTTTGGAGAGTAAGGAACTCAAAGTTCGGCCCAATGAGAATTCTTTAGGTGGTTTGGACGACACATGGTCCAAACTTTGCTCCGTTTCAGTATTTCAGAGCTCGGAACCCAAAGTTCGTGCCAATGAGAGTTTTTCATATGGTTTGGACGAACTTGGTCCACACTTTGCTCCGTTTGAGTTTTTTTAGAGTAAGGAACTCAAAGTTCGGCCCAATGAGAATTTTTTAGGTGGTTTGGACGACACATGGTCGAAACTTTGCTCCGTTTCAGTATCTGAGAGCTCGGAACCCAAAGTTCGTCCCAATGAGAGTTTTTCATATGGTTTGGACGAACTTGGTCCAAACGTTGCTCCGTTTGAGTTTTTGGAGAGTAAGGAACTCAAAGTTCGGCCCAATGGGAGTTTTTTAGGTGGTTTGGACGACACATGTTCCAAACTTTGCTTCGTTTCAGTATTTTAGAGCTTGGAACCCAAAGTTCGTCCCAATGAGAGTTTTTCATATGGTTTGGACGAACTTGGTCCAAACTTTGCTCCGTTTGAGTTTTTGGAGAGTAAGGAACTCAAAGCTCGGCCCAATGGGAGTTCTTTAGGGTGTTTGGACGACACATGGTCCAAACATTGCTCCGTTTCAGTATTTCAGAGCTCGGAACCCAAGGCTCGTCCCAATGAGAGTTTTTCATATGGTTTGGACGAACTTGGTCCAAACTTTGCTCCTTTCTAGTTTTTGGAGAGTAAGGAACTCAAAGTTCGGCCCAATGAGAATTCTTTAGGTGGTTTGGACGACACATGGTCCAAACATTGCTCCGTTTCAGTATTTCAAAGCTCGGAACCCAAAGTTCGTCCCAATGAGAGTTTTTCATATGGTTTGGACGAACTTGGTCCAAACTTTGCTCCGTTTGAGTTTTTGGAGAGTAAGGAACTCAAAGTTCGGCCCAATGAGAATTTTTTAGGTGGTTTGGACGACACATGGTCGAAACTTTGCTCCGTTTCAGTATTTGAGAGCTCGGAACCCAAAGTTCGTCCCAATGAGAGTTTTTCATATGGTTTGGACGAACTTGGTCCAAACTTTGCGCCGTTTGAGTTTTCGGAGAGTAAGGAACTCAAAGTTCAGCCCAATGGGAGTTCTTTAGGTGGTTTGGACGACACATGTTCCAAACTTTGCTCCGTTTCAGTATTTGAGAGCTCGGAACCCAAAGTTCGTCCCAATGAGAGTTTTTCATATGGTTTGGACGAACTTGGTCCAAACTTTGCTCCGTTTGAGTTTTTTGAGAGTAAGGAACTCAAAGTTCGGCCCAATGGGAGTTCTTTAGGTGGTTTGGACGACACATGTTCCAAACTTTGCTCCGTTTCAGTATTTCAGAGCTCGGAACCCAAAGTTCGTCCCAATGAGAGTTTTTCATATGGTTTGGACGAACTTGGTCCAAACTTTGCTCCGTTTGAGTTTTTGGAGAGTAAGGAACTCAAAGTTCGGCCCAATGAGAATTCTTTAGGTGGTTTGGACGACACATGGTCCAAACATTGCTCCGTTTCAGTTTTTTTTTTTTTTTTTTTTTTTTTTTTTTTTGCAAAGGTAGATGTATATAACTAAGCAAAAAGTGGACCTCATAGCCCGAGGCCAGGGCACAAATTAAACGAAGCTCACACCCCGAGCAGGGAAGCAAAAACTAAAACAGATCACAAGGAAACAACACTCACACCCCCAAGCAGGGAAGCAGAAGAAAAGAGCTCACACCCTGAGAAGGGAACCGACACTTAGGCAAAGCTCACACCCCGAGCAGAGGAGAAACACAAAAACAAAACGAAACAAAAAGCCCACCATTGCCTCATGCACCACAAGTACCAGATGACTAGGGAGAATCCGAAGCTAATGGGGGAGGATCCACATCCCCCTGAATCAACGCAAGTTCCTTAGACTCAACATCACCTCCTAGAGCCGCAAAGGGGTTAACTGGCAAGCACCCTTACACCCTAGGGGGAGACTTCAGAGGAGCTTTCTGTGGAGATCGTTTATCATCAGCCCTCTGGACAGGTCGCTCCTTACCCAAAACCTGCACCCACTGAAGTTTAGCACCAGAGGATACTGGACCTGGAGTCAGATGAGTTGTCTGGACTTGCACCAACTGATTAGTACCCGAAGAAGTCGAAGGGTGAGAAGGGACCTGAGGGTCAGGTCGAGCTCCTGCCTTAGGCGTAACCTCTGCCACAGGCCTCCTCGGGCTAGGAGGTGAGGGCTGAACGCTAGACACCACATGGCCCTGCTTAGGCCTACTCGCACAACTCAAAAACGAGTGCCTAAACACAGACCCTTGCAAAAGACAACCGACGTCGCTCCTCCGTTGCCTTATCAAGGCACACCGGCTTAGCAACGGCACTAGCCACCACACTTATCCCACTCGATGTCCATAACTCAAGCGGTAAATTAGATAACTTCACCCAAATAGGCACACTATCAAAAGAGAAGGTTTGAGGAACAATACCTGGAAACCACTTACGAAGAAGAAGAGGCTTACCTCCAATATGCCAAGGACCATTCGACAAAATCCAATCACAAGACGCTTCCTGTCTAAACTGGAAAACAATCAGGCCACTCTCCATCATAGTAATAGAAGGCTCCTCAAGATGCCCCCAAATGCGATTAACCAACCTAGATAAGACAGGGAAAGGAACTCGAGAGTCCACAAATTGGCCCACAAGTGAGCACTGCCACAATTTAATCCCCTCATTCACAATATCCTCAGAAGGCACCACCACCCGACGACCATTTACTACTCTAGGCGGAACAAATTGAAGCTTAGATGTTGAAGAAGAATTAGGCGTCCCAAATAATGCCGTCCAAGACCTCACCTCACCTTTATTAGAAGATGAGCCCATGCCCTTAGAAGGCCCAATCGGCCCACTTAAAGCCCCAACCGGACCCCCCTTCACAGATTGAGACTCACCAACCAGCCCACTTGACAAAGCCTTCACAGAACCTCCACCCACACTAGATTGCAAACCAGCATCCAAAAGCCCACTGGAAACAACCTTACCCATCCCACCCTTGCTAGAAGCTTTAAAAGGCCCAAAAGGCCCACTTGGATTAACATCCAGCACCACTGACTTCATGGAATCACCAACCAATCCACTCGTAGCCGACAACTTCACAGACTCCTTACCCACCGGTAACTTCATAGAATCAAGCCCACTTGATGAATCACTCGGCCCACTTGATGATGAAGGTTTCACGGAATCCACTGGCTCCAAAAGATCACTCGGCCCACATGACAGCCCACTTGAACAAACTGAAGCCTTCATGGATTGATCTTTACCACTCGACCCATTCTTCACAGACTTACCCACGGATCCTCCTTGATCCACCCGACCCAACTCGCCACCCTTCGGAGTCAACTCGCAAGGAACCATCGCCTGAACATCTAGGGTTTCATCAAGCGTACCCTAATTCAGCCGTTTCATCCGAGCATTCAACGCCTACAACTTCGACGGCTCAACCTCCAAGAAGAACTCCGGACTGTCATACCCAGCAAGTCCCTTCGCAGCAATCACAGCAGCGCACTCCATCTCATTCAACCCCGATGAAGACACCAACCCTTGCGCCTTCACCGCTTCACCAACAGCCGCATCAAACCCAACCTTTGCTCGTGCTTTCACCGCTGCTTGTAAATCAGATAAGCATAGCTTCCCTTTCAATGGAGACTTCTTCTTCCCCATCACAAAGGAAAAATCGCAGCAGCAAGTAAATCCACCGCCCCACTTGTTTGTACCACTTCCCACCGCCTAAACAATCTAAGGAGCGCTTGCACCGGCAACGAGAAACAAAACCACTTGCACCGTCAAACCAGCAGCACTCAAGACCCAATCAGTAGATAAAATTCAAAACGCAAACCAGCAATCCATCGCTTGCACCATCAATTGATCCACCGCTTGAACCCCACTCAACAATCCAGCACCGACTAAGCACTCGGTCCAATCATAACCAAACACAAACCACAACCAAATCGCACAAACGGCAGATAACAAATAATCATCAACCCATCACAATCGGAAACATGCCAACACAGCAAGTACGATCAAAGAACACCCGATCACACGAGCAAACGAAACCCAAAAGAGGAAAAATAAGGACGGCGGCGGCGCCGCCTTGCCGGGACCAGCCCCCTTTAGAAACCCTCAAAAAAAATTTAAAAAATTTGGGCGGTTAAATAAACAGTAAATTGCGTATATGAGAGATCGAACCCCCACCATGGAGCAACCAAGGAAAAAATTTGCGCGGTTAAATAAACAGTAAACTGCGTATATGCCAATGAGAGTTTTTCATATGGTTTGGACGAACTTGGTCCAAACTTTGCTCCGTTTGAGTTTTTGGAGAGTAAGGAACTCAAAGTTCGGCCCAATGGGAGTTCTTTAGGTGGTTTGGACGACACATGTTCCAAACTTTGCTCCGTTTCAGTATTTCAGAGCTCGGAACCCAAAGTTCGTCCCAATGAGAGTTTTTCATATGGTTTGGACGAACTTGGTCCAAACTTTGCTCCCTTTGAGTTTTTGGAGAGTTAGGAACTCAAAGTTCGGCCCAATGGGAGTTTTTTAGGTGGTTTGGACGACACATGGTCCAAACTTTGCTCCGTTTCAATTTTTGAGAGCTGAGAACCCAAAGTTCGTCCCAATTAGAGTTTTTCATATGGTTTAGACAAACTTGGTCCAAACTTTGCTCCGTTTGAGTTTTTGGAGAGTAAGTGATAGCGAGCATAGCTAGCTACTTTTACTTATTTAATTTAGCTAGTCTTTTATGATTTTTGGGCCATTTTATTGTGCTTTATTGTTTATTTTGTAGGAAAGCGATGATTAGAGCTAAAACGTGGAATTGGAGTTAATCGAGTGTTCGGGACGTGAAAATATGCCAAAGAACCGGAAAGTTCAAGCAACAAGGAGCCAAGAGAGGGCATTCTGCCCATCAGCGTCGAGACGCCACTCTTGGAGGGTCTCGACGCTGGTTTTCCTTAATTAGAAGAGGCGGCAGCGTCACAGCGTCGAGACGCTGTGACAATAGCGTCTCGACGCTACCGTTATTTCCATTCCAGACGCGCGTGTTTTAGAGGCAGCGTCGAGACGCTGTCTGGATAGCGTCTCGACGCTACGACGAAAAATCAGTATTTATAGTTCTTTTCGGCTAGGTTTTTGGGGGGATTCAATTTTGGGACCTTTGGGAGCCGTAAAACAGAGGAGAAAACAGAGGATTGAGGCTGGACAAGAGGGAGAAAAGCGGAAATCAACCCATCGTTCGTGGGGATCGTGACGGGGACGTTCGGTCTCGGCCTACATTGAGTTTTCTTTTCCCTTTCCTTTTCTCTAGTTAGATTTATGGTTTCATTATGTTTAGTTGAGCTTGTAATTACATTCATGAGTAGCTAAACTCATAGCTTAGGGATTGATGTAGTTGATTTTGTTTATGGATTGATTTATGGTTTAAGTTGTGCAATGTTGATTATGTTTGCAATCTTGATTTAATGCTTTCAATTAATTGGCCATTAGTTGAATGATTTAAGTTTTGAATCTAGCTCGGGAGAGGGGGTTTAATATAGACTTACTCAAGATTGCATGACTAAAGTTTACTTTCTAATTCGTGACGGTTTTAGATTAACTTTAGAATTGGTCAAAAGATCTCATTGCCTTGCATGTTAACCAACTTAGATAGGGATATCAAGTAGATTAATTTGCATGAGAATCAATTATACTCGGGAGAGGTAGTTGTGATAAAAGGGTCTTAGGCTCATAATTTCATTGTGCATAATAACTTAATCCTTAAAATCAATCCTAGACTAAATCGGCGAAATCAATTCCCTAAGTGTTTTTCCCAATTGAATTTCCACACTTTTTACTTGTTTTGATTTAGTTTTCATATCATTCATTCATCACTTTTTGATCCCTAAATAAAATTGAGCGAGATAATTCACAATACTTGATTTGCTTAAAAATCCAATCCAGAGGACGACACTCGTTTTTACGAACACTTTATTATTACTTGACCCGTGCGCTTGCGGTAAGGAAAAGTCCACATCAAGTTTTTGGCGCCGTTGCCGGGGATTGGCACATTTAGCTAGATTGATATTGTGAAAAAATTGTTTGATCTTAATTTAGGGTGTATTTTTATTTTGTAGATAGATTGCATTTCTTTTTCCTTATTTGTTTTCTTTCCATTTTTGTTAGTTTCCTATTTTAGTTCTTTCCTTATATGTTTGATTTTTTCCCTTATTTGTCTTTCCCTTATTTGCTTTTGTTTTTTATTTATTTTTTTTTCTTTCCTTTTTTGTTTGAGTCTTTGTCATTTGTTCTTGTTGGTTTTGTTTTTGTTATTTTATTTTTTTTATTTTTGTTTCCCTTATTTTATGTTTTGTTATTTTTGTTAGTTTTGTTTTTAGGTAGATTGCATTTTTTTTTCCTTTGTTGGTTTGTTTTCCATATTTAGATTTTTCCATATTTGATTGAGTTTTCCATAGATAGAATTTTTCTTTTTAGATTTTTCCTTTTTAGTATAGTTTTTCCTTATTTGCTAGTTTCCTTATTTGTTTTTGCCATATTTGTTTTTGCATTCCTTATTTGTTTATCTTTTCCTTTTGTAGATTATATTTTCCTTATTTAGATCAAGCATTTTCCTTTTCTAGTTTCTTTCCTAATTTATTTTCTCTCCTCCTAGGTAAGATTAATGCTTATTTTTGAGTCTGAGTCTCTTTATTTTGATCTTTCTCCTTTTATGTTTATTTTATACAAAAATAATAAAAATAATTCTGTTTCAGGGGCCCATGAGAAACTAGTAAGCTTGCTAGCGATAGTGAGTTTTATTGATTCAAGAAAGAAGGGTCCAAAGAAATACGAGAATTTTTATGTGCCTTGACAGAGACTGCACGAGCACGTCGAGCTAATGACGTTAAACAAGCGCTTATGGGAGGCAACCCAAGTAAGTTAGTTGTGTCTTTCTTTTGAGTTTTATTTATTGTTTGTGTTTGTTTTGTAGGTCTTGTTGTCTTTCTCTCCTTTGCTTTCAAGCTTTCAAGATTCCAAGCTTTCAGTCAAGAAGTCATCATTATTCCAGGCCAGTATTGTTCACTCCTTTCATTATTTTATTGTTCTCATGCTTGTTTATGCCTTATTTTCTTGATACATTGAGGACAATGCATGTTTTAAGTTTGGGGGTGGATTAGCATGTTTGTGGAGCCCTTGAGCATCTGAGTTCGGGCTAAAGTTTTGAGCTTTCTTTGAATTATGCATATGGTTGTTGTCTGGATGTATTTTTGCATGATTATGATGTCCTAGGATAGGCTTTCTTGTCAATTTTCAAGCTTGTGATGAGTTGTAAGCATGAGTGCCCAAAAAGGGAGACTTTTTAAAATTTTTCTAGGAGATGGCTTGCATGAGTAGAGTATTTGTCTTAGCTAGATTTGGATTTGAATGCTTAGGAGCGAATTATTAGGTTCATATGCTTGTTGTCACCTCGATAGGTGTAGGGTAGAGCTAAAGAGTTAATTTTTTTGCAAATTAGCATGTTTGATCTTGCTTAGGAGGAAAGAAAAGAATAATTGCTTATCATGCTCATAAAGAAAAAAATCAATTTTATTGTTACAATTTGAAATCGAGAAAGTCATGACTTGTGCGCACAAAGCAATGAGTAATAAAGATTTAAGCAAAAAGAGCTACCCCTGTTGTGATCAGTTAGGCCAACCAGAGAAATCTCAGGTTAAGGGTCCCTGCAATGGGTGTGTGAAAGCTAGTGCCACATATACTTGCTTAATTTAATTGTTAATTATAAGCACCTAAGTTGGGAGGAAAACAAACTAATTTGTTTCATTAACTCATTAGTGAAACCTTAGTGCCAGTGTAGAGGGAAGATGAGCTGAGAGTTTAATAATCCAATCCCGGGCTAGGTGGTTTGGACGACACATGTTCCAAACTTTGCTCCGTTTCAGTATTTCAGAGCTCGGAACCCAAAGTTCGTCCCAATGAGAGTTTTTCATATGGTTTGGACGAACTTGGTCCAAACTTTGCTCCGTTTGAGTTTTTGGAGAGTAAGGAACTCAAAGTTCGGCCTAATGGGAGTTCTTTAGGTGGTTTGGACGACACATGTTCCAAACTTTGCTCCGTTTCAGTATTTCAGAGCTCGGAACCCAAAGTTCGTCCCAATGAGAGTTTTTCATATGGTTTGGACGAACTTGGTCCAAACTTTGCTCCGTTCGAGTTTTTGGAGAGTAAGGAACCCAAAGTTCGGCCCAATGGGAGTTCTTTAGGTGGTTTGGACGACACATGTTCCAAACTTTGCTCCGTTTCAGTATTTCAGAGCTCGAACCCAAAGTTCGTTCCAATGAGAGTTTTTCATATGGTTTGGACGAACTTGGTCCAAACTTTGCTCCGTTTGAGTTTTTGGAGAGTAAGGAACTCAAAGTTCGGCCCAATGGGAGTTCTTTAGGTGGTTTGGACGACACATGTTCCAAACTTTGCTCCGTTTCAGTATTTCAGAGCTCGGAACCCAAAGTTCGTCCCAATGAGAGTTTTTCATATGGTTTGGACGAACTTGGTCCAAACTTTGCTCCGTTCGAGTTTTTGGAGAGTAAGGAACCCAAAGTTCATTCCAATGAGAGTTTTTCATATGGTTTGGACGAACTTGGTCCAAACTTTGCTCCGTTTGAGTTTTTGGAGAGTAAGGAACTCAAAGTTCGGCCCAATGAGAATTCTTTAGGTTGTTTGGACGACACATGGTCCAAACTTTGCTCCGTTTCAGTATTTGAGAGCTCGGAACCCAAATTTTACACCAATGAGAGTTTTTCATATGGTTTGGACGAACTTGATCGAAACTTTTCTCCGTTTGAGTTTTTGGAGAGTAAGGAACTCAAAGTTCGGCCCAATGGGAGTTCTTTAGTTGGTTTGGACGACACATGTTCCAAACTTTCCTCCGTTTCAGTATTTCAGAGCTCGGAACCCAAAGTTCGTTCCAATGAGAGTTTTTCATATGGTTTGGACGAACTTGGTCCAAACTTTGCTCCGTTTGAGTTTTTGGAGAGTAAGGAACTCAAAGTTCGGCCCAATGAGAATTCTTTAGGTGGTTTGGACGACACATGGTCCAAACTTTGCTCCGTTTCAGTATTTGAGAGCTCGGAACCCAAATTTTACCCCAATGAGAGTTTTTCATATGCTTTGGACGAACTTGGTCCAAACTTTGCTCCGTTTGAGTTTTTGGAGAGTAAGGAACTCAAAGTTCGGCCCAATGGGAGTTCTTTAGGTGGTTTGGACGACACATGTTCCAAACTTTGCTCCGTTTCAGTATTTCAGAGCTCGGAACCCAAAGTTCGTCCCAATGAGAGTTTTTCATATGGTTTGGACGAACTTGGTCCAAACTTTGCTCCGTTTGAGTTTTTGGAGAGTAAGGAACTCAAAGTTCGGCCCAATGGGAGTTCTTTAGGTGGTTTGGACGACACATGTTCCAAACTTTGCTCCGTTTCAGTATTTCAGAGCTCGGAACCGAAAGTTCGTCCCAATGAGAGTTTTTCATATGGTTTGGACGAACTCTGTCCAAACTTTGTTCCGTTTGAGTTTTTGGAGAGTAAGGAACCCAAAGTTCGGCCCAATGGGAGTTCTTTAGGTGGTTTGGACGACACATGTTCCAAACTTTGCTCCGTTTCAGTATTTCGGAGCTCGGAACCCAAAGTTCGTTCCAATGAGAGTTTTTCATATGGTTTGGACGAACTTGATCCAAACTTTGCTCCGTTTGAGTTTTTGGAGAGTAAGGAACTCAAAGTTCGGCCCAATGAGAATTCTTTAGGTGGTTTGGACGACACATGGTCCAAACTTTGCTCCGTTTCAGTATTTGAGAGCTCGGAACCCAATTTTACACCAATGAGAGTTTTTCATATGGTTTGGACGAACTTGGTCCAAACTTTGCTCCGTTTGAGTTTTTGGAGAGTAAGGAACTCAAAGTTCGGCCCAATGGGAGTTCTTTAGGTGGTTTGGACGACACATGTTCCAAACTTTGCTCCGTTTCAGTATTTCAGAGCTCGGAACCCAAAGTTCGTCCAAATGAGAGTTTTTCATATGGTTTGGACTAACTTGGTCCAAACTTTGCTCCCTTTGAGTTTTTCGAGAGTTAGGAACTCAAAGTTCGGCCCAATGGGAGTTCTTTAGGTGGTTTGGACGACACAAGGTCCAAACATTGCTCCGTTTCATTATTTCAGAGCTAGGAATCCAAAGTTCGTCCCAATGAGAGTTTTTCATATGGTTTGGACGAACTTGGTCCAAACTTTGCTCCGTTTGAGTTTTTGGAGAGTAAGGAACTCAAAGTTCGGCCCAATGGGAGTTCTTTAGGTGGTTTGGACGACACATGTTCCAAACTTTGCTCCGTTTCAGTATTTCAGAGCTCGGAACCCAAAGTTCGTCCCAATGAGAGTTTTTCATATGGTTTGGACGAACTTGGTCCAAACTTTGCTCCGTTCGAGTTTTTGGAGAGTAAGGAACCCAAAGTTCATTCCAATGAGAGTTTTTCATATGGTTTGGACGAACTTGGTCCAAACTTTGCTCCGTTTGAGTTTTTGGAGAGTAAGGAACTCAAAGTTCGGCCCAATGAGAATTCTTTAGGTTGTTTGGACGACACATGGTCCAAACTTTGCTCCGTTTCAGTATTTGAGAGCTCGGAACCCAAATTTTACACCAATGAGAGTTTTTCATATGGTTTGGACGAACTTGATCGAAACTTTTCTCCGTTTGAGTTTTTGGAGAGTAAGGAACTCAAAGTTCGGCCCAATGGGAGTTCTTTAGTTGGTTTGGACGACACATGTTCCAAACTTTCCTCCGTTTCAGTATTTCAGAGCTCGGAAACCAAAGTTCGTTCCAATGAGAGTTTTTCATATGGTTTGGACGAACTTGGTCCAAACTTTGCTCCGTTTGAGTTTTTGGAGAGTAAGGAACTCAAAGTTCGGCCCAATGAGAATTCTTTAGGTGGTTTGGACGACACATGGTCCAAACTTTGCTCCGTTTCAGTATTTGAGAGCTCGGAACCCAAATTTTACCCCAATGAGAGTTTTTCATATGCTTTGGACGAACTTGGTCCAAACTTTGCTCCGTTTGAGTTTTTGGAGAGTAAGGAACTCAAAGTTCGGCCCAATGGGAGTTCTTTAGGTGGTTTGGACGACACATGTTCCAAACTTTGCTCCGTTTCAGTATTTCAGAGCTCGGAACCCAAAGTTCGTCCCAATGAGAGTTTTTCATATGGTTTGGACGAACTTGGTCCAAACTTTGCTCCGTTTGAGTTTTTGGAGAGTAAGGAACTCAAAGTTCGGCCCAATGGGAGTTCTTTAGGTGGTTTGGACGACACATGTTCCAAACTTTGCTCCGTTTCAGTATTTCAGAGCTCGGAACCCAAAGTTCGTCCCAATGAGAGTTTTTCATATGGTTTGGACGAACTCTGTCCAAACTTTGTTCCGTTTGAGTTTTTGGAGAGTAAGGAACCCAAAGTTCGGCCCAATGGGAGTTCTTTAGGTGGTTTGGACGACACATGTTCCAAACTTTGCTCCGTTTCAGTATTTCGGAGCTCGGAACCCAAAGTTCGTTCCAATGAGAGTTTTTCATATGGTTTGGACGAACTTGATCCAAACTTTGCTCCGTTTGAGTTTTTGGAGAGTAAGGAACTCAAAGTTCGGCCCAATGAGAATTCTTTAGGTGGTTTGGACGACACATGGTCCAAACTTTGCTCCGTTTCAGTATTTGAGAGCTCGGAACCCAATTTTACACCAATGAGAGTTTTTCATATGGTTTGGACGAACTTGGTCCAAACTTTGCTCCGTTTGAGTTTTTGGAGAGTAAGGAACTCAAAGTTCGGCCCAATGGGAGTTCTTTAGGTGGTTTGGACGACACATGTTCCAAACTTTGCTCCGTTTCAGTATTTCAGAGCTCGGAACCCAAAGTTCGTCCAAATGAGAGTTTTTCATATGGTTTGGACTAACTTGGTCCAAACTTTGCTCCCTTTGAGTTTTTCGAGAGTTAGGAACTCAAAGTTCGGCCCAATGGGAGTTCTTTAGGTGGTTTGGACGACACAAGGTCCAAACATTGCTCCGTTTCATTATTTCAGAGCTAGGAATCCAAAGTTCGTCCCAATGAGAGTTTTTCATATGGTTTGGACGAACTTGGTCCAAACTTTGCTCCGTTTGAGTTTTTGGAGAGTAAGGAACTCAAAGTTCGGCCCAATGGGAGTTCTTTAGGTGGTTTGGACGACACATATTCCAAACTTTGCTCCGTTTCAGTATTTCAGAGCTCGGAACCCAAAGTTCGTCCCAATGAGAGTTTTTCATATGGTTTGGACGAACTTGGTCCAAACTTTGCTCCGTTTGAGTTATTGGAGAGGAAGGAACTCAAAGTTCGGCCCAATGGGAGTTCTTTAGGTGGTTTGGACGACACATGTTCCAAACTTTCCTCCGTTATAGTATTTCAGAGCTCGGAACCCAAAGTTCGTCCCAATGAGAGTTTTTCATATGGTTTGGACGAACTTGTTTCAAACTTTGCTCCGTTTGAGTTTTTGGAGAGTGAGGAACTCAAAGTTCGGCCCAATGGGAGTTCTTTAGGTGGTTTGGACGACACATGGTCCAAATATTGCTCCGTTTCAGTATTTCAGAGCTCGGAACCCAAAGTTCGTCCCAATGAGAGTTTTTCATATGGTTTGGACGAACTTGGTCCAAACTTTGCTCCGTTTGAGTTTTTGGAGAGTAAGGAACTCAAAGTTCGGCCCAATGAGAATTCTTTAGGTGGTTTGGACGACACATGGTCCAAACTTTGCTCCGTTTCAGTATTTGAGAGCTCGGAACCCAATTTTACACCAATGAGAGTTTTTCATATGGTTTGGACGAACTTGGTCCAAACTTTGCTCCGTTTGAGTTTTTGGAGAGTAAGGAACTCAAAGTTCGGCCCAATGAGAATTCTTTAGGTGGTTTGGACGACACATGGTCCAAACTTTGCTCCGTTTCAGTATTTGAGAGCTCGGAACCCAAATTTTACCCCAATGAGAGTTTTTCATATGCTTTGGACGAACTTGGTCCAAACTTTGCTCCGTTTGAGTTTTTGGAGAGTAAGGAACTCAAAGTTCGGCCCAATGGGAGTTCTTTAGGTGGTTTGGACGACACATGTTCCAAACTTTGCTCCGTTTCAGTATTTCAGAGCTCGGAACCCAAAGTTCGTCCCAATGAGAGTTTTTCATATGGTTTGGACGAACTTGGTCCAAACTTTGCTCCGTTTGAGTTTTTGGAGAGTAAGGAACTCAAAGTTCGGCCCAATGGGAGTTCTTTAGGTGGTTTGGACGACACATGTTCCAAACTTTGCTCCGTTTCAGTATTTCAGAGCTCGGAACCCAAAGTTCGTCCCAATGAGAGTTTTTCATATGGTTTGGACGAACTTGGTCCAAACTTTGCTCCGTTTGAGTTATTGGAGAGGAAGGAACTCAAAGTTCGGCCCAATGGGAGTTCTTTAGGTGGTTTGGACGACACATGTTCCAAACTTTCCTCCGTTATAGTATTTCAGAGCTCGGAACCCAAAGTTCGTCCCAATGAGAGTTTTTCATATGGTTTGGACGAACTTGTTTCAAACTTTGCTCCGTTTGAGTTTTTGGAGAGTGAGGAACTCAAAGTTCGGCCCAATGGGAGTTCTTTAGGTGGTTTGGACGACACATGGTCCAAATATTGCTCCGTTTCAGTATTTCAGAGCTCGGAACCCAAAGTTCGTCCCAATGAGAGTTTTTCATATGGTTTGGACGAACTTGGTCCAAACTTTGCTCCGTTTGAGTTTTTGGAGAGTAAGGAACTCAAAGTTCGGCCCAATGGGAGTTCTTTAGGTGGTTTGGACGACACATGTTCCAAACTTTGCTCCGTTTCAGTATTTCAGAGCTCGGAACCCAAAGTTCGTCCCAATGAGAGTTTTTCATATGGTTTGGACGAACTTGGTCCAAACTTTGCTCCCTTTGAGTTTTTGGAGAGTTAGGAACTCAAAGTTCGGCCCAATGGGAGTTTTTTAGGTGGTTTGGACGACACATGGTCCAAACTTTGCTCCGTTTCAATTTTTGAGAGCTGAGAACCCAAAGTTCGTCCCAATGAGAGTGTTTCATATGGTTTGGACGAACTTGGTCCAAACTTTGCTCCGTTTGAGTTTTTGGAGAGTAAGGAACTCAAAGTTCGGCCCAATGAGAGTTCTTTAGGTGGTTTGGACGACACATGGTCCAAACTTTGCTCCGTCTCAGTATTTCAGAGCTCGGAACCCAAAGTTTGTCCCAATGAGAGTTTTTCATATGGTTTGGACGAACTTGGTCCAAACTTTGCTCCTTTTGAGATTTATGAGAGAAAGGAACTCAAATTTCGGCCCAATGGGTGTTCTTTAGGTGGTTTGGACGACACATGGTCCAAACTTTTCTCCGTTTCAGTATTTGAGAGCTCGGAACCCAAAGTTCGTCCCAATGAGAGATTTTCATATGGTTTGGACGAACTTGGTCCAAACTTTGCTCCGTTTGAGTTTTTGGAGAGTAAGGAACTCAAAGTTCGGCCCAATGGGAGTTCTTTAGGTGGTTTGGACGACAAATGGTCCAAACATTGCTCCGTTTCAGTATTTCAGAGCTCGGAACCCAAAGTTCGTCCCAATGAGAGGTTTTTCATATGGTTTGGACGAACTTTGTCCAAACTTTGCTCCGTTTGAGTTTTTGGAGAGTAAGGAACTCAAAGTTCGGCCCAATGGGAGTTCTTTAGGTGGTTTGGACGACACATGGTCCAAACTTTGCTCCGTTTCAGTATTTCAGAGCTCGGAACCCAAAGTTCGTCCCAATGAGAGTTTTTCATATGGTTTGGACGAACTTGGTCCAAGCTTTGCTCCCTTTGAGTTTTTGGAGAGTTAGGAACTCAAAGTTCGGCCCAATGGGAGTTCTTTAGGTGGTTTGGACGACACATGGTCCAAACTTTGCTCCGTTTCAGTATTTCAGAGCTCGGAACCCAATGTTCGTCCCAATGAGAGTTTTTCATATGGTTTGGACGAACTTGGTCCAAACTTTGCTCCCTTTGAGTTTTTGGAGAGTTAGGAACTCAAAGTTCGGCCCAATTGGAGTTCTTTAGGTGGTTTGGACGACACATGGTCCAAACTTTGCTCCGTTTCAGTATTTCAGAGCTCGAAACCCAAAGTTCGTCCCAATGAGAGTTTTTCATATGGTTTGGACGAACTTGGTCAAAACTTTGCTCCCTTTGAGTTTTTGGAGAGTAAGGAACTCAAAGTTCGGCCCAATGGGAGTTCTTTAGGTGCTTTGGACAACACATGGTCCAAACTTTTCTCCGTTTCAGTTTTTGAGAGCTCGAAACCCAAAGTTCTTCCCTATGAGAGCTTTTTATATGGTTTGGACAAACTTGGTCCAAACTTTGCGCCGTTTGAGTTTTTGGAGAGTAAGGAACTCAAAGTTCGGCCCAATGAGAGTTCTTTAGGTGGTTTGGACGACACATGGTCCAAACTTTCCTCCGTTTCAGTATTTGAGAGCTTCCCCAAAGTTCGTCCGAATGAGAATTTTTCATATTGTTTGGACGAACTTGGTCCAAACTTTGCTCCATTTGAGTTTTTGGAGAGTGAGGAACTCAAAGTTCGGCCCAATGGGAGTTCTTTAGGTGGTTTGGACGAAACATGTTCCCAACTTTGCTCCGTTTTAGTATTTCAGAGCTCGGAACCCAAAGTTCGTCCCAATGAGAGTTTTTCATATGGTTTGGACGAAGTTGGTCCAAACTTTGCTCCGTTTGAGTTTTTGGAGAGTTAGGAACTCAAAGTTCGGCCCAATGGGAGTTCTTTAGGTGGTTTGGACGACACATGGTCAAAACTTTGCTTCGTTTCATTTTTTGAGAGCTCGGAACCCAAAGTTCGTCCGAATGAGAGTTTTTCATATTGTTTGGACGAACTTGGTCCAAACTTTGCTCCGTTTGAGTTTTTGGAGAGTAAGGAACTCAAAGTTCGGCCCAATGAGAGTTCTTTAGGTGGTTTGGAGGACACATGGTCCAAAGTTTGCTCTGTTTCAGTATTTCAGATCTCGAAACCCAAAGTTCGTCCCAATGAGAGTCTTTCATATGGTTTGGATGAACTTGGTCCAAACTTAACTCCGTTTGAGTTTTTGGAGAGTAAGGAACTCAAAGTTCGGCCAAATGAGAGTTCTTTAGGTGGTTTGGACGACACATGGTCCAAACTTAGCTCCGTTTCAGTATTTCAGAGCTCGGAACCCAAAGTTCGTCCCAATGAGAGTTTTTCATATGGTTTGGACAAACTTGGTCACAACTTTGCTCCCTTTTAGTTTTTAGAGAGTCAGGAACTCAAAGTTCGGCCCAATGAGAGTTCTTTAGGTGGTTTGGACAACACATGGTCCAAACTTTGCTCTATTTCAGTATTTGAGAGCTCGGAACCCAAAGTTCGTCCCAATGAGCGTTTTTCATATAGTTTGGACGAACTAGGTCCAAACTTTGCTCCGTTTGAGTTTTTGGAGAGTAAGGAACTCAAAGTTCGGCCAAATGAGAGTTCTTTAGGTGGTTTGGACGACACTGTTTGTTATGAACCAAGATGTCTTGTGTGATGCTAAAAAACAGATTCAAAATTAAGTTGTATTGAATGAAGTCAAATGTCAATAAAGTTGAAGTCAACTAGCATTGAAGGAACTCAAGTTCTATCGAATGAACTCAACTACATGTCAAGTTCATTAAGAGCAAGTCAAGCATCGATGATGGAACCACACTTCAAGCTACTTCAAAATACATCAAGTAGAGCTTCATTTATTCTTTGGGATGTTACAAGACATAGTTGGTTGATGGGGTTTTTAATTCTCGGATTTAAGGGAGTTTCTATGTAATTTTCAGTTTTTAAGTTTTGTTATCAATGTTTTAGGTTACAATTTAGCTAGTGGTCATTATGGTATTAATGAGGATGAGAGTTACAACTCTTCAAATGACCATAGGTTACTCTAGAGTTTAATTTTCAGGCTATAAAAAGCCATGTATGTTGTATTTGAAAAAGGGAAGACTTGGAAATGTAGTAAAATAAGCCTTTGAGCTTTTCCTTTAGCCTAGAGCTAAGTTTCTTTGCAATTCTATGTAGTTTAGGTTGCATGCTGAGAATCATTCAAGCTTGACTTGATCAATCATGCTTGTGGAGTGATTCGAATCTCAAGCAAGTTTCTTGCCTTGAGATATTTGATCGACAAGGTAATCCGGTTTTTACTTTCCTTGGGTTGATTTTCAAATCGGTTTTGGGGTTTTCAGATTTGAGATCTAAAGGTCTTGTTTTTCAGCAAGGTTGTTAGATCCATCTCTTGGAAGTTTCATAACATTTGGTATCAGAGCTTTAGGCTCAAGATCGGATATATGTTTCCTTTGCGTTTCTCTTGAATTTGTTTTTTCTTTCTTTGGTTTTTTTTAATCTGTCCAGTTTCGTAGTCTGCCTAAATGCTCCAAAAACTCATATTTCCGAAGGGTATTTCATCTTAATGTCTTCTATGATATTGTAGATCTTTGTTTAAGCTACAACTTTGCCTTCTTCATGGATTTCTAATTCAAATGTCTTGAGGGTGAAACGTCTGAAGTTTTGAAATCTGTTCTGGAAAAACTGCTATACCCGAGAATGTGTGTTCTTGTTTTGTTCTTGTCATTTTTGCCTCCAAAGCCTTATAGATCCGAATTGCATTGCTATAAATTCATCAATTGTGTTTTAATATGGCTTTTCACTTGCTGATTATATCAGTTACACATTCAATTTAAGCAAGAGTTGGCTGTTATGCATTAAATATGGACAGTTACATTTCTGCTCATTGAATTTTCCAGCCATTAGTTTCAGATTGTAACTCCTTTGTTTAAAGTCTAGCCAATGGTCTTAAATTCGGTCTTCCACTTTCCAAAGTGTTATAAATCACCTTCAGCACCATACACTTGTATTCAATATTAACAGAATTCCATCCTCCATATTCTCACATTCTGTCCATTTATTTCTCTCATTTCATAATTTTAATTTGGAATCCTTCTTAGAGGTTTAGCTTGTTTGATATATGCTTTCAATTACAAGAATTGCAAATTATCTTGGCTTTTCCACTTCCAATATTGAGAGATGAGAATGCGAGTTCATACCGAGTGATTTGTGAAAATGAGTGCAAACACAAGTGGCCCAAATTTCCATGAGTGTGAACAACGTAAGAGAGTGTTGTGAGGTTCTTTGTGTTTTCTTAAAGTGTTTTTGCAGCAATGATTCACAAAACAAAATTCGAGGACGAATTCTCTTGAAGAAGGGGAGGATGATATGAATCCTACCATACTATCCAAAACTAAAGAAAAGCTTCAAAATGGAGATTCATTAAATGCACTCAAGCTTCATTGAAGACAAGTCAAAGTGTCATTTATGGAACATGGACTTCAAGATACTTCAAGTGAGGTTTCAAGCATGGGAGGTTACAAATATTAATTGGCTGATTGCAAACTCCTATTCACGGATTTATGGTTCCTTTTGAATGTATTTTCAGTTTTACGTCATTTTATTTACTTTTTAGGTTACATTTAGTTAATGGCTGATTATGGTCATAAAGTTGGAATGTTACAACTCTTGAAATGCCTCATGGAAGGTCTAGGGTTTCAATTTCAAGGCTATATAATGCCATGTAATTCCTTTGTAAAAAAAAAGGAAGACTTGGAAATGTAGTAAAATAAGCCTTTGAGCTTTTCCTTTAGCCTAGAGCTAAGTTTCTTTGCAATTCTATGTAGTTTAGGTTGCATGCTTAGAATCATTCAAGCTTGACTTGATCAATCATGCTTGTGGAGTGATTCGAATCTCAAACAAGTTTCCTTGCCTTGAGATATTTGATCGACAAGGTAATCCGGTTTTTACTTTCCTTGGGTTGATTTTCAAATCGGTTTTGGGGTTTTCAGATTTGAGATCTAAAGGTCTTGTTTTTCAGCAAGGTTGTTAGATCCATCTCTTGGAAGTTTCATAACACTGTTGGGTTTAATGTCCTATAAACTCGTAGTTTGTAAATCATTAAACATATTCTATTTCCAATAAAGACGTTATTGAGGTTATTCAGTAAAAGATGTTATTGAATATGTAAATTGCGAATGATTAACCTAAATCCAATAAACTAAGATCCTTGGCTATAAAATGAATACTCGAACTATATGTAGGGACATATCATAGGATCAAGTTCAAGTTTATAGTCAAAATAGTCTATAGTATAAGGATAAGGTTGGGTACCTTATCCTGGAGACACTATGGACGCGGCCCACTTTGTATTAAGTACAAACGATGAGATTCTAAATTGTTCATGTGGTGACATGCGAGTGGGGGCATCCCATGCAATGAGTTTGCATAAGACTGGACCACGAAATAAGTCACTTTCTCTTTATAACGCCGTTTACTGAAGAAACTGACTATTTCTCATAGATGACCTAGGTAACTCGTTCTTAATCCTGAGCTATCTATGAACTTCTGTTTATGCGAGATTATCCTTTGATCTGCATGGGTGAGAGTGGCCAGCATCGCCGACTCGACAAGCCTACCATTTTGGGGATAAGATCGAATAGATAGCTGGGGACATAGTTTCGAAAGACGGAATTCACTCCTACCCTTTTCAGGGTTAGTAGATAGGTTGTTCCCTTAAGTACTAACTTCAGGACTTGAACAAGGGGCCCCACCCTCTTGTTAGATCGAGAGGGACTTAGGTTTGATGGTTGGACCGCAAACCGATTGTTCATTAGAGGATTAGTGGAACTTAAGGAACAAGAAGTACTATAGAGGTGAAACGGTTATTTGACCTAGCTATAGCTACGAACAACCTGTGAAGGAACGACTTACTAAACATGGTTAAATCAAGTGGACGGAAATATATCTATAGTGAGGGGAGTGCAACTATCGGGCTATAGTGGAGTGTCCCGATAGTTAACGAATGTTGGCTAGCTTAGATAATGAGATTAGTCGGTTAGCCTTGAATCGTTGGAGCCCATGATCTATAGGTCCATTAGGTCCCCCTACTAGCTCATATCGGATTAAAGCCTAGAATATTTTGATAGGAAACTTTGAATCGTTCAAAAACGGGAAATAGGGTTTTATCGTAAAACATGTTCGACACAATGATTTAATTATGAATTAAATTAGGAATTGAGAGATGAGGTATTTAAAAGTGTTTTAAATACCATATATATGTATTAGGAATCATATATAATTCATGACATTAGGTGATAAAGATTGATTAGGTCAATCATATCAAAATTACTTGGAAATGTCCCAATTAATTGCCTAGAAATCAATTTCAATTTTGAATTGAATTTGAAATGAATTGAAAGCTTAAAATTCACAATTAGGATTCAATTCATAGTGGATTTAGTGGTTTTTCCACTCTTGCATAATGATACATAGTGGAAAACAACACAAACATGCATTAGATGCATGTGTTGTGAAGTAGACACCTAGAATCCACTTTGAGTTGCATCTTGACCATGTGGCTAAGTGTCATGAAGCTTGTCTTTGCATGGGAGATGTCTATAAAAGGGGCTTGAATTAGATTCAAGAAGAGCAAGCTTTCATTTAGTGTTATGCTGCAAATTTTCTCCCTCAAATTCTCTCATTTCATCTCCTTCCAAAAGCTTGTACCATCAAGCATTCCCTTCCTATTTCTTTCTTCTATAGACTCCCAAAAGTCTTTCTAGGCCCAAGAGAATAGTAGGGAAGACTCTAGAGGTTGTCCAAGGAGCATAGGAGAGGCAAACACCACAAGGAGTTCCACATAAGTGAGCTACAAAGGTTGGTGTTCTCTCAACTCTATATTCTGTCTTTTATAGAACATGCATGCTTTAGGAGCAAAATTGAATGTCTTAAGTGCTTTCGATCTTCAATTGCTTCCGCATGTGTTATATGAACACCTTCAGACACATGGTCCAAACTTTGCTCCGTTTCAGTATTTAATAGCTCGGAAACCAAAGTTCGTCCCAATGAGAGTTTTTCATATGGTTTGGACGAACTTGGTCGCAACTTTGCTCCCTTTGAGTTTTTGGAGAGTTAGGAACTCAAAGTTCGGCCCAATGAGAGTTCTTTAGGTGGTTTGGACGACACATGGTCCAAACTTTGCTCCGTTTCAGTATTTGAGAGCTCGGAACCCAAAGTTCGTCGCAATGAGAGTTTTTCATATGGTTTGGACGAACTTGGTCCAAACTTTGCTCCGTTTGAGTTTTCGGAGAGTTAGGAACTCAAAGTTCGGCCCAATGAGAGTTCTTTAGGTGGTTTGGACGACACATGGTCAAAACTTTGCACCGTTTCAGTAATTCAGAGCTCGGAACCCAAAGTTCGTCCCAATGAGAGTTTTTCATATGGTTTGGACGAACTTGGTCCAAACTTTGCTCCGTTTGAGTTTTTGGAGAGTAAGGAACTCAAAGTTCGACCCAATGAGAGTTCTTTAGGTGGTTTGGACGACACATGGTCCAAACTTTGCTCCGTTTCAGTATTTAAGAGCTCGGAACCCAAAGTTCGTCCCAATAAGAGTCTTTCATATGGTTTGGATGAACTTGGTCCAAACTTTGCTCCGTTTGAGTTTTTGGAGAGTTAGGAACACAAAGTTCGGCCCAATGAGACTTCTTTAGGTTGTTTAGACGACACATGGTCCAAACTTTGCACCGTTTCAAAATTTCAGAGCTCGGAAACCAAAGTTCGTCAAAATGAGAGTTTTTCATATGGTTTGGACGAACTTGGTCGCAACTTTGCTCCCTTTGAGTTTTTGGAGAGTTAGGAACTCAAAGTTCGGCCCAATGGGAGTTCTTTAGGTGGTTTGGACGACACATGGTCCAATCTTTGCACCGTTTCAGTATTTCAGAGCTAGGAACCCAAAGTTCGTCTCAATGAGAGTTTTTCATATGGTTTGGAAGAACTTGGTCCAAACTTTGCTCCCTTTGAGTTTTCGGAGAGTTAGGAACTCAAAGTTCGGCCCAATGGGAGTTCTTTAGGTGGTTTGGACGAGACATGGTCCAAACTTTGCTCCGTTTCAGTATTTCAGAGCTCGGAACCCAAGGTTCGTCCCAATGAGAGTTTTTCATATGGTTTGGACGAACTTGGTCGCAACTTTGCTCCCTTTGAGTTTTTGGAGAGTTAGGAACTCAAAGTTCGGCCCAATGATAAATCTTTAGGTGGTTTGGACGACATATGGTCCAAACTTTGCTCCGTTTCAGAATTTGAAAGCTCAAAACCCAAAGTTCGTCCCAATATGTGTTTTTCATATGGTTGGGACGAACTTGGTCCAAACTTTGTGCCCTTTGAGTTTTTGGAGAGTAAGGAACTCAAAGTTAGGCCGAATGAAAATTCTTTAGTTGGGTTGGACGACACATGGTCCAAACTTTGCTCCGTTTCAGTATTTGAGAGCTCGGAACCCAAACTTCGTCCAAATGAGAGTTTTTCATATGGATTGGACGAACTTGGTCCCAACTTTGCTCCCTTTGAGTTTTTGGAGAGTTAGGAACTCAAAGTTCGGCCCAATGGGAGTTCTTTAGGTGGTTTGGACGACACATGGTCCAAACTTTCCTCCGTTTCAGTATTTCAGAGCTCGGAACCCAAAGTTCGTCTCAATGAGAGTTTTTCATATGGTTTGGACGAACTTGGTCGCAACTTTGCTCCCTTTGAGTTTTTGAAGAGTTAGGAACTCAAAGTTCGGACCAATGAGAGTTCTTTAGGTGGTTTGGACGACACATGGTCCAAACTTTGCTCCGTTTCAGTATTTGAGAGCTCGGAACCCAAAGTTCGTCCCAATGAGAGTTTTTCATATGGTTTGGACGAACTTGGTCAAAACTTTTCTCCGTTTAAGTTTTTGGAGAGTAAGGAACTCAAAGTTCGACCCAATGAGAGTTCTTTTGGTGGTTTGGACGACACATGGTCCAAACTTTGCACCGTTTCAAAATTTCAGAGCTCGGAACTAAAAGTTCGTCCCAATGAGAGTTTTTCATATGGTTGTGACGAACTTGGTCGCAACTTTGCTCCCTTTGAGTTTTAGGAGAGTTAGGAACTCAAAGTTCGGCCCAATGAGAGTTCTTTAGGAGGTTTGGACGACACATGGTCCAAACTTTGCTCCGTTTCAGCATTTGAGAGCTCGGAACCCAAAGTTCGTCCCAATGAGAGTTTTTCATATGGTTTGGACGAACTTGGTCCAAACTTTGCTCCGTTTGAGTTTTCGGAGAGTTAGGAACTCAAAGTTCGGCCCAATGGGAGTTCTTTAGGTGGTTTGGACGACACATGGTCCAAACTTTGCACATTTTCAGTATTTCAGAGCTCGGAACCCAAAGTTCGTCCCAATGAGAGTTTTTCATATGGTTTGGACGAACTTGGTCCAAACTTTGCTCTGTTTGAGTTTTTGGAGAGTAAGGAACTCAAAGTTCGACCCAATGAGAGTTCTTTAGCTGGTTTGGACGACACATGGTCCAAACTTTGCTCCGTTTCAGTATTTCAGAGCTCGGAACCCACAGTTCGTCCCAATAAGAGTCTTTCATATGGTTTGGATGAACTTGGTCTAAACTTTGCTCCGTTTGAGTTTTTGGAGAGTTAGGAACACAAAGTTCGGCCAAATGAGAGTTCTTTAGGTTGTTTAGACGACAGATGGTCCAAACTTTGCACCGTTTCAAAATTTCAGAGCTCGGAAACCAAAGTTCGTCCCAATGAGAGTTTTTCATATGGTTTGGACGAACTTGGTCGCAACTTTGCTCCTTTTGAGATTTTGGAGAGTTAGGAACTCAAAGTTCGGCCCAATGGGAGTTCTTTAGGTGGTTTGGACGACACATGGTCCAGACTTTGCACCGTTTCAGTATTTCAAAGCTAGGAACCCAAAGTTCGTCTCAATGAGAGTTTTTCATATGGTTTGGACGAACTTGGTCCAAACTTTGCTCCCTTTGAGTTTTCGGAGAGTTAGGAACTCAAAGTTCGGCCCAATGGGAGTTCTTTAGGTGGTTTGGACGAGACATGGTCCAAACTTTGCTCCGTTTCAGTATTTCAGAGCTCGGAACCCAAGGTTCGTCCCAATGAGAGTTTTTCATATGGTTTGGACGAACTTGGTCGCAACTTTTCTCCCTTTGAGTTTTTGGAGAGTTAGGAACTCAAAGTTCGGCCCAATGGGAGTTCTTTAGGTGGTTTGGACGACACATGGTCCAAACTTTGCACCGTTTCAGTATTTCAGAGCTAGGAACCCAAAGTTCGTCTCAATGAGAGTTTTTCATATGGTTTGGACGAACTTGGTCCAAACTTTGCTCCCTTTGAGTTTTCGAAGAGTTAGGAACTCAAAGTTCGGCCCAATGGGAGTTCTTTAGGTGGTTTGGACGAGACATGGTCCAAACTTTGCTCCGTTTCAGTATTTCAGAGCTCGGAACCCAAGGTTCGTCCCAATGAGAGTTTTTCATATGGTTTGGACGAACTTGGTCGCAACTTTTCTCCCTTTGAGTTTTTGGAGAGTTAGGAACTCAAAGTTCGGCCCAATGAGAGTTCTTTAGGTGGTTTGGACGACATATGGTCCAAACTTTGCTCCGTTTCAGTATTTGAGAGCTAAGAACCCAAAGTTCGTCCCAATGAGTGTTTTTCATATGGTTGGGACGAACTTGGTCCAAACTTTGCGCCCTTTGAGTTTTTGGAGAGTAAGAAACTCAAAGTTCGGCCGAATGAAAATTCTTTAGTTGGTTTGGACGACACATGGTCCAAACTTGGCTCCGTTTCAATATTTCAGAGCTCGGAACCCAAAGTTCGTCCCAATGAGTGTTTTTCATATGGTTTGGACGAACTTGGTCCAAACTTTGCACCCTTTGAGTTTTTGGAGAGTAAGAAACTCAAAGTTCGGCCGAATGAAAATTCTTTAGTTGGTTTGGACGACACATGGTCTAAACTTGGCTCCGTTTCAGTATTTGAGAGCTCGGAACCCAAAGTTCGTCCCAATGAGAGTTTTTCATATGGTTTGGACGAACTTGGTCCAAACTTTGCTCCGTTTGAGTTTTTGGAGAGTAAGGAACTCAAAGTTCGACCCAATGAGAGTTCTTTAGGTGGTTTGGACGACACATGGTCCAAACTTTGCTCCGTTTATGTATTTCAGAGGTCGGAACCCAAAGTTCGTCCCAATGAGAATCTTTCATATGGTTTGGATGAACTTGGTCCAAACTTTGCTCCGTTTGAGTTTTTGGAGAGTTAGGAACTCAAAGTTCGGCCTAATGAGAGTTCTTTAGGTGGTTTGGACGACACATGGTCCAAACTTTGCACCGTTTCAATATTTCAGAGCTCGGAACCCAAAGTTCGTCCCAATGAGAGTTTTTCATATGGTTTGGACGAATTTGGTCAAAACTTTGCTCCGTTTGAGTTTTTGGAGAGTAAGGAACTCAAAGTTCGACCCAATGAGAGTTCTTTAGGTAGTTTGGACGACACATGGTCCAAACTTTGCTCCGTTTAAGTATTTCAGAGCTCGGAACCCAAAGTTCGTCACAATGAGAGTATTTCATATGGTTTGGATGAACTTGGTCCAAACTTTGCTCCCTCTGAGTTTTCGGAGAGTTAGGAACTCAAAGTTCGGCCCATTGGGAGTTCTTTATGTGGTTTGGACGACACATGGTCCAAACTTCTCTCCGTTTCAATATTTCAGAGCTCGGAACCCAAAGTTCGTCCGAATGAGAGTTTTTCATATGGTTTGGACGAACTTGGTCGCAACTTTGCTCCCTTTGAGTTTTTGGAGAGTTAGGAACTCAAAGTTCGGCCCAATGAGAGTTCTTTAGGTGGTTTGGACGACAAATGGTCCAAACTTTGCTCCGTTTCAGTATTTGAGAGCTCGGAACCCAAAGTTCATCCCAATGAGAGTTTTTCATATGGTTTGGACGAACTTGGTCCAAACTTTTCTCCGTCTGAGTTTTGGGAGAGTTAGGAACTCAAAGTTCGGCCCAATGAGAGTTCTTTAGGTGGTTTGGACGACACATGGTCCAAACTTTGCACCGTTTCAGTATTTCAGAGCTAGGAACCCAAAGTTCGTCTCAATGAGAGTTTTTCATATGGTTTGGACGAACTTGGTCCAAACTTTGCTCCCTTTGAGTTTTCGGAGAGTTAGGAACTCAAAGTTCGGCCCAATGGGAGTTCTTTATGTGGTTTGGACGACACATGGTCCAAACTTCTCTCCGTTTCAATATTTCAGAGCTCGGAACCCAAAGTTCGTCCCAATGAGAGTTTTTCATATGGTTTGGACGAACTTGGTCGCAACTTTGCTCCCTTTGAGTTTTTGGAGAGTTAGGAACTCAAAGTTCGGCCCAATGAGAGTTCTTTAGGTGGTTTGGACGACACATGGTCCAAACTTTGCTCCGTTTCAGTATTTGAGAGCTCGGAACCCAAAGTTCATCCCAATGAGAGTTTTTCATATGGTTTGGACGAACTTGGTCCAAACTTTGCTCCGTCTGAGTTTTGGGAGAGTTAGGAACTCAAAGTTCGGCCCAATGAGAGTTCTTTAGGTGGTTTGGACAACACATGGTCCAAACTTTGCACCTTTTCAGTATTTCAGAGCTCGGAACCCAAAGTTCGTCATAATGAGAGTTTTTCATATGGTTTGGATGAACTTGGTCGCAACTTTGCTCCGTTTGAGTTTTCGGAGAGTTAGGAACTCAAAGTTCGGCCCAATGAGAGTTCTTTAGGTGGTTTGGACGACACATGGTCCAAACTTTCCACCTTTTCAGTATTTCAGAGCTCGGAACCCAAAGTTCGTCCCAATGAGAGTTTTTCATATGGTTTGGACGAACTTGGTCCAAAGTTTGCTCCGTTTGAGTTTTTAGAGAGTAAAGAACTCAAAGTTCGACCCAATGAGAGTTCTTTAGGTGGTTTGGACGACACATGGTCCAAACATTGCTTCGTTTCAGTATTTCAGAGCTCGGAACCCAAAGTTCGTCCCAATGAGTGTTTTTCATATGGTTTGGACGAACTTGGTCCAAACTTTGCGCCCTTTGAGTTTTTGGAGAGTAAGGAACTCAAAGTTCGGCCGAATGAAAATTCTTTAGTTGGTTTGGACGACACATGGTCCAAACTTGGCTCCGTTTCAGTATTTGAGAGCTCGGAACCCAAAGTTCGTCCCAATGGGAGTTTTTCATATTGTTTGGACGAACTTGGTCCAAACTTTGCTCCGTTTCGGTTTTTGGAGAGTAAGGAACTCAAAGTTCGACCCAATGAGAGTTCTTTATGTGGTTTGGACGACACATGGTCCAAACTTTGCTCCGTTTAAGTATTTCAGAGCTCGGAACCCAAAGTTCGTCACAATGAGAGTTTTTCATATGGTTTGGATGAACTTGGTCCAAACTTTGCTCCCTCTGAGTTTTCGGAGAGTTAGGAACTCAAAGTTCGGCCCAATGGGAGTTCTTTATGTGGTTTGGACGACACATGGTCCAAACTTCTCTCCGTTTCAATATTTCAGAGCTCGGAACCCAAAGTTCGTCCGAATGAGAGTTTTTCATATGGTTTGGACGAACTTGGTCGCAACTTTGCTCCCTTTCAGTTTTTGGAGAGTTAGGAACTCAAAGTTCGGCCCAATGAGAGTTTTTAGGTGGTTTGGACGACACATGGTCCAAACTTTGCTCCGTTTCAGTATTTGAGAGCTCGGAACCCAAAGTTCATCCCAATGAGAGTTTTTCATATGGTTTGGACGAACTTGGTCCAAACTTTGCTCCGTCTGAGTTTTGGGAGAGTTAGGAACTCAAAGTTCGGCCCAATGAGAGTTCTTTAGGTGGTTTGGACGACACATGGTCCAAACTTTGCACCTTTTCAGTATTTCAGAGCTCGGAACCCAAAGTTCGTCATAATGAGAGTTTTTCATATGGTTTGGATGAACTTGGTCGCAACTTTGCTCCGTTTGAGTTTTCGGAGAGTTAGGAACTCAAAGTTCGGCCCAATGAGAGTTCTTTAGGTGGTTTGGACGACACATGGTCCAAACATTGCTCCGTTTCAGTATTTCAGAGCTCGGAACCCAATGTTCGTCCCAATGAGTGTTTTTCATATGGTTTGGACGAACTTGGTCCAAACTTTGCACCCTTTGAGTTTTTGGAGAGTAAGGAACTCAAAGTTCGGCCGAATGAAAATTCTTTAGTTGGTTTGGACGACACATGGTCCAAACTTGGCTCCGTTTCAGTATTTGAGAGCTCAGAACCCAAAGTTCGTCCCAATGGGAGTTTTTCATATTGTTTGGACGAACTTGGTCCAAACTTTGCTCCGTTTCGGTTTTTGGAGAGTAAGGAACTCAAAGTTCGACCCAATGAGAGTTCTTTATGTGGTTTGGACGACACATGGTCCAAACTTTGCTCCGTTTCAATATTTCAGAGCTCGGAACCCGAAGTTCGTCCCAATGAGAGTTTTTGATATGGTTTGGACGAACTTGGTCCAAACCTTGCTACGTTTGAGTTTTTGGAGAGTTAGGAACTCAAAGTTCGGCCCAATGAGAGTTCTTTAGGTGGTTTGGACGACACATGGTCCAAACTTTGCACCGTTTCAGTATTTCAGAGCTCGGAACCCAAAGTTCGTCCCAATGAGAGTTTTTCATATGGTTTGGACGAACTTGGTCCAAACTTTGCTCCGTTTGAGTTTTTGGAGAGTAAGGAACTCAAAGTTCGACCCAATGAGAGTTCTTTAGGTGGTTTGGACGACACATGGTCCAAACTTTGCTCCGTTTATGTATTTCTGAGGTCGGAACCCAAAGTTCGTCCCAATGAGAATCTTTCATATGGTTTGGATGAACTTGGTCCAAACTTTGCTCCGTTTGAGTTTTTGGAGAGTTAGGAACTCAAAGTTCGGCCTAATGAGAGTTCTTTAGGTGGTTTGGACGAGACATGGTCCAAACTTTGCACCGTTTCAGTATTTCAGAGCTCGGAACCCAAAGTTCGTCCCAATGAGAGTTTTTCATATGGTTTGGACGAATTTGGTCAAAACTTTGCTCCGTTTGAGTTTTTGGAGAGTAAGGAACTCAAAGTTCGACCCAATGAGAGTTCTTTAGGTAGTTTGGACGACACATGGTCCAAACTATTCTCCGTTTAAGTATTTCAGAGCTCTGAACCCAAAGTTCATCACAATGAGAGTTTTTCATATGGTTTGGATGAACTTGGTCCAAACTTTGCTCCCTTTGAGTTTTCGGAGAGTTAGGAACTCAAAGTTCGGCCCAATGGGAGTTCTTTATGTGGTTTGGACGACACATGGTCCAAACTTCTCTCCGTTTCAATATTTCAGAGCTCGGAACCCAAAGTTCGTCCCAATGAGAGTTTTTCATATGGTTTCGACGAACTTGATCGCAACTTTGCTCCCTTTGAGTTTTTGGAGAGTTAGGAACTCAAAGTTCGGCCCAATGAGAGTTCTTTAGGTGGTTTGGACGACACATGGTCCAAACTTTGCTCCGTTTCAGTATTTGAGAGATCGGAACCCAAAGTTCATCCCAATGAGAGTTTTTCATATGGTTTGGACGAACTTGGTCCAAACTTTGCTCCGTCTGAGTTTTGGGAGAGTTAGGAACTCAAAGTTCGGCCCAATGAGAGTTCTTTAGGTGGTTTGGACGACACATGGTCCAAACTTTGCACCTTTTCAGTATTTCAGAGCTCAGAACCCAAAGTTCGTCATAATGAGAGTTTTTCATATGGTTTGGATGAACTTGGTCGCAACTTTGCTCCGTTTGAGTTTTCGGAGAGTTAGGAACTCAAAGTTCGGCCCAATGAGAGTTCTTTAGGTGGTTTGGACGACACATGGTCCAAACTTTCCACCTTTTCAGTATTTCAGAGCTCGGAACCCAAAGTTCGTCCCAATGAGAGTTTTTCATATGGTTTGGACGAACTTGGTCCAAACTTTGCTCCGTTTGAGTTTTTAGAGAGTAAAGAACTCAAAGTTCGACCCAATGAGAGTTCTTTAGGTGGTTTGGACGACACATGGTCCAAACATTGCTCCGTTTCAGTATTTCAGAGCTCGGAACCCAAAGTTCGTCCCAATGAGTGTTTTTCATATGGTTTGGACGAACTTGGTCCAAACTTTGCGCCCTTTGAGTTTTTGGAGAGTAAGGAACTCAAAGTTCGGCCGAATGAAAATTCTTTAGTTGGTTTGGACGACACATGGTCCAAACTTGGCTCCGTTTCAGTATTTGAGAGCTCGGAACCCAAAGTTCGTCCCAATGGGAGTTTTTCATATTGTTTGGACGAACTTGGTCCAAACTTTGCTCCGTTTCGGTTTTTGGAGAGTAAGGAACTCAAAGTTCGACCCAATGAGAGTTCTTTATGTGGTTTGGACGACACATGGTCCAAACTTTGCTCCGTTTCAATATTTCAGAGCTCGGAACCCGAAGTTCGTCCCAATGAGAGTTTTTGATATAGTTTGGACGAACTTGGTCCAAACCTTGCTACGTTTGAGTTTTTAGAGAGTTAGGAACTCAAAGTTCGGCCCAATGAGAGTTCTTTAGGTGGTTTGGACGACACATGGTCCAAACTTTGCACCGTTTCAGTATTTCAGAGCTCGGAACCCAAAGTTCGTCCCAATGAGAGTTTTTCATATGGTTTGGACGAACTTGGTCCAAACTTTGCTCCGTTTGAGTTTTTGGAGAGTAAGAAACTCAAAGTTCGACCCAATGAGAGTTCTTTACGTGTTTTGGATGACATATAGTCCAAACTTTGCTCCGTTTCAGTATTTGAGAGCTCGGAACCCAAAGTTCGTCCCAATGAGAGTTTTTCATATGGTTTGGACGAACTTGGTCGCAACTTTGCTCCCTTTGAGTTTTTGGAGAGTTAGGAACTCAAAGTTCGGCCCAATGAGAGTTCTTTAGGTGGTTTGGACGACACATGGTCCAAACTTTGCTCCGTTTCAGTATTTGAGAGCTCGGAACCCAAAGTTCATCCCAATGAGAGTTTTTCATATGGTTTGGACGAACTTCGTCCAAACTTTGCTCCGTCTGAGTTTTGGGAGAGTTAGGAACTCAAAGTTCGGCCCAATGAGAGTTCTTTAGGTGGTTTGGACGACACATGGTCCAAACTTTGCACCTTTTCAGTATTTCAGAGCTCGGAACCCAAAGTTCGTCATAATGAGAGTTTTTCATATGGTTTGGATGAACTTGGTCGCAACTTTGCTCCGTTTGAGTTTTCGGAGAGTTAGGAACTCAAAGTTCGGCCCAATGAGAGTTCTTTAGGTGGTTTGGACGACACATGGTCCAAACATTGCTCCGTTTCAGTATTTCAGAGCTCGGAACCCAATGTTCGTCCCAATGAGTGTTTTTCATATGGTTTGGACGAACTTGGTCCAAACTTTGCACCCTTTGAGTTTTTGGAGAGTAAGGAACTCAAAGTTCGGCCGAATGAAAATTCTTTAGTTGGTTTGGACGACACATGGTCCAAACTTGGCTCCGTTTCAGTATTTGAGAGCTCAGAACCCAAAGTTCGTCCCAATGGGAGTTTTTCATATTGTTTGGACGAACTTGGTCCAAACTTTGCTCCGTTTCGGTTTTTGGAGAGTAAGGAACTCAAAGTTCGACCCAATGAGAGTTCTTTATGTGGTTTGGACGACACATGGTCCAAACTTTGCTCCGTTTCAATATTTCAGAGCTCGGAACCCGAAGTTCGTCCCAATGAGAGTTTTTGATATGGTTTGGACGAACTTGGTCCAAACCTTGCTACGTTTGAGTTTTTGGAGAGTTAGGAACTCAAAGTTCGGCCCAATGAGAGTTCTTTAGGTGGTTTGGACGACACATGGTCCAAACTTTGCACCGTTTCAGTATTTCAGAGCTCGGAACCCAAAGTTCGTCCCAATGAGAGTTTTTCATATGGTTTGGACGAACTTGGTCCAAACTTTGCTCCGTTTGAGTTTTTGGAGAGTAAGGAACTCAAAGTTCGACCCAATGAGAGTTCTTTAGGTGGTTTGGACGACACATGGTCCAAACTTTGCTCCGTTTATGTATTTCTGAGGTCGGAACCCAAAGTTCGTCCCAATGAGAATCTTTCATATGGTTTGGATGAACTTGGTCCAAACTTTGCTCCGTTTGAGTTTTTGGAGAGTTAGGAACTCAAAGTTCGGCCTAATGAGAGTTCTTTAGGTGGTTTGGACGAGACATGGTCCAAACTTTGCACCGTTTCAGTATTTCAGAGCTCGGAACCCAAAGTTCGTCCCAATGAGAGTTTTTCATATGGTTTGGACGAATTTGGTCAAAACTTTGCTCCGTTTGAGTTTTTGGAGAGTAAGGAACTCAAAGTTCGACCCAATGAGAGTTCTTTAGGTAGTTTGGACGACACATGGTCCAAACTATTCTCCGTTTAAGTATTTCAGAGCTCTGAACCCAAAGTTCATCACAATGAGAGTTTTTCATATGGTTTGGATGAACTTGGTCCAAACTTTGCTCCCTTTGAGTTTTCGGAGAGTTAGGAACTCAAAGTTCGGCCCAATGGGAGTTCTTTATGTGGTTTGGACGACACATGGTCCAAACTTCTCTCCGTTTCAATATTTCAGAGCTCGGAACCCAAAGTTCGTCCCAATGAGAGTTTTTCATATGGTTTCGACGAACTTGATCGCAACTTTGCTCCCTTTGAGTTTTTGGAGAGTTAGGAACTCAAAGTTCGGCCCAATGAGAGTTCTTTAGGTGGTTTGGACGACACATGGTCCAAACTTTGCTCCGTTTCAGTATTTGAGAGATCGGAACCCAAAGTTCATCCCAATGAGAGTTTTTCATATGGTTTGGACGAACTTGGTCCAAACTTTGCTCCGTCTGAGTTTTGGGAGAGTTAGGAACTCAAAGTTCGGCCCAATGAGAGTTCTTTAGGTGGTTTGGACGACACATGGTCCAAACTTTGCACCTTTTCAGTATTTCAGAGCTCAGAACCCAAAGTTCGTCATAATGAGAGTTTTTCATATGGTTTGGATGAACTTGGTCGCAACTTTGCTCCGTTTGAGTTTTCGGAGAGTTAGGAACTCAAAGTTCGGCCCAATGAGAGTTCTTTAGGTGGTTTGGACGACACATGGTCCAAACTTTCCACCTTTTCAGTATTTCAGAGCTCGGAACCCAAAGTTCGTCCCAATGAGAGTTTTTCATATGGTTTGGACGAACTTGGTCCAAACTTTGCTCCGTTTGAGTTTTTAGAGAGTAAAGAACTCAAAGTTCGACCCAATGAGAGTTCTTTAGGTGGTTTGGACGACACATGGTCCAAACATTGCTCCGTTTCAGTATTTCAGAGCTCGGAACCCAAAGTTCGTCCCAATGAGTGTTTTTCATATGGTTTGGACGAACTTGGTCCAAACTTTGCGCCCTTTGAGTTTTTGGAGAGTAAGGAACTCAAAGTTCGGCCGAATGAAAATTCTTTAGTTGGTTTGGACGACACATGGTCCAAACTTGGCTCCGTTTCAGTATTTGAGAGCTCGGAACCCAAAGTTCGTCCCAATGGGAGTTTTTCATATTGTTTGGACGAACTTGGTCCAAACTTTGCTCCGTTTCGGTTTTTGGAGAGTAAGGAACTCAAAGTTCGACCCAATGAGAGTTCTTTATGTGGTTTGGACGACACATGGTCCAAACTTTGCTCCGTTTCAATATTTCAGAGCTCGGAACCCGAAGTTCGTCCCAATGAGAGTTTTTGATATAGTTTGGACGAACTTGGTCCAAACCTTGCTACGTTTGAGTTTTTAGAGAGTTAGGAACTCAAAGTTCGGCCCAATGAGAGTTCTTTAGGTGGTTTGGACGACACATGGTCCAAACTTTGCACCGTTTCAGTATTTCAGAGCTCGGAACCCAAAGTTCGTCCCAATGAGAGTTTTTCATATGGTTTGGACGAACTTGGTCCAAACTTTGCTCCGTTTGAGTTTTTGGAGAGTAAGAAACTCAAAGTTCGACCCAATGAGAGTTCTTTACGTGTTTTGGATGACATATAGTCCAAACTTTGCTCCGTTTCAGTATTTGAGAGCTCGGAACCCAAAGTTCGTCCCAATGAGTGTTTTTCATATGGTTTGAACGAACTTGGTCCAAACATTGCTCCCTTTGAGTTTTTGGAGAGTAAGAAACTCGAAGTTCGGCCCAATGAGAGTTCTTTACGTGGTTTGGACGACACATAGTCCAAACTTTGCTCCGTTTCAGTATTTGAGAGCTCGGAACCCAAAGTTCGTCCCAATGAGTGTTTTTCATATGGTTTGGACGAACTTTGTCCAAACTTTGCTCCCTTTGAGTTTTTGGAGAGTAAGGAACTCAAAGTTCGGCCGAATGAGAGTTCTTTAGTTGGTTTGGACGACACATGGTCCAAACTTTGCTCCGTTTAAGTATTTGAGAGCTCGGAACCCAAAGTTAATCAGAATGAGAGTTTTTCATATGGTTTGGACGAACTTGGACCAAACTTTGCTCCGTTTTACTTTTTGGAGAGTAAGGAACTCAAAGTTCGGCCCAATGAGAGTTCTTTAGGTGGTTTGGACGACACATGGTCCAAAGTTTGCTCCGTTTCAGTATTTCAGAGCTCGGAACCCAAAGTTCGTCCCAATGAGAGTCGTTCATATGGTTTGACGAACTTGGTCCAAACTTTGCTCCGTTTGAGTTTTTGGAGAGTAAGGAACTCAAAGTTCGGCCCAATGAGATTTCTTTAGGTGGTTTGGACGACACATGGTCCAAACTTTGCACCGTTTCAGTAATAAAGAGCTCGGAACCCAAAGTTCGTCCCAATGAGAGTTTTTCATATGGTTTGGACGAACTTGGACCAAACTTTGCTCCGTTTGAGTTTTTCGAGAGTAAGGAAGTCAAAGTTCCGCCCAATGAGAGTTCTTTAGGTGGTTTGCACGACACATGGTCCAAACTTTTGTCCGTTCCAGTATTTCAGAGCTCGGAACCCAAAGTTCGTCCCAATGAGAGTTTTTCATATGGTTTGGACGAACTTGGTCCAAACTTTTCTCCATTTGAGTTTTTGGAGAGTAAGAAACTCAAAGTTCGGCCCAATGAGAGTTCTTTAGGTGGTTTGGACGACATATAGTCCAAACTTTGCTCCGTTTCAGTATTTGAGAGCTCGGAACCCAAAGTTCGTCCCAATGAGTGTTTTTCATATGGTTTGGACGAACTTGGTCCAAACTTTGCTCCGTTTGAGTTTTTGGAGAGTAAGAAACTCAAAGTTCGGCCCAATGAGAGTTCTTTACGTGTTTTGGATGACATATAGTCCAAACTTTGCTCCGTTTCAGTATTTGAGAGCTCGGAACCCAAAGTTCGTCCCAATGAGTGTTTTTCATATGGTTTGAACGAACTTGGTCCAAACATTGCTCCCTTTGAGTTTTTGGAGAGTAAGGAACTCAAAGTTCGGCCGAATGAGAGTTCTTTAGTTGGTTTGGACGACACATGGTCCAAACTTTTCTCCGTTTTAGTATTTGAGAGCTCGGAACCCAAAGTTAATCAGAATGAGAGTTTTTGATATGGTTTGGACGAACTTGGACCAAACTTTGCTCCGTTTGACTTTTTGGAGAGTAAGGAACTCAAAGTTCGGCCCAATGAGAGTTCTTTAGGTGGTTTGGACGACACATGGTCCAAACTTTGCTCCGTTTCAGTATTTCAGAGCTCGGAACCCAAAGTTCGTCCCAGTGAGAGTTTTTCATATGGTTTGGACGAACTTGGTCCAAACTTTGCTCCGTTTGAGTTTTTCGAGAGTAAGGAACTCAAAGTTCCGCCCAATGAGAGTTCTTTAGGTGGTTTGCACGACACATGGTCCAAACTTTGCACCGTTTCAGTATTTCAGAGCTCGGAACCCAATGTTCGTCCCAATGAGAGTTTTTCATATGGTTTGGACGAACTTGGTCCAAACTTTGCTCCCTTTGAGATTTTGGAGAGTTAGGAACTCAAAGTTCGGCCCAATGGGAGTTCCTTAGGTGGTTTGGACGACACATGGTCCAAACTTTGCACCGTTTCAGTATTTCAGAGCTCGGAACCCAAAGTTCGTCCCAATGAGAGTTTTTCATATGGTTTGGACGAACTTGGTCCAAACTTTGCTCCCTTTGAGATTTTGGAGAGTAAGGAACTCAAAGTTCGGCCCAATGAGAGTTCTTTAGGTGGTTTGGACGACACATGGTCCAAACTTTGCACCGTTTCAGTATTAAAGAGTTCGGAACCCAAAGTTCGTCCCAATGAGAGTTTTTCATATGGTTTGGACGAACTTGGACCAAACTTTGCTCCGTTTGATTTTTTCGAGAGTAAGGAACTCAAAGTTCGGCCCAATGAGAGTTCTTTAGGTGGTTTGGACGACACATGGTCCAAACTTTGCTCCGTTTCAGTATTTCAGAGCTCGGAACCCAAAGTTCGTCCCAGTGAGAGTTTTTCATATGGTTTGGACGAACTTGGTCCAAACTTTGCTCCGTTTGAGTTTTTCGAGAGTAAGGAACTCAAAGTTCCGCCCAATGAGAGTTCTTTAGGTGGTTTGCACGACACATGGTCCAAACTTTGCACCGTTTCAGTATTTCAGAGCTCGGAACCCAATGTTCGTCCCAATGAGAGTTCTTCATATGGTTTGGACGAACTTGGTCCAAACTTTGCTCCCTTTGAGATTTTGGAGAGTTAGGAACTCAAAGTTCGGCCCAATGGGAGTTCTTTAGGTGGTTTGGACGACACATGGTCCAAACTTTGCACCGTTTCAGTATTTCAGAGCTCGGAAGCCAAAGTTCGTCCCAATGAGAGTTTTTCATATGGTTTGGACGAACTTGGTCCAAACTTTGCTCCGTTTGAGGTTTTGGAGAGTAAGAAACTCAAAGTTCGGCCCAATGAGAGTTCTTTACGTGGTTTGGACGACACATAGTCCAAACTTTGCTCCGTTTCAGTATTTGAGAGCTCGGAACCCAAAGTTCGTCCCAATGAGTGTTTTTCATATGGTTTGAACGAACTTGGTCCAAACTTTGCTCCCTTTGAGATTTTGGAGAGTAAGGAACTCAAAGTTCGGCCCAATGAGAGTTCTTTAGGTGGTTTGGACGACACATGGTCCAAACTTTGCACCGTTTCAGTATTAAAGAGTTCGGAACCCAAAGTTCGTCCCAATGAGAGTTTTTCATATGGTTTGGACGAACTTGGACCAAACTTTGCTCCGTTTGAGTTTTTCGAGAGTAAGGAACTCAAAGTTCGGCCCAATGAGAGTTCTTTAGGTGGTTTGCACGACACATTGTCCAAACTTTTCTCCGTTTTAGTATTTCAGAGCTCGGAACCCAAAGTTCGTCCCAATGAGAGTCTTTCATATGGTTTGGATGAACTTGCTCCAAACTTTGCTCCGTTTGAGTTTTTGGAGAGTAAGGAACTCAAAGTTCGGCCCAATGAGAGTTCTTTAGGTGGTTTGGACGACACATGGTCCAAACTTTGCACCGTTTCAGTATTTCAGAGCTCGGAACCCAATGTTCGTCCCAATGAGAGTTTTTCATATGGTTTGGACGAACTTTGTCCAAACTTTGCTCCCTTTGAGTTTTTGGAGAGTAAGGAACTCAAAGTTCGGCCGAATGAGAGTTCTTTAGTTGGTTTGGACGACACATGGTCCAAACTTTGCTCCGTTTAAGTATTTGAGAGCTCGGAACCCAAAGTTAATCAGAATGAGAGTTTTTCATATGGTTTGGACGAACTTGGACCAAACTTTGCTCCGTTTTACTTTTTGGAGAGTAAGGAACTCAAAGTTCGGCCCAATGAGAGTTCTTTAGGTGGTTTGGACGACACATGGTCCAAAGTTTGCTCCGTTTCAGTATTTCAGAGCTCGGAACCCAAAGTTCGTCCCAATGAGAGTCTTTCATATGGTTTGACGAACTTGGTCCAAACTTTGCTCCGTTTGAGTTTTTGGAGAGTAAGGAACTCAAAGTTCGGCCCAATGAGATTTCTTTAGGTGGTTTGGACGACACATGGTCCAAACTTTGCACCGTTTCAGTAATAAAGAGCTCGGAACCCAAAGTTCGTCCCAATGAGAGTTTTTCATATGGTTTGGACGAACTTGGACCAAACTTTGCTCCGTTTGAGTTTTTCGAGAGTAAGGAAGTCAAAGTTCCGCCCAATGAGAGTTCTTTAGGTGGTTTGCACGACACATGGTCCAAACTTTTGTCCGTTCCAGTATTTCAGAGCTCGGAACCCAAAGTTCGTCCCAATGAGAGTTTTTCATATGGTTTGGACGAACTTGGTCCAAACTTTTCTCCATTTGAGTTTTTGGAGAGTAAGAAACTCAAAGTTCGGCCCAATGAGAGTTCTTTAGGTGGTTTGGACGACATATAGTCCAAACTTTGCTCCGTTTCAGTATTTGAGAGCTCGGAACCCAAAGTTCGTCCCAATGAGTGTTTTTCATATGGTTTGGACGAACTTGGTCCAAACTTTGCTCCGTTTGAGTTTTTGGAGAGTAAGAAACTCAAAGTTCGGCCCAATGAGAGTTCTTTACGTGTTTTGGATGACATATAGTCCAAACTTTGCTCCGTTTCAGTATTTGAGAGCTCGGAACCCAAAGTTCGTCCCAATGAGTGTTTTTCATATGGTTTGAACGAACTTGGTCCAAACATTGCTCCCTTTGAGTTTTTGGAGAGTAAGGAACTCAAAGTTCGGCCGAATGAGAGTTCTTTAGTTGGTTTGGACGACACATGGTCCAAACTTTTCTCCGTTTTAGTATTTGAGAGCTCGGAACCCAAAGTTAATCAGAATGAGAGTTTTTGATATGGTTTGGACGAACTTGGACCAAACTTTGCTCCGTTTGACTTTTTGGAGAGTAAGGAACTCAAAGTTCGGCCCAATGAGAGTTCTTTAGGTGGTTTGGACGACACATGGTCCAAACTTTGCTCCGTTTCAGTATTTCAGAGCTCGGAACCCAAAGTTCGTCCCAGTGAGAGTTTTTCATATGGTTTGGACGAACTTGGTCCAAACTTTGCTCCGTTTGAGTTTTTCGAGAGTAAGGAACTCAAAGTTCCGCCCAATGAGAGTTCTTTAGGTGGTTTGCACGACACATGGTCCAAACTTTGCACCGTTTCAGTATTTCAGAGCTCGGAACCCAATGTTCGTCCCAATGAGAGTTTTTCATATGGTTTGGACGAACTTGGTCCAAACTTTGCTCCCTTTGAGATTTTGGAGAGTTAGGAACTCAAAGTTCGGCCCAATGGGAGTTCCTTAGGTGGTTTGGACGACACATGGTCCAAACTTTGCACCGTTTCAGTATTTCAGAGCTCGGAACCCAAAGTTCGTCCCAATGAGAGTTTTTCATATGGTTTGGACGAACTTGGTCCAAACTTTGCTCCCTTTGAGATTTTGGAGAGTAAGGAACTCAAAGTTCGGCCCAATGAGAGTTCTTTAGGTGGTTTGGACGACACATGGTCCAAACTTTGCACCGTTTCAGTATTAAAGAGTTCGGAACCCAAAGTTCGTCCCAATGAGAGTTTTTCATATGGTTTGGACGAACTTGGACCAAACTTTGCTCCGCTTGATTTTTTCGAGAGTAAGGAACTCAAAGTTCAGCCCAATGAGAGTTCTTTAGGTGGTTTGGACGACACATGGTCCAAACTTTGCTCCATTTCAGTATTTCAGAGCTCGGAACCCAAAGTTCGTCCCAGTGAGAGTTTTTCATATGGTTTGGACGAACTTGGTCCAAACTTTGCTCCGTTTGAGTTTTTCGAGAGTAAGGAACTCAAAGTTCCGCCCAATGAGAGTTCTTTAGGTGGTTTGCACGACACATGGTCCAAACTTTGCACCGTTTCAGTATTTCAGAGCTCGGAACCCAATGTTCGTCCCAATGAGAGTTCTTCATATGGTTTGGACGAACTTGGTCCAAACTTTGCTCCCTTTGAGATTTTGGAGAGTTAGGAACTCAAAGTTCGGCCCAATGGGAGTTCTTTAGGTGGTTTGGACGACACATGGTCCAAACTTTGCACCGTTTCAGTATTTCAGAGCTCGGAAGCCAAAGTTCGTCCCAATGAGAGTTTTTCATATGGTTTGGACGAACTTGGTCCAAACTTTGCTCCGTTTGAGTTTTTGGAGAGTAAGAAACTCAAAGTTCGGCCCAATGAGAGTTCTTTACGTGGTTTGGACGACACATAGTCCAAACTTTGCTCCGTTTCAGTATTTGAGAGCTCGGAACCCAAAGTTCGTCCCAATGAGTGTTTTTCATATGGTTTGAACGAACTTGGTCCAAACTTTGCTCCCTTTGAGATTTTGGAGAGTAAGGAACTCAAAGTTCGGCCCAATGAGAGTTCTTTAGGTGGTTTGGACGACACATGGTCCAAACTTTGCACCGTTTCAGTATTAAAGAGTTCGGAACCCAAAGTTCGTCCCAATGAGAGTTTTTCATATGGTTTGGACGAACTTGGACCAAACTTTGCTCCGTTTGAGTTTTTCGAGAGTAAGGAACTCAAAGTTCGGCCCAATCAGAGTTCTTTAGGTGGTTTGCACGACACATTGTCCAAACTTTTCTCCGTTTTAGTATTTCAGAGCTCGGAACCCAAAGTTCGTCCCAATGAGAGTCTTTCATATGGTTTGGATGAACTTGCTCCAAACTTTGCTCCGTTTGAGTTTTTGGAGAGTAAGGAACTCAAAGTTCGGCCCAATGAGAGTTCTTTAGGTGGTTTGGACGACACATGGTCCAAACTTTGCACCGTTTCAGTATTTCAGAGCTCGGAACCCAATGTTCGTCCCAATGAGAGTTTTTCATATGGTTTGGACGAACTTGGTCCAAACTTTGCTCCCTTTGAGATTTTGGAGAGTTAGGAACTCAAAGTTCGGCCCAATGGGAGTTCTTTAGGTGGTTTGGACAACACATGGTCCAAACTTTGCACCGTTTCAGTATTTCAGAGCTCGGAAGCCAAAGTTCGTCCCAATGAGAGTTTTTCATATGGTTTGGACGAACTTGGTCCAAACTTTGCTCCATTTGAGTTTTTGGAGAGTAAGAAACTCAAAGTTCGGCCCAATGAGAGTTCTTTACGTGGTTTGGACGACACATAGTCCAAACTTTGCTCCGTTTCAGTATTTGAGAGCTCGGAACCCAAAGTTCGTCCCAATGAGTGTTTTTCATATGGTTTGAACGAACTTGGTCCAAACATTGCTCCCTTTGAGTTTTTGGAGAGTAAGGAACTCAAAGTTCGGCCGAATGAGAGTTCTTTAGTTGGTTTGGACGACACATGGTCCAAACTTTTCTCCGTTTCAGTATTTGAGAGCTCGGAACCCAAAGTTAATCAGAATGAGAGTTTTTGATATGGTTTGGACGAACTTGGACCAAACTTTGCTCCGTTTGACTTTTTGGAGAGTAAGGAACTCAAAGTTCGGCCCAATGAGAGTTCTTTAGGTGGTTTGGACGACACATGGTCCAAACTTTGCTCCGTTTCAGTATTTCAGAGCTCGGAACCCAAAGTTCGTCCCAGTGAGAGTTTTTCATATGGTTTGGACGAACTTGGTCCAAACTTTGCTCCGTTTGAGTTTTTCGAGAGTAAGGAACTCAAAGTTCCGCCCAATGAGAGTTCTTTAGGTGGTTTGCACGACACATGGTCCAAACTTTGCACCGTTTCAGTATTTCAGAGCTCGGAACCCAATGTTCGTCCCAATGAGAGTTTTTCATATGGTTTGGACGAACTTGGTCCAAACTTTGCTCCCTTTGAGATTTTGGAGAGTTAGGAACTCCAAGTTCGGCCCAATGGGAGTTCCTTAGGTGGTTTGGACAACACATGGTCCAAACTTTGCACCGTTTCAGTATTTCAGAGCTCGGAACCCAAAGTTCGTCCCAATGAGAGTTTTTCATATGGTTTGGACGAACTTGGTCCAAACTTTGCTATTTTTGAGTTTTTGGAGAGTAAGAAACTCAAAGTTCGGCCCAATGAGAGTTTTTACGTGGTTTGGACGACACATAGTCCAAACTTTTCTCCGTTTCAGTATTTGAGAGCTCGGAACCCAAAGTTCGTCCCAATGAGTGTTTTTCATATGGTTTGGACGAACTTGGTCCAAACTTTGCTCCCTTTGAGTTTTTGGATAGTAAGGAACTCAAAGTTCGGCCGAATGAGAGTTCCTTAGTTGGTTTAGACGACACATGGTCCAAACTTTGCTCCGTTTAAGTATTTGAGAGCTCGGAACCCAAAGTTAATCAGAATGAGAGTTTTTGATATGGTTTGGACGAACTTGGACCAAACTTTGCTCCGTTTGACTTTTTGAAGAGTAAGGAACTCAAAGTTCGGCCCAATGAGATTTCTTTAGGTGGTTTGGACGACACATGGTCCAAACTTTGCTCCGTTTCAGTATTTCAGAGCTCGGAACCCAAAGTTCGTCCCAATGAGAGTCTTTCATATGGTTTGGATGAACTTGGTCCAAACTTTGCTCCGTTTGAGTTTTATGAGAGTAAGGAACTCAAAGTTCGGCCCAATGAGAGTTCTTTAGGTGGTTTGGATGACACATGGTCCAAACATTGCACCGTTTCAGTATTTCAGAGCTAGGAACCCAATGTTCGTCACAATGAGAGTTTTTCATATGGTTTGGACGAACTTGGTCGCAACTTTGCTCCCTTTGAGTTTTTCGAGAGTTAGGAACTCAAAGTTCGGCCCAATGTGAGTTCTTTAGGTGGTTTCGACGACACATGGTCCAAACTTTGCACCGTTTTAGTATTTCAGAGCTCGGAAGCCAAAGTTCGTCCCAATGAGACTTTTTCACATGGTTTGGACGAACTTGGTCCAAACTTTGCTCCGTTTGAGTTTTTCGAGAGTAAGGAACTCAAAGTTCGGCCCAATGAGAGTTCTTTAGGCTGTTTGGACGACAAGTGGTCCAAACTTTGCTCCGTTTTAGTTTTTGGGAGCTCAGAACCCAAAGTTCGTCCCAATGAGAGTTTTTCATATAGTTTGGACGAACTTGGTCCAAACTTTGCTCCATTTGAGTTTTTGGAGAGTAAGGAACTCAAAGTTCGGCCCAATGAGAGTTCTTTAGGTGGTTTGGACGATACATGGTCCAAACTTTGCACCGTTTTAGTATTTCAGAGCTCGGAACCCAAAGTTCGTCCCAATGAGAGTTTTTCATATGGTTTGGACGAACTTGGTCCAAACTTTGCTCCATTTGAGTTTTTGGAGAGTTAGGAACTCAAAGTTCGGCCCAATGAGAGTTCTTTAGGTGGTTTGGACGACACATGGTCCAAACTTTGCACCGTTTCAGTATTTCAGAGCTCGGAACCCGAAGTTCGTCCCAATGAGAGTTTTTCATATGGTTTGGACGAACTTTGTCCAAACTTTGCTCCGTTTGAGTTTTTGGAGAGTAAGAAACTCAAAGTTCGGCCAAATGAGAGTTCTTTACGTGGTTTGGACGACACATAGTCCAAACTTTGCTCCGTTTCAGTATTTCAGAGCTCGGAACCCAAAGTTCGTCCCAATGAGTGATTTTCATATGGTTTGGACGAACTTGGTCCAAACTTTGCTCCGTTTGAGTTTTTGGAGAGTAAGAAACTAAAAGTTCGGGCCAATGAGAGTTCTTTACAGGGTTTGGACGATACATAGTCCAAACTTTGCTCCGTTTCAGTATTTGAGAGCTCGGAACCCAAAGTTCGTCCCAATGAGTGTTTTTCATATGGTCTGGACGTACTTGGTCCAAACTTCTCTCCCTTTGAGTTTTTGGAGAGTTAGGAACTCAAAAGTTCGGCCCAATGGGAGTTCTTTAGGTGGTTTGGACGACACATGGTCCAAACTTTTCTCCGTTTCAGTTTTTCAGAGCTCGGAACCCAAAGTTCGTCCCAATGAGAGTTTTTCATATGGTTTGGACGAACTTGATCCAAACTTTGCTCCGTTTGAGTTTTTCAAGAGTAAGGAACTCAAAGTTCGGCCCAATGAGAGTTCTTTAGGTTGTTTGGACGACTAATGGTCCAAACTTTGCTCCGTTTTAGTTTTTGGGAGCTTGGAACCCAAAGTTCGTCCGAATGAGAGTTTTTCATATGGTTTGGACGAACTTGGTCCAAACTTTGCTCCATTTGAGTTTTTGGAGCGTAAGGAACTCAAAGTTCGGCCCAATGAGAGTTCTTTAGGTGGTTTGGACGACACATGGTCCAAACTTTGCACCGTTTCAGTATTAAAGAGCTCGGAACCCAAAGTTTGTCCCAATGAGAGTTTTTCATATGGTTTGGACGAACTTGGTCCAAACTTTTATCCGTTTGAGTTTTTGGAGAGTAAGAAACTCAAAGTTCGGCCCAATGAGAGTTCTTTACGTGGTTTGGACGACACATTGTCCAAACTTGACTCCGTTTCAGTATTTCAGAGCTCGGAACCCAAAGTTCGTCCCAATGAGAGTCTTTCATATGGTTTGGATGAACTTGGTCCAAACTTTGCTCCGTTTGAGTTTTTGGAGAGTAAGGAACTCAAAGTTCGGCCCAATGAGAGTTCTTTAGGTGGTTTGGACGATACATGGTCCAAACTTTGCACCGTTTTAGTATTTCAGAGCTCGGAACCCAAAGTTCGTCCCAATGAGTGTTTTTCATATGGTTTGGACGAACTTGGTCCAAACTTTGCTCCCTTTGAGTTTTTGGAGAGTAAGAAACTCAAAGTTCGGCCGAATGAGAGTTCTTTAGTTGGTTTGGACGACACATGGTCCAAACTTTGCTCCGTTTCAGTATTTGGGAGCTCAGAACCCAAAGTTCGTCAGAATGAGAGTTTTTGATATGGTTTGGACGAACTTGGATCAAACTTTGCTCCGTTTGAGTTTTTGGAGAGTAAGGAACTCAAAGTTCGGCCCAATGAGAGTTCTTTAGGTGGTTTGGACGACACATGGTCCAAACTTTGCTCCGTTTCAGTATTTCAGAGCTCGGAACCCAAAGTTCGTCCCAATGAGAGTCTTTCATATGGTTTGGATGAACTTGGTCCAAACTTGTCTCCGTTTGAGTTTTTGGAGAGTAAGGAACTCAAAGTTCGGCCCAATGAGAGTTCTTTAGGTGGTTTGGACGACACATGGTCCAAACTTTGCACCGTTTCAGTATTTCAGAGCTTGGAACACAAAGTTCGTCCCAATGAGACTTTTACAGATGGTTTGGACGAACTTGGTCGCAAGTTTGCTCCCTTTGATTTTTTCGAGAGTTAGCAACTCAAAGTTCGGCCCAATGGGAGTTCTTTAGGTGGTTTGGACGACACATGATCCAAACTTTGGACCGTTTCAGTATTTCAGAGCTCGGAAGCCAAAGTTCGTCCCAATGAGAGTTTTTCATATGGTTTGGACGAACTTGGTCGCAACTTTGCTCCCTTTGAGTTTTTTGAGAGTTAGGAACTCAAAGTTCGGTCCAACGGGAGTTCTTTAGGTGGTTTGGATGACACATGGTCCAAACTTTGCTCCGTTTCAGTTTTTGAGAGCTCGGAACCTAAAGTTCATCCCAATGAGAGTTTTTCATATGGTTTGGACGAACTTGGTCCAAACTTTGCTCCGTTTGAGTTTTTCGAGAGTAAGGAACTCAGAGTTCGGCCCAATGAGAGTTCTTTAGGTTGATTGGACGACAAATGGTCCAAACTTTGCTCCGTTTTAGTTTTTGGGAGCTCGGAACCCAAAGTTCGTCCCAATGAAAGTTTTTCATATGGTTTGGACGAACTTGGTCCAAACTTTGCTCCATTTGAGTTTTTGGAGAGTAAGGAACTCAAAGTTCGGCCCAATGAGAGTTCCTTAGGTGGTTTGGACGATACATGGTCCAAACTTTGCACCGTTTTAGTATTTTAGAGCTCGGAACCCAAAGTTCGTCCCAATGAGTGTTTTTGATATGGTTTGGACGAACTTGGTCCAAACTTTGCTCCGTTTGAGTTTTTGGAGAGTTAGGAACTCAAAGTTCGGCCCAATGAGAGTTCTTTACGTGGTTTGGACGACACATAGTCCAAACTTTTCTCCGTTTCAGTATTTGAGAGCTCGGAACCCAAAGTTCGTCGCAATGAGTGTTTTTCATATGGTCTGGACGTACTTGGTCCAAACTTTGCTCCGTTTGAGTTTTTGGAGAGTTAGGAACTCAAAGTTCGGCCCAATGGGAGTTCTTTAGGTGGTTTGGACGACACATGGTCCAAACTTTTCTCCGTTTCAGTTTTTGAGAACTCGGAACCCAAAGTTCGTCCCAATGAGAGTTTTTCATATGGTTTGGACGAACTTGGTCCAAACTTTGCTCCGTTTGAGTTTTTCGAGAGTAAGGAACTCAAAGTTCGGCCCAATGAGAGTTCTTTAGGTTGTTTGGACGACACATGGTCCAAACTTTGCTCCGTTTCAGTATTTCAGAGCTCGGAACCCAAAGTTCGTCCCAATGAGAGTCTTTCATATGGTTTGGATGAACTTGGTCCAAACTTTTTTCCGTTTGAGTTTTTGGAGAGTAAGTGATAAGCGCCCAATATGCTTACGTTTACAAAGCTAGAGGTCCTTCTAGGATCCTTGTAAACGGACACAAATAAGACAAACTTACCGAATGATTCCAACCAAGAGTTTAGTTAGAAGATGAATCACTCTTAGATCAAACTTAGAATCTATGATGGTCACTCAAAGATCCTAAGACGACTCACTCCAGAATTAGATTGATCAAAACTAATCCAATGAATCGGTTGAACATCAAACCTAAACAAGATTTGAAAGAAAAGATAACACCAAAGGGGTTGAATAAGCAAAAGCTTTTTAATATGCATAATCTGTGTTTTCAAGAGTATTACAAGCCATTTTAAAGGCCAAATGGTCGTGGATAGACCAAGGAACTCAAAAGTCATTCACTTACACTTAATTGCAAATTGTAGAAAATAAGACCTAGGAACTTAAAACTTGATTGCACATTAAACGAGCAGCCATATCTTGAAACTAAAAAAATAGAATTGCTTTAAATTGTCTTAAATATGTGCTATGGAATCCGCTCCTCATAATGGCAATGTTTGACAACTTTTGACATCACGAATTCCCAAGAGATGCAAGTTGGACAGCCACCTCTTCACAAATTCTGCACACTTTTTTCGTCCCCCGTGCCATCTTCCAAACTACACAACTTTTCCCGTGCCATCTTTACTCCATTCTCTTCTTGACTTGCTGAACTAACATTATACAAAAGTTTGGATTCAAAATTCTTTGCCTCTTGCTGTGCATTTGCAAGCTTTTGAACATCCAATGTGAAAGCCTCTTGTATCTTCTTTGCCTTGCTCCTTGTGATTGGTCCTTCAGGTACATGCAATGGATTATTGATTGAATCCATATCAGTAAGGAACTCAAAGTTCGGCCCAATAAGAGTTATTTAGGTGGTTTGGACGACACATGGTCCAAACTTTGCACCGTTTAAGTATTTGAGAGCTTGGAACCCAAAGTTCGTCCCAATGAGTGTTTTTCATATGGTTTGGACGAACTTGGTCCAAACTTTGCTCCCTTTGAGTTTTTGGAGAGTAAGGAACTCAAAGTTCGGCAGAATGAGAGTTCTTTAGTTGGTTTGGACGACACATGGTCCAAACTTTTCTCCGTTTCAGTATTTGAGAGCTCGGAACCCAAAGTTCGTCGCAATGAGTGTTTTTCATATGGTCTGGACGTACTTGGTCCAAACTTTGCTCCGTTTGAGTTTTTGGAGAGTTAGGAACTCAAAGTTCAGCCCAATGGGAGTTCTTTAGGTGGTTTGGACGACACATGGTCCAAACTTTTCTCCGTTTCAGTTTTTGAGAACTCGGAACCCAAAGTTCGTCCCAATGAGAGTTTTTCATATGGTTTGGACGAACTTGGTCCAAACTTTGCTCCGTTTGAGTTTTTGGAGAGTAAGAAACTCAAAGTTCGGCCCAATGAGAGTTCTTTACGTGGTTTGGACGACACATAGTCCAAACTTTGCTCCGTTTCAGTATTTGAGAGCTCGGAACCCAAATTTCGTCCCAATGAGTGTTTTTCATATGGTTTGGGCGAACTTCGTCCAAACTTTTCTCCGTTTGAGTTTTTGGAGAGTAAGAAACTCAAAGTTCGGCCCAATGAGAGTTCTTTACGTGGTTTGGACGACACATAGTCCAAACTTTGCTCCGTTTCAGTATTTTAGAGCTCGGAACCCAAAGTTCGTCGCAATGAGTGTTTTTCATATGGTCTGGACGTACTTGGTCCAAACTTTGCTCCGTTTGAGTTTTTCGAGAGTTAGGAACTCAAAGTTCGGCCCAATGGGAGTTCTTTAGGTGGTTTGGACGACACATGGTCCAAACTTTTCTCCGTTTCAGTTTTTGAGAACTCAGAACCCAAAGTTCGTCCCAATGAGAGTTTTTGATATGGTTTGGACGAACTTGGTCCAAACTTTGCTCCGTTTGAATTTTTGGACAGTTAGGAACTCAAAGTTCGGCCCAATGAGAGTTCTTTACGTGGTTTGGACGACACATAGTCGAAACTTTGCTCCGTTTCAGTATTTGAGAGCTTGGAACCCAAAGTTCGTCCCAATGAGTGTTTTTCATATGGTTTGGACGAACTTGGTCCAAACTTTGCTCCCTTTGAGTTTTTGGAGAGTAAGGAACTCAAAGTTCGGCAGAATGAGAGTTCTTTAGTTGGTTTGGACGACACATGGTCCAAACTTTTCTCCGTTTCAGTATTTGAGAGCTCGGAACCCAAAGTTCGTCGCAATGACTGTTTTTCATATGGTCTGGACGTACTTGGTCCAAACTTTGCTCCGTTTGAGTTTTTGGAGAGTTAGGAACTCAAAGTTCGGCCCAATGGGAGTTCTTTAGGTGGTTTGGACGACACATGGTCCAAACTTTTCTCCGTTTCAGTTTTTGAGAACTCGGAACCCAAAGTTCGTCCCAATGAGAGTTTTTCATATGGTTTGGACGAACTTGGTCCAAACTTTGCTCCGTTTGAGTTTTTGGAGAGTAAGAAACTCAAAGTTCGGCCCAATGAGAGTTCTTTACGTGGTTTGGACGACACATAGTCCAAACTTTGCTCCGTTTCAGTATTTGAGAGCTCGGAACCCAAATTTCGTCCCAATGAGTGTTTTTCATATGGTTTGGGCGAACTTGGTCCAAACTTTGCTCCGTTTGAGTTTTTGGAGAGTAAGAAACTCAAAGTTCGGCCCAATGAGAGTTCTTTACGTGGTTTGGACGACACATAGTCCAAACTTTGCTCCGTTTCAGTATTTTAGAGCTCGGAACCCAAAGTTCGTCGCAATGAGTGTTTTTCATATGGTCTGGACGTACTTGGTCCAAACTTTGCTCCGTTTGAGTTTTTGGAGAGTTAGGAACTCAAAGTTCGGCCCAATGGGAGTTCTTTAGGTGGTTTGGACGACACATGGTCCAAACTTTTCTCCGTTTCAGTTTTTGAGAACTCGGAACCCAAAGTTCGTCCTAATGAGAGTTTTTCATATGGTTTGGACGAACTTGGTCCAAACTTTGCTCCATTTGAGTTTTTCGAGAGTAAGGAACTCAAAGTTCGGCCCAATGAGAGTTCTTTAGGTTGTTTGGACAACTAATGGTCCAAACTTTGCTCCGTTTTAGTTTTCTCGAGCTTGGAACCCAAAGTTCGTCCCAATGAAAGTTTTTCATATGGTTTGGACGAACTTGGTCCAAACTTTGCTCCATTTGAGTTTTTGGAGAGTAAGGAACTCAAAGTTCGGCCCAATGAGAGTTCTTTAGGTGGTTTGGACGACACATGGTCCAAACTTTGCACCGTGTAAGTATTTCAGAGCTCGGAACCCAAAGTTCGTCCCAATGAGAGTTTTTCATTTGGTTTGGACGAACTTGGTCCAAACTTTTATCCGTTTGAGTTTTTGGAGAGTAAGAAACTCAAAGTTCGACCCAATGAGAGTTCTTTACGTGGTTTGGACGACACATGGTCCAAACTTTGCTCCGTTTCAGTATTTGAGAGCTCGGAACCCAAAGTTCGTCCCAATGAGTGTTTTTCATATGGTTTGGACGAACTTGGTCCAAACTTTGCTCCCTTTGAGTTTTTGGAGAGTAAGGAACTCAAAGTTCGGCCGAATGAGAGTTCTTTAGTTGGGTTGGACGACACATGGTCCAAACTTTGCTCCGTTTCAGTATTTGAGAGCTCGGAACCCAAAGTTCGTCAGAATGAGAGTTTTTGATATGGTTTGGACGAACTTGGACCAAACTTTGCTCCGTTTGAGTTTTTGGAGAGTAAGGAACTCAAAGTTCGGCCCAATGAGAGTTCTTTAGGTGGTTTGGACGACACATGGTCCAAACTTTGCTCCGTTTCAGTATTTCAGAGCTCGGAACCCAAAGTTCGTCCCAATGAGAGTCTTTCATATGGTTTGGATGAACTTGGTCCAAACTTTGCTCCGTTTGAGTTTTTGGAGAGTAAAGAACTCAAAGTTCGGCCCAATAAGAGTTCTTTAGGTGGTTTGGACGACACATGGTCCAAACTTTGCACCGTTTAAGTATTTCAGAGCTCGGAACCCAAAGTTCGTCCCAATGAGAGTTTTTGATATGGTTTGGACGAACTTGGTCCAAACTTTGCTCCGTTTGAGTTTTTGGAGAGTTAGGAACTCAAAGTTCGGCCCAATGAGAGTTCTTTACGTGGTTTGGACGACACATAGTCGAAACTTTGCTCCGTTTCAGTATTTGAGAGCTCGGAACCCAAAGTTCGTCCCAATGAGTGTTTTTCATATGGTTTGGACGAACTTGGTCCAAACTTTGCTCCCTTTGAGTTTTTGGAGAGTAAGGAACTCAAAGTTCGGCCGAATGAGAGTTCTTTAGTTGGTTTGGACGACACATGGTCCAAACTTTGCTCCGTTTCAGTATTTCAGAGCTCGGAACCCAAAGTTCGTCCCAATGAGAGTCTTTCATATGGTTTGGATGAACTTGGTCCAAACTTTTCTCCGTTTGAGTTTTTTTTTTTTTTTTTTTTTTTTTTTTTTTCAAAGGTAGATGTATATAACTAAGCAAAAAGTGGACCTCATAGCCCGAGGCCAGGGCACAAATTAAACGAAGCTCACACCCCGAGCAGGGAAGAAAAAACTAAAACAGATCACAAGGAAACAACACTCACACCCCCAAGCAGGGAAGCAGAAGAAAAAAAAACTCACACCCTAAGAAGGGAACCGACACTTAGGCAAAGCTCACACCCCGAGCAGGGGAGAAACACAAAAACAAAACGAAACAACAAGCCCACTATTGCCTCATGCACCACAAGTACCAGATGACTAGGGAGAATCCGAAGCTAATGGGGGAGGATCCACATCCCCCTGAATCAACGCAAGATCCTTAGACTCAACATCACCTCCTAGAGCCGCAAAAGGGTTAACTGGCAAGCACCCCGACACCCTAGGGGGAGACTTCAGAGGAGCTTTCTGTGGAGATCTTTTATCATCAGCCCTCTGGACAGGTCGCTCCTTACCCAAAACCTGCACCCACTGAAGATTAGCACTAGAGGATACCGGACCTGGAGTCAGATGAGTTGTCTGGACTTGCACCAACTGATTAGTACCCGAAGAAGTCGAAGGCTGAAAAGGGACCTGAGGGTCAGGTCGAGCTCCTGCCTTAGGCGTAACCTCTGCCACAGGCCTTCCCGGGCTAGGAGAAGAGGGCTGAACACTAGACACCACATGGCCCTGCTTAGGCCTACTCGCACAACTCAAAAACGAGTGCCCAAACACACAACAATGGGGGCATCTTCTAGGTATCCAAGCATACTCAACTGGAATAACAAAATCTGTTCCCCTCACGCAAACATCCACTGAGCTAGGTAATTCATCCTTTGGCTCAATTTCTACACAGACCCTTGCAAAAGACAACCGACGTCGCTCCTCCGTTGCCTTATCAAGGCACACCGGCTTACCAACGGCACTAGCCACCACACTTATCCCACTCGATGTCCATAACTCAAGCGGTAAATTGGATAACTTCACCCAAATAGGCACACTATCAAAAGAGAAGGTTTGAGGAACAATACCCGGAAACCACTTACGAAGAAGAAGAGGCTTACCTCCAATATGCCAAGGACCATTCGACAAAATCCAATCACAAGACGCTTCCTCTCTAAACTGGAAAAAAATCAAGCCACTCTCCGTTTGAGTTTTTGGAGAGTAAGGAACTCAAAGTTCGGCCCAATGAGAGTTCTTTAGGTGGTTTGGACGACACATGGTCCAAACTTTGCACCGTTTCAGTATTTCAGAGCTCGGAAGCCAAAGTTCGTCCCAATGAGAGTTTTTCATATGGTTTGGACGAACTTGGTCGCAACTTTGCTCCCTTTGAGTTTTTTGAGAGTTAGGAACTCAAAGTTCGGCCCAATGGGAGTTCTTTAGGTGGTTTGGACGACACATGGTCCAAACTTTGCTCCGTTTCAGTTTTTGAGAGCTCGGAACCCAAAGTTCGTCCCAATGAGATTTTTCATATGGTTTGGACGAACTTGGTCCAAACTTTGCTCCGTTTGAGTTTTTCGAGAGTAAGGAACTCAAAGTTCGGCCCAATGAGAGTTCTTTAGGTTGTTTGGACGACAAATGGTCCAAACTTTGCTCCGTTTTAGTTTTTGGTTGCTCGGAACCCAAAGTTCGTCCCAATGAAAGTTTTTCATATGGTTTGGACGAACTTGGTCCAAACTTTTCTCCATTTGAGTTTTTGGAGAGTAAGGAACTCAAAGTTCGGCCCAATGAGAGTTCTTTAGGTGGTTTGGACGACACATGGTCCAAACTTTGCACCGTTTCAGTATTTCAGAGCTCGGAACCCGAAGTTCGTCCCAATGAGAGTTTTTCATATGGTTTGGACGAACTTGGTCCAAACTTTGCTCCGTTTGAGTTTTTGGAGAGTAAGAAACTCAAAGTTCGGCCCAATGAGAGTTCTTTACGTGGTTTGGACGACACATAGTCCAAACTTTGCTCCGTTTCAGTATTTGAGAGCTCGGAACCCAAAGTTCGTCCCAATGAGTGTTTTTCATATGGTTTGGACGAACTTGGTCCAAACTTTGCTCCGTTTGAGTTTTTGGAGAGTAAGAAACTCAAAGTTCGGCCCAATGAGAGTTCTTTACGTGGTTTGGACGACACATAGTCCAAACTTTGCTCCGTTTCAGTATTTGAGAGCTCGGAACCCAAAGTTAGTCCCAATGAGTGTTTTTCATATGGTTTGGACGAACTTGGTCCAAACTTTGCTCCGTTTGAGTTTTTGGAGAGTAAGGAACTCAAAGTTCGGCCCAATGAGAGTTCTTTAGGTTGTTTGGACGACACATGGTCCAAACTTTGCTCCGTTTCAGTATTTGAGTGCTCGGAAACAAAAGTTCGTGCCAATGAGTGTTTTTCATATGGTTTGGACGAACTTGGTCCAAACTTTGCTCCGTTTGAGTTTTTGGAGAGTTAGGAACTCAAAGTTCGGCCCAATGAGAGTTCTTTAGGTGGTTTGGACGACACATGGTCCAAACATTGCACTATTTCAGTATTTCAGAGCTCGCAACCCAAAGTTCGTCCCAATGAGTGTTTTTCATATGATTTGGACGAACTTTGTCCAAACTTTGCTCCGTTTGAGTTTTTTGAGAGTTAGGAACTCATAGTTCGGCCCAATGAGAGTTCTTTAGGTGGTTTGGACGACACATGGTCCGAACTTTGCACCATTTCTGTATTTCAGAGCTCGGAACCCAAAGTTCTTCCCAATGAGAGTTTTTCATATGGTTTGGACGAACTTGGTCCAAACTTTGCTCCGTTTGAGTTTTTGGAGAGTAAGGAACTCAAAGTTCGGCCCAATGAGAGTTCTTTAGGTTGTTTGGACGACACATGGTCCAAACTTTGCTCCGTTTCAGTATTTGAGAGCTCGGAACCCAAAGTTCGTCGCAATGAGTGTTTTTCATATGGTTTGGACGAACTTGGTCCAAACTTTGCTCCCTTTGAGTTTTTGGAGAGTATGGAACTCAAAGTTCGGCCGAATGAGAGTTCTTTAGTTTGTTTGGACGACACATGGTCCAGACTTTGCACCGTTTCAGTATTTCAGAGCTCGGAACCCAAAGTTCGTCCCGATGAGAGTTTTTCATATGGTTTGGACGAACTTGGTCCAAACTTTGCTCCGTTTGAGTTTTTGGAGAGTAAGGAGCTGAAAGTTCAGTCCAATGAGAGTTCTTTAGGTGGTTTGGACGACACATGGTCCAAACTTTGCTCCGTTTCAGTATTTCAGAGCTCGGAACCCAAAGTTCGTCCCAATGAGAGTTTTTCATATGGTTTGGACGAACTTGGTCCAAACTTTGCTCCGTTTGAGTTTTTCGAGAGTTAGGAACTCAAAGTTCGGCCCAATGAGAGTTCTTTAGGTTGTTTGGACGACACATGGTCCAAACTTTGCTCCGTTTCACTTTTTGGGAGCTCGGAACCCAAACTTCGTCCCAATGAGAGTTTTTCATATGGTTTGGATGAACTTGGTCCAAACTTTGCTCCGTTTGAGTTTTTGGAGAGTAAGGAACTCAAAATTCGGCCCAATGAGAGCTCTTTAGGTGGTTTGGACGACACATGGTCCAAACTTTGCACCGTTTTAGTATTTCAGAGCTCGGAACCCAAAGTTTGTCCCAATGAGAGTTTTTTATATGGTTTGGACGAACTTGGTCCAAACTTTGCTCCATTTGAGTTTTACGAGAGTGAGGAACTAAAAGTTCGGCCAAATGAGTGTTCTTTAGGTGGTTTGGACGACACATGGACCAAACTTTGCTCCGTTTCTTTCCTATTTCTATTGGGCCACAAATGATTCATGGTACTGTTTGTGATCGTTCTTCTCAGGTTTCTGTGGAGGTGGTGTGTGTGTATGCCTCCAATTTGGAGGCGGAAAGGCGTATTTTATGGGAGGAGATTATTGCAGTTTGCTCGGCTTGGAGTACGCCTGGCCTTGTGATGGGGGACTTTAATGCTATTCGCTGCTCGTCTGAAGGGTTTGGGGGGATTCCAGATGTTTCAGAGATGGAGGCTTTTAATGACATGTTGATTCAGGCTGATTTGGTGGAACTGAGAGTCAAAGGGAGTTGGTTTACTTGGTCCAATCGCCCAAGAGGCCCAGTGGATATTATGCGCAGGCTCGATCGTGTGTTAGTGAATGAGGAGTGGGTGACTACTCTTCCACTGTGTGAGGTCCAGGCAGTTGGTTGGGGGATTTCTGATCATTGCCCCTTGGTTTTTGATGCAGGTTTGAGTGTGGCTCGTAGGCCCCCTTCTTTTCGTTTCTTTAGTCATTGGGCTAAGGAGGATGGGTTTCTAGCTGCTGTTGCTGAGAGCTGGGTTCGGAACCAAGATGTTTCCCCGTTGGTTGGGTTTGGGCGTAACCTTAAGGCGCTTAAATCTGTCCTTCGGAGGAAGTTTGGCTGTTCTATTGCTATTATTAGTAGGGAGGTGGTTGAGGCTCGAAGGCGTATGGAGGATGCTCAAATGGCTGTTGGATTGGACCCTCTCTCTTCTGTTATGGTGGACCAAGCTGCTAGGGCTTCCCAGTCTTTTTGGGATTGGGTTAGGAGGGATGAGTCTTCTCTTCGTCAGAAGTCTTGGGTTCAGTGGCTCTCGTTGGGTGATCACAATTCTGTTTTTTTCCACAGATGTGTTAAGGCCAGGGTGATTCGAAATGGTCTTAATTCCTTGGTGGATGGGGAGGGAAATGTTCTTACCACTCAGACTGATATTTCGAGGGCTGTTGTTGAATATTATAGAGGTATTTTGGGGACTCAGTTGCTTGGGTATAGAGAGCTCACAGCTCAGATTGCTGGGATTGTGGGGTTTGTGTGGCCAGAGGAGTGTGGGGTGGACTTGTGTCGCCCTGTGACTAGGGAGGAGGTCAGGTCAGTGCTTTTTTCGATGAATAGCAGTAAGGCTCCAGGCCCAGATGGTTTCTCTGTGGGGTTTTTTAAGGCAGCTTGGAGTGTGGTTGGTGATGATTTTTGTTCTGCTGTCTTGCATTTCTTTGATACTTGCTACCTTCCTCCAGGTATTAATGCTACTTCTATCACTTTGGTTCCCAAGCGCCCGAGTCCAGAAGGGTTAAGTGATTATCGGCCTATTTCTTGTTGTAATGTGGTGTATAAATGCATTACTAAGGTCTTAGTGATAAGGCAACCCTAATTCTCAGCCCAAAGATCCAAGCTTTTGTGGAGCAAGAACCCTTGAAACAAAGAGATTAACACCTCCTTACACAAATTAGAACCAACCAAGAGAAAAGGCTAGAAATTGATTACCTCTTATGATCAATGATCTAGAAGCAAGATTGGAAATCTTGTTCTAGATTGAGTCATTCCACAATCAAACTTGATCAAGGCTGGATTGAATGGCTCAAAATGCAATCTATCACAAGAATTGCAAGAATCCTAGAAAAGGGGTTTCTAAGAAAAGTCTCAAATATGAGAGAACACTTTTCATTCAACTTAATCTGAATTTTACATGCTAGAATGAGGCTTTTTATAGCCTTTGTGTGAATGAAACCCCCAACCTTTCAAATCCCCAAATTAAAAGCTACAAAACATTCATGACCATAATTGGCCTACAAAGTAACTCCCCACTAATGAATCTAACATTGAAACCACGTTTTGGAAGCCCAAAAGTTCAAAAATTACAAACAAAAGTTGATGACTTAAGATATTAAATGTGTCTTCAAAATACGGGCGCTTGGACCACCATGATTCTTATCATCTTCCCCCTCTTCGAAAGGATTCGTCCTCGAATCTGAAAGCTCTCCTTGCAAAGCAGCTTTGTAATTATCATCTCGCTCTTTTTCAAACACTTGGATAGGAATGTCTTCTCTTGATTCAAATGTGAACATTTTGCATAGAACATTCGTCTCCCATTGTTGTTGATAAGAAATTTTAAACTTGATAATCCAACGTGTATTGATTGAATCATCAAAAACACTTGGAAAACAATCCTCACTCTCATGTTTCTTTTCACTTAAACACTTCTTTTCACTGACACTCATTTCTTTTTTAGTTTCCTCTTTTTTCTTCATTGTTTCACTTTTCACACTCTCCTTTCTTTTCTTACTTGCCACATTTTCCTCTCTTTTCTCTCTTTTCTTACTTTTCACATTTTCCTCTCTTTTCTCTCTTGTCTTTCTTTTCACATCTTCCTCTTGTTCTTTTGTCTTCTCCTCACTCTTCTCCTCACTATCATCTAGAGATTTTGTCTCCACCTCATTCTGAACACATACTTCACATATGTCGTTGTTTTCCACAACCTCAACATTTGTCTCTTTCTCTTCTAGCTCTTGATGATCACCTTCATTTTGCATTTGTTGGTCACCATCATCTTGAGGTGCTAAACAATCTCTAACAATTTGATTGGATTGTGCAGCTTGAGTCTTCTTAGCTTGGTATCTTAAATGCATCTCTTTGCATATTTCAACATAATCATTCATGGCTTCACGTAACTCGACCAAATTATCTAAAAAACCTTTCAAAAATTGAACATCAAGTTTGTAGGTTTCACGGCGTTTTCTTCTATGGCAAAACATGGCTGACAAGAGGAAATGAACCTCACACACTCAACTCACTGATTTTCACTCGGAACACTTGTGTTTATCACACAAAGGTAGGCTATTTGGAAAAGTGACTAAATGATGATATTGGGTAGGCTAATAGGTTCAAGCGATTCTTGTAATAGTGAGCTTTACAACACAGCCAAGACAAGATAAATTAGGCAACAACAACAAACTAGAACAAAGAAAACAAAGAAATCACCAAACAAGGAATGACACAAAGACAAGATGCTTTCTACGGAATTCAGAGATAAATGACACAAAAATAAAGAGAAAGCCTTAAATATGATAGAATTAGTCTTTATGAAGCAAAGGGAACAAAGTTTATGGATAAATTCCTTCAAATCTGAAAAGAACAAAGTATGGAAGCAAATCTGGAATTTTCGGCCAAAACTGCACACTGAGATGGAAATCCAAAAACGAATGTTTTACGTTAGGATTTGGAGTAAATGCCCTTCTTCACTTTGAAAGATAACATGCAGATCTAACTTTTCACTGAAGGCCAAACGTTCAATTTCGGACTTTATGAATGACTTTGAATAGACATTAGATGCATTAAATTCTGCAGCTAGGAATTTGGACAGTCACAAAACAAATTAATTGCAAATTGAATTGAAGCTCATCAAATTCGTGCAAATTGATGCTGAGTGAATACAAATGGGCATGAACAAGAACTCAACATGAACAACTTCTGAATTTTTTTTTCTCTCTTTTTTTTTCTTTTTTTTTTTTTTTTTTTTTTTTTTTCTTTTCAAGATCTCCACGTGATCTTTAAGATGAAAATGAGATTAGAATCAAAAGATGAAGAACAATGGATGAAATGAAAGAAACGAACAAGATGGACAGAATATGAAACAAAGAAAAAACAAAACAATGAACAATAGGAATGGAAGATAGAATCAATTCTAGAGTAGGCCACAAAGATGTAACCTAGGCTCTGATACCAAAATGATAAGGCAACCCTAATTCTCAGCCCAAAGATCCAAGCTTTTGTGGAGCAAGAACCCTTGAAACAAAGAGATTAACACCTCCTTACACAAATTAGAACCAACCAAGAGAAAAGGCTAGAAATTGATTACCTCTTATGATCAATGATCTAGAAGCAAGATTGGAAATCTTGTTCTAGATTGAGTCATTCCACAATCAAACTTGATCAAGGCTGGATTGAATGGCTCAAAATGCAATCTATCACAAGAATTGCAAGAATCCTAGAAAAGGGGTTTCTAAGAAAAGTCTCAAATATGAGAGAACACTTTTCATTCAACTTAATCTGAATTTTACATGCTAGAATGAGGCTTTTTATAGCCTTTGTGTGAATGAAACCCCCAACCTTTCAAATCCCCAAATTAAAAGCTACAAAGCATTCATGACCATAATTGGCCTACAAAGTAACTCCCCACTAATGAATCTAACATTGAAACCACGTTTTGGAAGCCCAAAAGTTCAAAAATTACAAACAAAAGTTGATGACTTAAGATATTAAATGTGTCTTCAAAATACGGGCGCTTGGACCACCATGATTCTTATCACTTAGCTAACAGATTGAGGGTGTGGCTTCCACGCTTTATTAGTCCGAACCAGTCAGCTTTTGTTCAGAGTAGGAGTATTGTTGATAATATTCTGTTATGCCAGGAGCTTGTGGGGGGTTACCATCTGGATAGGGGGCCGCCTAGATGTGTTCTGAAGGTTGACCTTCAGAAGGCTTATGATTCTGTACAGTGGGACTTTCTGTTCGGGCTTCTTTTAGCAGTGGGTACTCCTGTGCAGTTTGTTAGTTGGGTGCGTGCTTGTGTTACGTCACGTATGTTTTCTGTGTCGGTGAATGGTTCCCTAGAGGGTTTCTTTCCGGGTCGGAGAGGGTTGCGGCAGGGGGATCCTCTTTCCCCATATCTGTTTGTGATGGTTATGGAGGTATTGTCGCGTACGTTGAATGCTCCTCTTGATGGCTTTGGTTATCACTTTTGTTGTGAGAGGGTGGGTTTGATCCACTTGTGCTTTGCAGATGATTTGATGATTTTTAGTGCAGGGGATCGGACCTCTATCTCCTTTGTGCAGGATTGTCTCCGCAGGTTTCAGGTGCTGTCAGGGCTGGTGGCTAACCCTAGGAAAAGTTCCTTTTTCTGTGCAGGGGTGCCCCGGGTGGTAGCAGAGGATCTTGCCTCGTTTATTGGGGTTCCCTTAGCTTCTCTTCCTGTGCGTTATCTTGGCCTTCCTCTTATTTCAGGTCGATTAACGTATAGGGACTGTAAACCTCTCTTGGAGCGGATTACTGCTCGGTGACTTTGAATAGACATTAGATGCATTAAATTCTGCAGCTAGGAATTTGGACAGTCACAAAACAAATTAATTGCAAATTGAATTGAAGCTCATCAAATTCGTGCAAATTGATGCTGAGTGAATACAAATGGGCATGAACAAGAACTCAACATGAACAACTTCTGAATTTTTTTTTCTCTCTTTTTTTTTCTTTTTTTTTTTTTTTTTTTTTTTTTCTTTTCAAGATCTCCACGTGATCTTTAAGATGAAAATGAGATTAGAATCAAAAGATGAAGAACAATGGATGAAATGAAAGAAACGAACAAGATGGACAGAATATGAAACAAAGAAAAAACAAAACAATGAACAATAGGAATGGAAGATAGAATCAATTCTAGAGTAGGCCACAAAGATGTAACCTAGGCTCTGATACCAAAATGATAAGGCAACCCTAATTCTCAGCCCAAAGATCCAAGCTTTTGTGGAGCAAGAACCCTTGAAACAAAGAGATTAACACCTCCTTACACAAATTAGAACCAACCAAGAGAAAAGGCTAGAAATTGATTACCTCTTATGATCAATGATCTAGAAGCAAGATTGGAAATCTTGTTCTAGATTGAGTCATTCCACAATCAAACTTGATCAAGGCTGGATTGAATGGCTCAAAATGCAATCTATCACAAGAATTGCAAGAATCCTAGAAAAGGGGTTTCTAAGAAAAGTCTCAAATATGAGAGAACACTTTTCATTCAACTTAATCTGAATTTTACATGCTAGAATGAGGCTTTTTATAGCCTTTGTGTGAATGAAACCCCCAACCTTTCAAATCCCCAAATTAAAAGCTACAAAGCATTCATGACCATAATTGGCCTACAAAGTAACTCCCCACTAATGAATCTAACATTGAAACCACGTTTTGGAAGCCCAAAAGTTCAAAAATTACAAACAAAAGTTGATGACTTAAGATATTAAATGTGTCTTCAAAATACGGGCGCTTGGACCACCATGATTCTTATCACTTAGCTAACAGATTGAGGGTGTGGCTTCCACGCTTTATTAGTCCGAACCAGTCAGCTTTTGTTCAGAGTAGGAGTATTGTTGATAATATTCTGTTATGCCAGGAGCTTGTGGGGGGTTACCATCTGGATAGGGGGCCGCCTAGATGTGTTCTGAAGGTTGACCTTCAGAAGGCTTATGATTCTGTACAGTGGGACTTTCTGTTCGGGCTTCTTTTAGCAGTGGGTACTCCTGTGCAGTTTGTTAGTTGGGTGCGTGCTTGTGTTACGTCACGTATGTTTTCTGTGTCGGTGAATGGTTCCCTAGAGGGTTTCTTTCCGGGTCGGAGAGGGTTGCGGCAGGGGGATCCTCTTTCCCCATATCTGTTTGTGATGGTTATGGAGGTATTGTCGCGTACGTTGAATGCTCCTCTTGATGGCTTTGGTTATCACTTTCGTTGTGAGAGGGTGGGTTTGATCCACTTGTGCTTTGCAGATGATTTGATGATTTTTAGTGCAGGGGATCGGACCTCTATCTCCTTTGTGCAGGATTGTCTCCGCAGGTTTCAGGTGCTGTCAGGGCTGGTGGCTAACCCTAGGAAAAGTTCCTTTTTCTGTGCAGGGGTGCCCCGGGTGGTAGCAGAGGATCTTGCCTCGTTTATTGGGGTTCCCTTAGCTTCTCTTCCTGTGCGTTATCTTGGCCTTCCTCTTATTTCAGGTCGATTAACGTATAGGGACTGTAAACCTCTCTTGGAGCGGATTACTGCTCGGATTAGCTCTTGGTCTGCCCGAGTTTTGTCGTATGCGAGACGTCTCCAGCTCATTCGGTCAGTCCTTCAGAGCTTTCAAGTCTTTTGGGCTAGTGTTTTTGTTCTCCCGGCTAGGGTCTCCCATGAGGTTGATCGGTTGCTACGTGCTTATTTGTGGAAGGGTGATCCGGCCTTGCATGGTGGGGCTAAGGTTGCCTGGTCGGAGGTGTGCCTTCCTCTTCGGGAGGGGGGGCTAGGTATCAGGCATGTTCGTTCGTGGAATGAGGCAGCTGTTATGAAGTTGTTGTGGCTTCTTATGTTGAGATCTGGTTCGTTATGGGTAGCCTGGGTTGAAGCTTATATCTTGTGTGGGCGGTCTTTGTGGACTGTGCGTCCTTCCCCGCGATGGTCTTGGTGCTGGAGAGCGATTCTTGGTCTTCGGGATCGGTTTCGTTCACTCATTCGGTTTCGCATTGGTAATGGTCGAAGGTGTCTTGTATGGGTGGATCCGTGGTTGCCGGAAGGCCCTATTATTCCTCGGTTTTCTGAGAGGGTTATCTATGATGCTGCTAGTTCGTTGTATGCTCCTGTGGCTGATTTTCTCTGGCCTGATGGGTCTTGGCGTTGGCCTAGTGTGTCGCTTGAGCTTTTGCTTCTGTTGCCTTCAGTGCAGGAGGTTAGGTCGTGCCTTACCAGGGAGGATAGTGTGGTGTGGCGCCCGAGTAGTTCTGGGGGATTCTCTGTTTCTAGTGCTTGGGAGGCTATTAGGCCTCGTTCCTCAGTTGTTCCTTGGTTTCGCTTGTTATGGTTTGGGGGTAATATCCCCAAACACTCATTTGTTGCTTGGCTTGGGGTGCGAGATAGGCTCTTTACTAGGGATCGATTGCACAGATGGGATCCTTCGAGCCCCACAGATTGTTTGTTGTGCTTTGGTGCTCCCGAGTCCCGAGATCATTTATTCTTTGAGTGCCCTTTTAGTCAGGTTGTGTGGGGGGGGATTTTGAGTTGGGGGTTCTGTTCTCATAGGATTTCCTCCTGGGATACTGAGTTGGCTTGGATTTGCGAGTTTAGTGGTGGCAAGCGTCGTACCTGTCGTGTGTGGAGGGTTGCTTGGTGTGCCTCGATCTATCACATTTGGAGGGAGAGGAACCTGCGTCTCCATGGTTCGGTTCCTCGCTCTCCTCAGACTATTCTACATGTTGTTCAGGCTGACATGTCCGGTCGTTGTGCTTCCTGGTTGGGTGGGTTGTCTTCTGCCCAGTCTGGGGCGTCTCCCTGGAGCATGTTTCCCTGATGGGTTAGGTTTTGTGTTTTTTATTCGCTTGGCTCGTGCTGTGAGCTTTGCCCTATTTTCCCTATTTGGTTGTTTCCCTTGGCTTGGGGTGTGAGCTTTCGTTCTTTTTGCCTTGACCTCGGGCTGTGAGGTCCCCTGTTTTTCTTTCTATATATTTATTTACCTTTGCAAAAAAAAAAAAAAAAAAAAACTTTGCTCCGTTTCAGTTTTTGAGAGCTCGGAACCCAAAGTTCGTCCCAATGAGAGTTTTTCATATGGTGTGGACGACCTTGGTCCAAACTTTGCTCCGTTTGAGTTTTTGGAGAGGGAGGAACTCAAAATTCGGCCAAATGAGAGTTCTTTAGGTGGTTTGGACGACACATGGTCCAAACTTTGCACCGTTTCAGTATTTCAGATCTCGGAAGCCAAAGTTCGTCCAATGAGAGTTTTTCATATGGTTTGGACGAACTTGGTCGCAACTTTGCTCCCTTTGAGTTTTTGGAGAGTTAGGAACTCAAAGTTCGGCCCAATGGGAGTTCTTTAGGTGGTTTGGACGACACATGGTCCAAACTTTGCTCCGTTTCAGTTTTTGAGAGCTCGGAACCCAAAGTTCGTCCCAATGAGAGTTTTTCATATGGTTTGGACGAACTTGGTCCAAACTTTGCTCCGTTTGAGTTTTTCGAGAGTAAGGAACTCAAAGTTCGGCCCAATGAGAGTTCTTTAGGTTGTTTGGACGACAAATGGTCCAAACTTTGCTCCGTTTAAGTTTTTGGGAACTCGGAACCCAAAGTTCGTCCCAATGAGAGTTTTTCATATGGTTTGGACGAACTTGGTCCAAACTTTGCTCCATTTGAGTTTTTGGAGAGTAAGGAACTCAAAGTTCGGCCCAATGAGAGTTCTTTAGGTGGTTTGGACGACACATGGTCCAAACTTTGCACCGTTTTAGTATTTCAGAGCTCGGAACCCAAAGTTCGTCCCAATGAGAGTTTTTGATACGGTTTCGACGAACTTGGTCCAAACTTTGCTCCGTTTGAGTTTTTGGAGAGTTAGGAACTCAAAGTTCGGCCCAATGAGAGTTCTTTAGGTGGTTTGGACGACACATGGTCCAAACTTTGCTCCGTTTCAGTATTTCAGAGCTCGGAACCCAAAGTTCGTCCTAATGAGAGTCTTTCATATGGTTTGGATGAACTTGGTCCAAACTTTGCTCTGTTTGAGTTTTTGTAGAGTAAGGAACTAAAAGTTCGGCCCAATGAGAGTTCTTTAGGTGGTTTGGACGACACATGGTCCAAAATTTGCACCGTTTCAGTATTTTAGAGCTCGGAAGCCAAAGTTTGTCCCAATGAGAGTTTTTCATATGGTTTGGACGAACTTGGTCGCAAGTTTGCTCCCTTTGAGTTTTTGGAGAATTAGGAACTCAAAGTTCGGCCCAATGGGAGTTCTTTAGGTGGTTTGGACGACACATGGTCCAAACTTTTCTCCGTTTCAGTTTTTGAGAGCTCGGAACCCAAAGTTCGTCCCAATGAGAGTTTTCATATGGTGTGGACGAACTTGGTCCAAACTTTGCTCCGTTTGAGTTTTTGGAGAGGAAGGAACTCAAAATTCGGCCCAATGAGAGTTCTTTAGGTGGTTTGGACGACACATGGTCCAAACTTTGCACCGTTTCAGTATTTCAGAGCTCGGAACCCAAATTTCGTCCCAATGAGAGTTTTTCACATGGTTTGGACGAACTTGGTCCAAACTTTGCTCCGTTTGAGTTTTTGGAGAGTAAGGAACTCAAAATTCGGCCCAATGAGAGTTCTTTAGGTGGTTTGGACGACACATGGTCCAAACTTTGCATCGTTTCAGTATTTCAGAGCTCGGAACCCAAAGTTCGTCCGAATGAGAGTTTTTCATATGGTTTGGACGAACTTGGTCCAAACTTTGCTCCGTTTGAGTTTTTGGAGAGTTAGGAACTCAAAGTTCGGCCCAATGAGAGTTCTTTAGTTGGTTTGGACGACACATGGTCCAAACTTTGCTCCGTTTCAGTTTTTGAGATCTCGGAACCCAAAGTTCGTCCCAATGAGAGTTTTTCATATGGTGTGGACGAACTTGGTCCAAACTTTACTCCGTTTGAGTTTTTGGAGAGTTAGGAACTCAAAGTTCGGCCCTATGAGAGTTCTTTAGGTGGTTTGGACGACACATGGTGCAAACTTTGCTCCGTTTCAGTATTTGAGAGCTCGGAACCCAAAGTTCGTCAGAATGAGAGTTTTTCATATGGTTTGGACGAACTTGGTCCAAACTTTGCTTCGTTTGAGTTTTTGGAGAGTAAGGAACTCAAAGTTAGGCCCAATGAGAGTTCTTTAGGTGGTTTGGACGACACATGGTCCAAACTTCGAACCGTTTCAGTATTTCATAGCTCGGAACCTAAAGTTCGTCCCAATGAGAGTTTTTCATATGGTTTGGACGAACATGCTCCAAACTTTGCTCCGTTTGAGTTTTTCGAGAGTAAGGAACTCAAAGTTCGGCCCAATGAGAGTTCTTTAGGTTGTTTGGACGACACATGGTCCAAACTTTTCTCCGTTTCAGTTTTTGGGAGCTCGGAACCCAAAGTTCGTCCCAATGAGAGTTTTTCATATGGTTTGGTCGAACTTGGTCCAAACTTTGCTCCGTTTGAGTTTTTGGAGAGTAAGGAACTCAAAATTCGGCCCAATGAGAGTTCTTTAGGTGGTTTGGACGACACATGGTCCAAACTTTGCACCGTTTCAGTATTTCAGAGCTCGGAACCCAATGTTCGTCCCAATGAGAGTTTTTCATATGGTTTGCACGAACTTGGTCCAAACTTTGCTCCATTGGAGTTTTTGGAGAATTAGGAACTCAAAGTTCGGCCCAATGGGAGTTCTTTAGGTGGTTTGGACGACACATGGTCCAAACTTTCCTCCGTTTCAGTTTTTGAGAGCTCGGAACCCAAAGTTTGTCCCAATGAGAGTTTTTCATATGGTGTCGACGAACTTGGCCCAAACTTTGCTCCGTTTGAGTTTTTGGAGAGTTTGGAACTCAGAGTTTGGCCCAATGAGAGTTCTTTAGGTGGTTTGGACGACACATGGTCCAAACTTTGCTCCGTTTCAGTATTTGAGAGCTCGGAACCCAAAGTTCGTCCCAATGAGAGTTTTTCATATTGTTTGGACGAACTTGGTCCAAACTTTGCTCCGTTTGAGTTTTTGGGGAGTTAGGAACTCAAGATTCTGCCCATTGAGAGTTCTTTAGGTGGTTTGGACGACACATGGTCAAAACTTTGTTCCGTTTCAGTTTTTGAGAGCTCGGAACCCAAAGTTCGTCCCAATGAGAGTTTTTCATATGGTTTGGACGAACTTGGTCCAAACTTTGCTTTGTTTTAGTTTTCGGAGAGTTAAAACTCAAAGTTCGGCCCAATGAGAGTTCTTTAGGTGGTTTGGACGACACATGGTCCAAACTTTTCTCCGTTTCAGTTTTTGAGAGCTCGGAACCCAAAGTTCGTCCCAATGAGAGTTTTTAATATGGTTTCGGCGAACCTTGTCCAAACCTTGCTCTGTTTGAGTTTTTGGAGAGTTAGGAACTCAAACTACGACCCAATGAGAGTTCTTTAGGTGGTTTGGACGACACATGGCCCAAACCTTGCTCCGTTTCAGTATTTGAGAGCTCGGAACCAAAAGTTCGTCCCAATGAGAGTTTTTCATATGGTTTGGACGAACTTGGTCCAAACCCTTCTCTGTTTGAGTTTTTGGAGAGTTAGGAACTCAAACTACGGCCCAATGAGAGTTCTTTAGGTGGTTTGGACGACACATGGCCCAAACTTTGCTCCGTTTCAGTATTTGAGACCTCGGAACCCAAAGTTCGTCCCAATGAGAGTTTTTCATATTGTTTGGACGAACTTTGTCCAAACCTTGCTCCGTTTGAGTTTTTGGGGAGTTAGGAACTCAAGGTTCTGCCGATTGAGAGTTCTTTAGGTGGTTTGGACGACACATGGTCAAAACTTTGTTCCGTTTCAGTTTTTGAGAGGTCGGAACCCAAAGTTCGTCCCAATGAGAGTTTTTCATATGGTTTGGAAGAACTTGGTCTAAACTTTGTTTCGTTTTAGATTTGGGAGAGTTAGAAACTCAAAGTTCGGCCCAATGAGAGTTCTTTAGGTGGTTTGGACAACACATGGTCCAAACTTTTCTCCGTTTCAGTTTTTGAGAGCTCGGAACCCAGAGTTCATCCCAATGAGAGTTTTTCATATGGTTTGGACGAACATGGTCGAAACCCTGCTCTGTTTGAGTTTTTGGAGAGTTAGGAACTCAAACTACGGCCCAATGAGAGTTTTTTAGGTTGTTTGGACGACACATGGCCCAAACTTTTCTTCGTTTCAGTATTTGAGAGCTCGGAACCCAAAGTTCATCCCAATGAGAGTTTTTCATATTGTTTGGACAAACTTCGTCCAAACTTTGCTCCGTTTGAGTTTTTGGGAAGTTAGGAACTCAAGGTTCTGCCCATTGAGAGTTCTTTAGGTGGTTTGGACGACACATGGTCAAAACTTTGTTCCGTTTCAGATTTTGAGAGCTCGGAACCCAAAGTTCGTCCCAATGAGAGTTTTTTCATATGGTTTGGACGAACTTGGTCCAAACTTTGCTTCGTTTTAGTTTTGGGAGAGTTAGAAACTCAAAGTTCGGCCCAATGAGAGTTCTTTAGGTGGTTTGGACGACACATGGTCCAAACTTTGCTCCGTTTCAGTTTTTGAGAGCACGGAACCCAAAGTTCGTCCCAATGAGAGTTTTTCATATGGTTTGGACGAACGTTGTCCAAACCTTGCTCTGTTTGAGTTTTTGGAGAGTTAGGAACTCAAAGTACGACCCAATGAGAGTTCTTTAGGTGGTTTGGACAACACATGGTCCAAACTTTGCTCCGTTTCAGTATTTGAGAGCTCGGAACCCAAAGTTCGTCCCAATGAGAGTTTTTCATATTGTTTGGACGAACTTGGTCCAAACTTTGCTCCGTTTGAGTTTTTGGGGAGTTAGGAACTCAAGATTCTGCCCATTGAGAGTTCTTTAGGTGGTTTGGACGACACATGGTCAAAACTTTGTTCCGTTTCAGTTTTTGAGAGCTCGGAACCCAAAGTTCGTCCCAATGAGAGTTTTTCATATGGTTTGGACGAACTTGGTCCAAACTTTGCTTTGTTTTAGTTTTGGGAGAGTTAAAACTCAAAGTTCGGCCCAATGAGAGTTCTTTAGGTGGTTTGGACGACACATGGTCCAAACTTTTCTCCGTTTCGGTTTTTTAGAGCTTGGAACCCAAAGTTCGTCCCAATGAGAGTTTTTCATATGGTTTGGACGAACATGGTCCAAACCCTGCTCTGTTTGAGTTTTTGGAGAGTTAGGAACTCAAACTACGGCCCAATGAGAGTTCTTTAGGTGGTTTGGACGACACATGGTCCAAACTTTTTTCCGTTTCGGTTTTTGAGAGCTCGGAACCCAAAGTTCGTCCCAATGAGAGTTTTTCATATGGTTTGGACGAACATGGTCCAAACCCTGCTCTATTTGAGTTTTTGGAGAGTTAGGAACTCACACTACGGCCCAATGAGAGTTCTTTAGGTGGTTTGGCCGACACATGGCCCAAACTTTGCTCCGTTTCAATATTTGAGAGCTCGGAACCCAAAGTTCGTCCCAATGAGAGTTTTTCATATTGTTTGGACGAACTTGGTCCAAACTTTTCTCCGTTTGAGTTTTTGGAGAGTAAGGAACTCAAAATTCGGCCCAATGAGAGTTCTTTAGGTGGTTTGGACGACACATGGTCAAAACTTTGTTCCGTTTCAGTTTTTGAGAGCTCGGAACCCAAAGTTCGTCTCAATGAGAGTTTTTCATATGGTTTGGACGAACTTGGTCCAAACTTTGCTTTGTTTTAGTTTTGGGAGAGTTAGAAACTCAAAGTTCGGCCCAATGAGAGTTCTTTAGGTGGTTTGGACGACACATGGTCAAAACTTTGCTCCGTTTTAGTTTTTGAGAGCTCGGAACCCAAAGTTCGTCCCAATGAGAGTTTTTCATATTGTTTGGACGAACTTTGTCCAAACCTTGCTCCGTTTGAGTTTTTGGGGAGTTAGGAACTCAAGGTTCTGCCCATTGAGAGTTCTTTAGGTGGTTTGGACGACACATGGTCAAAACTTTGTTCCGTTTCAGATTTTGAGAGCTCGGAACCAAAAGTTCGTCCCAATGAGAGTTTTTCATATGGTTTGGACGAACCTTGTCCAAACCTTGCCCTGTTTGAGTTTTTGGAGAGTTAGGAACTCAAACTACGGCCCATTGAGAGTTCTTTAGGTGGTTTGGACGACACATGGTCAAAACTTTGTTCCGTTTCAGATTTTGAGAGCTCGGAACCCAAAGTTCATCCCAATGAGAGTTTTTCATATTGTTTGGACGAAGTTGGTCCAAACTTTGCTCCGTTTGAGTTTTTGGGGAGTTAGGAACTCAAGGTTCTGCCCATTGAGAGTTCTTTAGGTGGTTTGGACGACACATGGTCAAAACTTTGTTCCGTTTCAGATTTTGAGAGCTCGGAACCCAAAGTTCGTCCCAATGAGAGTTTTTCATATGGTTTGGACGAACTTGGTCCAAACTTTGCTTCGTTTTAGTTTTGGGAGAGTTAGAAACACAAAGTTCGGCCCAATGAGAGTTCTTTAGGTGGTTTGGACGACACATGGTCCAAACTTTGCTCCGTTTCAGTATTTGAGAGCTCGGAACACAAAGTTCGTCCCAATGAGAGTTTTCCATATGGTATGGACGAACTTGGTCGAAACCTTTCTTTGTTTGAGTTTTTGGAGAGTTAGGAACTCAAACTACGGCCCAATGAGAGTTCTTTAGGTGGTTTGGACGACACATGGCCCAAACTTGCTCCGTTTCAGTATTTGAGAGCTCGGAACCCAAAGTTCGTCCCAATGAGAGTTTTTCATATTGTTTGGACGAACTTGGTCAAAACGTTGTTCCGTTTGAGTTTTTGGGGAGTTAGGAACTCAAAGTTTTGCCCATTGAGAGTTCTTTAGGTGGTTTGGACGACACATGGTCAAAACTTTGTTCCGTTTCAGTTTTTGAGAGCTCGGAACCCAAAGTTCGTCCCAATGAGAGTTTTTCATATGGTTTGGACGAACTTGGTCCAAACTTTGCTTCGTTTTAGTTTTGGGAGAGTTAGAACCTCAAAGTTCGGCCCAATGAGAGTTCTTTAGGTGGTTTGGACGACACATGGTCCAAAGTTTTTTCCGTTCGGATTTTGAGAGCTCGGAACCCAAAGTTCGTCCCAATGAGAGTTTTTCATATCGTTTGGACGAGCATGGTCCAAACCCTGCTCTGTTTGAGTTTTTGGAGAGTTAGGAACTCACACTACGTCCCAATGAGAGTTCTTTAGGTGGTCTGGACGACACATGGCCCAAACTTTGCTCCGTTTCAGTATTTGAGAGCTCGGAACCCAAAGTTCGTCCCAATGAAATTTTTCATATTGTTTGGACGAACTTGGTCCAAACTTTGCTCCGTTTGAGTTTTTGGAGAGTAAGGAACTCAAAATTCGGCCCAATGAGAGTTCTTTAGGTGGTTTGGACGACACATGGTCAAAACTTTGTTCCGTTTCAGTTTTTGAGAGCTCGGAACCCAAAGTTCGTCCCAATGAGAGTTTTTCATATGGTTTGGACGAACTTGGTCCAAACTTTTCTTTGTTTTAGTTTTGGGAGAGTTAGAAACTCAAAGTTCGGCCCAATGAGAGTTCTTTAGGTGGTTTGGACGACACATGGTCCAAACTTTTCTCCGTTTCGGTTTTTGAGAGCTCGGAACCCAAAGTTCGTCCCAATGAGAGTTTTTCATATGGTTTGGACGAACATGGTCCAAACCCTGCTCTGTTTGAGTTTTTGGAGAGTTAGGAACTCACACTACGTCCCAATGAGAGTTCTTTAGGTGGTTTGGACGACACATGGCCCAAACTTTGCTCCGTTTCAGTATTTGAGAGCTCGGAACCCAAAGTTCGTCCCAATGAAATTTTTCATATTCTTTGGACGAACTTGGTCCAAACTTTGCTCCGTTTGAGTTTTTGGAGAGTAAGGAACTCAAAATTCGGCCCAATGAGAGTTCTTTAGGTGGTTTGGACGACACATGGTCAAAACTTTGTTCCGTTTCAGTTTTTTAGAGCTCGGAACCCAAAGTTCGTCCCAATGAGAGTTTTTCATATGGTTTGGACGAACTTGGTCCAAACTTTTCTTTGTTTTAGTTTTGGGAGAGTTAGAAACTCAAAGTTCGGCCCAATGAGAGTTCTTTAGGTGGTTTGGCCGACACATGGTCCAAACTTTTCTCCGTTTCGGTTTTTGAGAGCTCGGAACCCAAAGTTCGTCCCAATGAGAGTTTTTCATATGGTTTGGACGAACATGGTCCAAACCCTGCTCTGTTTGAGTTTTTTGAGAGTTAGGAACTCAAACTACGGCCCATTGAGAGTTCTTTAGGTGGTTTGGACGACACATGGTCAAAACTTTGTTCCGTTTCAGATTTTGAGAGCTCGGAACCCAAAGTTCATCCCAATGAGAGTTTTTCATATTGTTTGGACGAACTTGGTCCAAACTTTTCTCCGTTTGAGTTTTTCGGGAGTTAGGAACTCAGGGTTCTGCCCATTGAGAGTTCTTTAGGTGGTTTGGACGACACATGGTCAAAACTTTGTTCCGTTTCAGATTTTGAAAGCTCGGAACCCAAAGTTCGTCCCAATGAGAGTTTTTCATATGGTTTGGACGAACTTGGTCCAAACTTTGCTTCGTTTTAGTTTTGCGAGAGTTAGAAACTCAAAGTTCGGCCCAATGAGAGTTCTTTAGGTGGTTTGGACGACACATGGTCCAAACTTTTCTCCGTTTCGGTTTTTGAGAGCTCGGAACCCAAAGTTCGTCCCAATGAGAGTTTTTCATATGGTTTGGACGAACATGGTCCAAACCCTGCTCTGTTTGAGTTTTTGGAGAGTTAGGAACTCAAACTACGGCCCAATGAGAGTTCTTTAGGTGGTTTGGACGACACATGGTCCAAACTTTTTTCCGTTTCGGTTTTTGAGAGCTCGGAACCCAAAGTTCGTCCCAATGAGAGTTTTTCATATGGTTTGGACGAACATGGTCCAAACCCTGCTCTATTTGAGTTTTTGGAGAGTTAGGAACTCACACTACGGCCCAATGAGAGTTCTTTAGGTGGTTTGGCCGACACATGGCCCAAACTTTGCTCCGTTTCAATATTTGAGAGCTCGGAACCCAAAGTTCGTCCCAATGAGAGTTTTTCATATTGTTTGGACGAACTTGGTCCAAACTTTTCTCCGTTTGAGTTTTTGGAGAGTAAGGAACTCAAAATTCGGCCCAATGAGAGTTCTTTAGGTGGTTTGGACGACACATGGTCAAAACTTTGTTCCGTTTCAGTTTTTGAGAGCTCGGAACCCAAAGTTCGTCTCAATGAGAGTTTTTCATATGGTTTGGACGAACTTGGTCCAAACTTTGCTTTGTTTTAGTTTTGGGAGAGTTAGAAACTCAAAGTTCGGCCCAATGAGAGTTCTTTAGGTGGTTTGGACGACACATGGTCAAAACTTTGCTCCGTTTTAGTTTTTGAGAGCTCGGAACCCAAAGTTCGTCCCAATGAGAGTTTTTCATATTGTTTGGACGAACTTTGTCCAAACCTTGCTCCGTTTGAGTTTTTGGGGAGTTAGGAACTCAAGGTTCTGCCCATTGAGAGTTCTTTAGGTGGTTTGGACGACACATGGTCAAAACTTTGTTCCGTTTCAGATTTTGAGAGCTCGGAACCAAAAGTTCGTCCCAATGAGAGTTTTTCATATGGTTTGGACGAACCTTGTCCAAACCTTGCCCTGTTTGAGTTTTTGGAGAGTTAGGAACTCAAACTACGGCCCATTGAGAGTTCTTTAGGTGGTTTGGACGACACATGGTCAAAACTTTGTTCCGTTTCAGATTTTGAGAGCTCGGAACCCAAAGTTCATCCCAATGAGAGTTTTTCATATTGTTTGGACGAAGTTGGTCCAAACTTTGCTCCGTTTGAGTTTTTGGGGAGTTAGGAACTCAAGGTTCTGCCCATTGAGAGTTCTTTAGGTGGTTTGGACGACACATGGTCAAAACTTTGTTCCGTTTCAGATTTTGAGAGCTCGGAACCCAAAGTTCGTCCCAATGAGAGTTTTTCATATGGTTTGGACGAACTTGGTCCAAACTTTGCTTCGTTTTAGTTTTGGGAGAGTTAGAAACACAAAGTTCGGCCCAATGAGAGTTCTTTAGGTGGTTTGGACGACACATGGTCCAAACTTTGCTCCGTTTCAGTATTTGAGAGCTCGGAACACAAAGTTCGTCCCAATGAGAGTTTTTCATATGGTATGGACGAACATGGTCGAAACCTTTCTTTGTTTGAGTTTTTGGAGAGTTAGGAACTCAAACTACGGCCCAATGAGAGTTCTTTAGGTGGTTTGGACGACACATGGCCCAAACTTTGCTCCGTTTCAGTATTTGAGAGCTCGGAACCCAAAGTTCGTCCCAATGAGAGTTTTTCATATTGTTTGGACGAACTTGGTCAAAACGTTGTTCCGTTTGAGTTTTTGGGGAGTTAGGAACTCAAAGTTTTGCCCATTGAGAGTTCTTTAGGTGGTTTGGACGACACATGGTCAAAACTTTGTTCCGTTTCAGTTTTTGAGAGCTCGGAACCCAAAGTTCGTCCCAATGAGAGTTTTTCATATGGTTTGGACGAACTTGGTCCAAACTTTGCTTCGTTTTAGTTTTGGGAGAGTTAGAACCTCAAAGTTCGGCCCAATGAGAGTTCTTTAGGTGGTTTGGACGACACATGGTCCAAAGTTTTTTCCGTTCGGATTTTGAGAGCTCGGAACCCAAAGTTCGTCCCAATGAGAGTTTTTCATATCGTTTGGACGAACATGGTCCAAACCCTGCTCTGTTTGAGTTTTTGGAGAGTTAGGAACTCACACTACGTCCCAATGAGAGTTCTTTAGGTGGTTTGGACGACACATGGCCCAAACTTTGCTCCGTTTCAGTATTTGAGAGCTCGGAACCCAAAGTTCGTCCCAATGAAATTTTTCATATTCTTTGGACGAACTTGGTCCAAACTTTGCTCCGTTTGAGTTTTTGGAGAGTAAGGAACTCAAAATTCGGCCCAATGAGAGTTCTTTAGGTGGTTTGGACGACACATGGTCAAAACTTTGTTCCGTTTCAGTTTTTTAGAGCTCGGAACCCAAAGTTCGTCCCAATGAGAGTTTTTCATATGGTTTGGACGAACTTGGTCCAAACTTTTCTTTGTTTTAGTTTTGGGAGAGTTAGAAACTCAAAGTTCGGCCCAATGAGAGTTCTTTAGGTGGTTTGGCCGACACATGGTCCAAACTTTTCTCCGTTTCGGTTTTTGAGAGCTCGGAACCCAAAGTTCGTCCCAATGAGAGTTTTTCATATGGTTTGGACGAACATGGTCCAAACCCTGCTCTGTTTGAGTTTTTTGAGAGTTAGGAACTCAAACTACGGCCCATTGAGAGTTCTTTAGGTGGTTTGGACGACACATGGTCAAAACTTTGTTCCGTTTCAGATTTTGAGAGCTCGGAACCCAAAGTTCATCCCAATGAGAGTTTTTCATATTGTTTGGACGAACTTGGTCCAAACTTTTCTCCGTTTGAGTTTTTCGGGAGTTAGGAACTTAGGGTTCTTCCCATTGAGAGTTCTTTAGGTGGTTTGGACGACACATGGTCAAAACTTTGTTCCGTTTCAGATTTTGAAAGCTCGGAACCCAAAGTTCGTCCCAATGAGAGTTTTTCATATGGTTTGGACGAACTTGGTCCAAACTTTGCTTCGTTTTAGTTTTGCGAGAGTTAGAAACTCAAAGTTCGGCCCAATGAGAGTTCTTTAGGTGGTTTGGACGACACATGGTCCAAACTTTTCTCCGTTTCGGTTTTTGAGAGCTCGGAACCCAAAGTTCGTCCCAATGAGAGTTTTTCATATGGTTTGGACGAACATGGTCCAAACCCTGCTCTGTTTGAGTTTTTGGAGAGTTAGGAACTCAAACTACGGCCCAATGAGAGTTCTTTAGGTGGTTTGGACGACACATGGTCCAAACTTTTTTCCGTTTCGGTTTTTGAGAGCTCGGAACCCAAAGTTCGTCCCAATGAGAGTTTTTCATATGGTTTGGACGAACATGGTCCAAACCCTGCTCTATTTGAGTTTTTGGAGAGTTAGGAACTCACACTACGGCCCAATGAGAGTTCTTTAGGTGGTTTGGCCGACACATGGCCCAAACTTTGCTCCGTTTCAATATTTGAGAGCTCGGAACCCAAAGTTCGTCCCAATGAGAGTTTTTCATATTGTTTGGACGAACTTGGTCCAAACTTTTCTCCGTTTGAGTTTTTGGAGAGTAAGGAACTCAAAATTCGGCCCAATGAGAGTTCTTTAGGTGGTTTGGACGACACATGGTCAAAACTTTGTTCCGTTTCAGTTTTTGAGAGCTCGGAACCCAAAGTTCGTCTCAATGAGAGTTTTTCATATGGTTTGGACGAACTTGGTCCAAACTTTGCTTTGTTTTAGTTTTGGGAGAGTTAGAAACTCAAAGTTCGGCCCAATGAGAGTTCTTTAGGTGGTTTGGACGACACATGGTCAAAACTTTGCTCCGTTTTAGTTTTTGAGAGCTCGGAACCCAAAGTTCGTCCCAATGAGAGTTTTTCATATTGTTTGGACGAACTTTGTCCAAACGTTGCTCCGTTTGAGTTTTTGGGGAGTTAGGAACTCAAGGTTCTGCCCATTGAGAGTTCTTTAGGTGGTTTGGACGACACATGGTCAAAACTTTGTTCCGTTTCAGATTTTGAGAGCTCGGAACCAAAAGTTCGTCCCAATGAGAGTTTTTCATATGGTTTGGACGAACCTTGTCCAAACCTTGCCCTGTTTGAGTTTTTGGAGAGTTAGGAACTCAAACTACGGCCCATTGAGAGTTCTTTAGGTGGTTTGGACGACACATGGTCAAAACTTTGTTCCGTTTCAGATTTTGAGAGCTCGGAACCCAAAGTTCATCCCAATGAGAGTTTTTCATATTGTTTGGACGAAGTTGGTCCAAACTTTGCTCCGTTTGAGTTTTTGGGGAGTTAGGAACTCAAGGTTCTGCCCATTGAGAGTTCTTTAGGTGGTTTGGACGACACATGGTCAAAACTTTGTTCCGTTTCAGATTTTGAGAGCTCGGAACCCAAAGTTCGTCCCAATGAGAGTTTTTCATATGGTTTGGACGAACTTGGTCCAAACTTTGCTTCGTTTTAGTTTTGGGAGAGTTAGAAACACAAAGTTCGGCCCAATGAGAGTTCTTTAGGTGGTTTGGACGACACATGGTCCAAACTTTGCTCCGTTTCAGTATTAGAGAGCTCGGAACACAAAGTTCGTCCCAATGAGAGTTTTTCATATGGTATGGACGAACTTGGTCGAAACCTTTCTCTGTTTGAGTTTTTGGAGAGTTAGGAACTCAAACTACGGCCCAATGAGAGTTCTTTAGGTGGTTTGGACGACACATGGCCCAAACTTTGCTCCGTTTCAGTATTTGAGAGCTCGGAACCCAAAGTTCGTCCCAATGAGAGTTTTTCATATTGTTTGGACGAACTTGGTCAAAACGTTGTTCCGTTTGAGTTTTTGGGGAGTTAGGAACTCAAAGTTTTGCCCATTGAGAGTTGTTTAGGTGGTTTGGACGACACATGGTCAAAACTTTGTTCCGTTTCAGTTTTTGAGAGCTCGGAACCCAAAGTTCGTCCCAATGAGAGTTTTTCATATGGTTTGGACGAACTTGGTCCAAACTTTGCTTCGTTTTAGTTTTGGGAGAGTTAGAACCTCAAAGTTCGGCCCAATGAGAGTTCTTTAGGTGGTTTGGACGACACATGGTCCAAAGTTTTTTCCGTTCGGATTTTGAGAGCTCGGAACCCAAAGTTCGTCCCAATGAGAGTTTTTCATATCGTTTGGACGAACATGGTCCAAACCCTGCTCTGTTTGAGTTTTTGGAGAGTTAGGAACTCACACTATGTCCCAATGAGAGTTCTCTAGGTGGTCTGGACGACACATGGCCCAAACTTTGCTCCGTTTCAGTATTTGAGAGCTCGGAACCCAAAGTTCGTCCCAATGAAATTTTTCATATTGTTTGGACGAACTTGGTCCAAACTTTGCTCCGTTTGAGTTTTTGGAGAGTAAGGAACTCAAAATTCGGCCCAATGAGAGTTCTTTAGGTGGTTTGGACGACACATGGTCAAAACTTTGTTCCGTTTCAGTTTTTGAGAGCTCGGAACCCAAAGTTCGTCCCAATGAGAGTTTTTCATATGGTTTGGACGAACTTGGTCCAAACTTTTCTTTGTTTTAGTTTTGGGAGAGTTAGAAACTCAAAGTTCGGCCCAATGAGAGTTCTTTAGGTGGTTTGGACGACACATGGTCCAAACTTTTCTCCGTTTCGGTTTTTGAGAGCTCGGAACCCAAAGTTCGTCCCAATGAGAGTTTTTCATATGGTTTGGACGAACATGGTCCAAACCCTGCTCTGTTTGAGTTTTTGGAGAGTTAGGAACTCACACTACGTCCCAATGAGAGTTCTTTAGGTGGTTTGGACGACACATGGCCCAAACTTTGCTCCGTTTCAGTATTTGAGAGCTCGGAACCCAAAGTTCGTCCCAATGAAATTTTTCATATTCTTTGGACGAACTTGGTCCAAACTTTGCTCCGTTTGAGTTTTTGGAGAGTAAGGAACTCAAAATTCGGCCCAATGAGAGTTCTTTAGGTGGTTTGGACGACACATGGTCAAAACTTTGTTCCGTTTCAGTTTTTGAGAGCTCGGAACCCAAAGTTCGTCCCAATGAGAGTTTTTCATATGGTTTGGACGAACTTGGTCCAAACTTTTCTTTGTTTTAGTTTTGGGAGAGTTAGAAACTCAAAGTTCGGCCCAATGAGAGTTCTTTAGGTGGTTTGGCCGACACATGGTCCAAACTTTTCTCCGTTTCGGTTTTTGAGAGCTCGGAACCCAAAGTTCGTCCCAATGAGAGTTTTTCATATGGTTTGGACGAACATGGTCCAAACCCTGCTCTGTTTGAGTTTTTTGAGAGTTAGGAACTCAAACTACGGCCCATTGAGAGTTCTTTAGGTGGTTTGGACGACACATGGTCAAAACTTTGTTCCGTTTCAGATTTTGAGAGCTCGGAACCCAAAGTTCATCCCAATGAGAGTTTTTCATATTGTTTGGACGAACTTGGTCCAAACTTTTCTCCGTTTGAGTTTTTGGGGAGTTAGGAACTCAGGGTTCTGCCCATTGAGAGTTCTTTAGGTGGTTTGGACGACACATGGTCAAAACTTTGTTCCGTTTCAGATTTTGAAAGCTCGGAACCCAAAGTTCGTCCCAATGAGAGTTTTTCATATGGTTTGGACGAACTTGGTCCAAACTTTGCTTCGTTTTAGTTTTGCGAGAGTTAGAAACTCAAAGTTCGGCCCAATGAGAGTTCTTTAGGTGGTTTGGACGACACATGGTCCAAACTTTGCTCCGTTTCAGTATTTGAGAGCTCGGAACACAAAGTTCGTCCCAATGAGAGTTTTTCATATGGTTTGGACGAACTTCGTCGAAACCTTGCTCTGTTTGAGTTTTTGCAGAGTTAGGAACTCAAACTACGGCCCAATGAGAGTTCTTTAGGTGGTTTGGACGACACATGGCCCAAACTTTGCTCCGTTTCAGTATTTGAGAGCTCGGAACACAAAGTTCGTCCCAATGAGAGTTTTTCATATGGTTTGGACGAACTTCGTCGAAACCTTGCTCTGTTTGAGTTTTTGCAGAGTTAGGAACTCAAACTACGGCCCAATGAGAGTTCTTTAGGTGGTTTGGACGACACATGGCCCAAACTTTGCTCCGTTTCAGTATTTGAGAGCTCGGAACACAAAGTTCGTCCCAATGAGAGTTTTTCATATGGTTTGGACGAACTTGGTCCAAACCTTGCTCTTTTTGAGTTTTTGGAGAGTTAGGAACTCAATCTACGGCCCAATGAGAGTTCTTTAGGTGGTTTGGACGACACATGGCCCAAACTTTGCTCCGTTTCAGATTTTGAGAGCTCGGAACCAAAAGTTCGTTCCAATGAGAGTTTTTCATATTGTTTGGACGAATTTGGTCCAAACTTTGCTCCGTTTGAGTTTTTGGGGAGTTAGGAACTCAAGGTTCTTCCCATTGATAGTTCTTTAGGTGGTTTGGACGACACATGGTCAAAACTTTGTTCCGTTTCAGATTTTGAGAGCTCGGAACCCAAAGTTCGTCCCAATGAGAGTTTTTCATATGGTTTGGACGAACTTGGTCCAAACTTTGCTTCGTTTTAGTTTTGGGAGAGTTAGAAACTCAAAGTTCGGCCCAATGAGAGTTCTTTAGGTGGTTTGGACGACACATGGTCCAAACTTTGCTCCGTTTTAGTTTTTGAGAGCTCGGAACCCAAAGTTCGTCCCAATGAGAGTTTTTCATATGGTTTGGGCGGACCTTGTCCAAACCTTTCTCTGTTTGAGTTTTTGGAGAGTTAGGAACTCAAACTACGGCCCAATGACAGTTCTTTAGGTGGTTTGGACGACACATGGCCCAAACTTTGCTCCGTTACAGTATTTGAGAGCTCGGAACCCAAAGTTCGTCCCAATGAGAGTTTTTCATATTGTTTGGACGAACTTGGTCAAAACTTTGTTCCGTTTGAGTTTTTGGGGAGTTAGGAACTCAAAGTTTTGCCCATTGAGATTTCCTTAGGTGGTTTGGACGACACATGGTCAAAACTTTGTTCCGTTTCAGTTTTTGAGAGCTCGGAACCCAAAGTTCGTCCCAATTAGAGTTTTTCATATGGTTTGGACGAACTTGGTCCAAACTTTGCTTCGTTTTAGTTTTGGGAGAGTTAGAACCTCAAAGTTCGGCCCAATCAGAGTTCTTTAGGTGGTTTGGACGACACATGGTCCAAACTTTTTTCCGTTTCGGTTTTTGAGAGCTCGGAACCCAAAGTTCGTCCCAATGAGAGTTTTTCATATGGTTTGGACAAACATGGCCCAAACCCTGCTCTTTTTGAGTTTTTGGAGAGTTAGGAACTCACACTACGGCCCAATGAGAGTTCTTTAGGTGGTTTGGACGACACATGGCCCAAACTTTGCTCCGTTTCAGTATTTGAGAGCTCGGAACCCAAAGTTCGTCCCAATGAGAGTTTTTCATATTGTTTGGACGAACTTGGTCCAAACTTTGCTCCGTTTGAGTTTTTGGGGAGTTAGGAACTGAAGGTTCGGCCCATTAAGAGTTCTTTAGGTGGTTTGGACGACACATGGTCAAAACTTTATTCCGTTTCATATTTTGAGAGCTCGGAACCTAAAGTTCGTCCCATTGAGAGTTTTTCATATGGTTTGGACGAACTTTGTCCAAACCGTGCTCTGTTTGAGTTTTTGGAGAGTTAGAAACTCAAACTACGGCCCAATGAGAGTTCTTTAGGTGGTTTGGACGACACATGGCCCAAACTTTGCTCCGTTTCAGTATTTGAGAGCTCGGAACACAAAGTTCGTCCCAATGAGAGTTTTTCATATGGTTTGGACGAACTTGGTCCAAACCTTGCTCTTTTTGAGTTTTTGGAGAGTTAGGAACTCAATCTACGGCCCAATGAGAGTTCTTTAGGTGGTTTGGACGACACATGGCCCAAACTTTGCTCCCTTTCAGTATTTGAGAGCTCGGAACCCAAAGTTCGTCCCAATGAGAGTTTTTCATATTGTTTGGACGAACTTGGTCGAAACTTTGCTCCGTTTGAGTTTTTGGGGAGTTAGGAACTCAAGGTTCTGCCCAATGAGAGTTCTTTAGGTTGTTTGGACGACACATGGCCCAAACTTTTCTCCGTTTCAGATTTTGAGAGCTCGGAACCCAAAGTTCGTTCCAATGAGAGTTTTTCATATGGTTTGGACGAACTTGGTCCAAACTTTTCTTTTAGTTTTGGGAGAGTTAGAAACTCAAAGTTCGGCCCAATGAGAGTTCTTTAGGTGGTTTGGACGACACATGGTCCAAACTTTTCTCCGTTTCGGTTTTTGAGAGCTCGGAACCCAAAGTTCGTCCCAATGAGAGTTTTTCATATGGTTTGGACGAACATGGTCCAAACCCTGCTCTGTTTGAGTTTTTGGAGAGTTAGGAACTCAAACTACGGCCCAATGAGAGTTCTTTTGGTGGTTTGGACGACACATGGCAAAAACTTTTTTCGGTTTCAGTATTTGAGAGCTCGAAACCCAAAGTTCATCCCAATGAGAGTTTTTCATATTGTTTGGACGAACTTGGTCGAAACTTTGCTCCGTTTGAGTTTTTGGGGAGTTAGGAACTCAAGGTTCTGCCCAATGAGAGTTCTTTAGGTTGTTTGGACGACACATGGCCCAAACTTTTCTCCGTTTCAGATTTTGAGAGCTCGGAACCCAAAGTTCGTTCCAATGAGAGTTTTTCATATGGTTTGGACGAACTTGGTCCAAACTTTTCTTTTAGTTTTGGGAGAGTTAGAAACTCAAAGTTCGGCCCAATGAGAGTTCTTTAGGTGGTTTGGACGACACATGGTCCAAACTTTTCTCCGTTTCGGTTTTTGAGAGCTCGGAACCCAAAGTTCGTCCCAATGAGAGTTTTTCATATGGTTTGGACGAACATGGTCCAAACCCTGCTCTGTTTGAGTTTTTGGAGAGTTAGGAACTCAAACTACGGCCCAATGAGAGTTCTTTTGGTGGTTTGGACGACACATGGCAAAAACTTTTTTCGGTTTCAGTATTTGAGAGCTCGAAACCCAAAGTTCATCCCAATGAGAGTTTTTCATATTGTTTGGACGAACTTGGTCGAAACTTTGCTCCGTTTGAGTTTTTGGGGAGTTAGGAACTCAAGGTTCTGCCCAATGAGAGTTCTTTAGGTTGTTTGGACGACACATGGCCCAAACTTTTCTCCGTTTCAGATTTTGAGAGCTCGGAACCCAAAGTTCGTTCCAATGAGAGTTTTTCATATTGTTTGGACGAACTTTGTCCAAACTTTGCTCCGTTTGAGTTTTTGGGGAGTTAGGAACTTAAGGTTCTTCCCATTGATAGTTCTTTAGGTGGTTTGGACGACACATGGTCAAAACTTTGTTCCGTTTCAGATTTTGAGAGCTCGGAACCCAAAGTTCGTCCCAATGAGAGTTTTTCATATGGTTTGGACGAACTTGGTCCAAACTTTGCTTCGTTTTAGTTTTGGGAGAGTTAGAAACTCAAAGTTCGGCCCAATGAGAGTTCTTTAGGTGGTTTGGACGACACATGGTCCAAACTTTGCTCCGTTTTAGTTTTTGAGAGCTCGGAACCCAAAGTTCGTCCCAATGAGAGTTTTTCATATGGTTTGGGCGAACCTTGTCCAAACCTTGCTCTGTTTGAGTTTTTGGAGAGTTAGGAACTCAAACTACGGCCCAATGACAGTTCTTTAGGTGGTTTGGACGACACATGGCCCAAACTTTGCTCCGTTTCAGTATTTGAGAGCTCGGAACCCAAAGTTCGTCCCAATGAGAGTTTTTCATATTGTTTGGACGAACTTGGTCAAAACTTTGTTCCGTTTGAGTTTTTGGGGAGTTAGGAACTCAAAGTTTTGCCCATTGAGATTTCTTTAGGTGGTTTGGACGACACATGGTCAAAACTTTGTTCCGTTTCAGTTTTTGAGAGCTCGGAACCCAAAGTTCGTCCCAATTAGAGTTTTTCATATGGTTTGGACGAACTGGGTCCAAACTTTGCTTCGTTTTAGTTTTGGGAGAGTTAGAACCTCAAAGTTCGGCCCAATGAGAGTTCTTTAGGTGGTTTGGACGACACATGGTCCAAACTTTTTTCCGTTTCGGTTTTTGAGAGCTCGGAACCCAAAGTTCGTCCCAATGAGAGTTTTTCATATGGTTTGGACAAACATGGTCCAAACCCTGCTCTTTTTGAGTTTTTGGAGAGTTAGGAACTCACACTACGGCCCAATGAGAGTTCTTTAGGTGGTTTGGACGACACATGGCCCAAACTTTGCTCCGTTTCAGTATTTGAGAGCTCGGAACCCAAAGTTCGTCCCAATGAGAGTTTTTCATATTGTTTGGACGAACTTGGTCCAAACTTTGCTCCGTTTGAGTTTTTGGGGAGTTAGGAACTGAAGGTTCGGCCCATTAAGAGTTCTTTAGGTGGTTTGGACGACACATGGTCAAAACTTTATTCCGTTTCATATTTTGAGTGCTCGGAACCGAAAGTTCGTCCCAATGAGAGTTTTTCATATGGTTTGGACGAACTTGGTCCAAACCTTGCTCTGTTTGAGTTTTTGGAGAGTTAGGAACTCAAACTACGGCCCAATGCGAGTTCTTTAGGTGGTTTGGACGACACATGGCCCAAACTTTGCTCCGTTTCAGTATTTGAGAGCTCGGAACCCAAAGTTCGTTCCAATGAGAGTTTTTCATATGGTTTGGACGAACTTGGTCAAACTTTGCTTTGTTTTAGTTTTGGGAGAGTTAGAAACTCAAAGTTCGGCCCAATGAGAGTTCTTTTGGTGGTTTGGACGACACATGGCCAAAACTTTTCTCCGTTTCAGTATTTGAGTGCTCGAAACCCAAAGTTCATCCCAATGAGAGTTTTTCATATTGTTTGGACGAACTTGGTCGAAACTTTTCTCCGTTTGAGTTTTTGGGGAGTTAGGAACTCAAGGTTCTGCCCAATGAGAGTTCTTTAGGTTGTTTGGACGACACATGGCCCAAACTTTTCTCCGTTTCAGATTTTGAGAGCTCGGAACCCAAAGTTCGTTCCAATGAGAGTTTTTCATATTCTTTGGACGAACTCTGTCCAAACTTTGCTCCGTTTGAGTTTTTGGGGAGTTAGGAACTCAAGGTTCTTCCCATTGATAGTTCTTTAGGTGGTTTGGACGACACATGGTCAAAACTTTGCTCCGTTTCAAATTTTGAGAGCTCGGAACCCAAAGTTCGTCCCAATGATAGTTTTTCATATGGTTTGGACGAACTTGGTCCAAACTTTGCTTCGTTTTAGTTTTGGGAGAGTTAGAAACTCAAAGTTCGGCCCAATGAGAGTTCTTTAGGTGGTTTGGACGACACATGGTCCAAACTTTGCTCCGTTTTAGTTTTTGAGATCTCGGAACCCAAAGTTCGTCCCAATGAGAGTTTTTCATATGGTTTGGGCGAACCTTGTCCAAACCTTGCTCTGTTTGAGTTTTTGGAGAGTTAGGAACTCAAACTACGGCCCAATGACAGTTCTTTAGGTGGTTTGGACGACACATGGCCCAAACTTTGCTCCGTTTCAGTATTTGAGAGCTCGGAACCCAAAGTTCGTCCCAATGAGAGTTTTTCATATTGTTTGGACGAACTTGGTCAAAACTTTGTTCCGTTTGAGTTTTTGGAGAGTTAGGAACTCAAAGTTTTGCCCATTGAGATTTCTTTAGGTGGTTTGGACGACACATGGTCAAAACTTTGTTCAGTTTCAGTTTTTTAGAGCTCGGAACCCAAAGTTCGTCCCAATGAGAGTTTTTCATATGGTTTGGACGAACTTGGTCCAAACTTTGCTTCGTTTTAGTTTTGGGAGAGTTAGAACCTCAAAGTTCGGCCCAATGAGAGTTCTTTAGGTGGTTTGGACGACACATGGTCCAAACTTTTTTCCGTTTCGGTTATTGAGAGCTCGGAACCCAAAGTTCGTCCCAATGAGAGTTTTTCATATGGTTTGGACAAACATGGTCCAAACCCTGCTCTTTTTGAGTTTTTGGAGAGTTAGGAACTCACACTACGGCCCAATGAGAGTTCTTTAGGTGGTTTGGACGACACATGGCCCAAACTTTGCTCCGTTTCAGTATTTGAGAGCTCGGAACCCAAAGTTCGTCCCAATGAGAGTTTTTCATATTGTTTGGACAAACTTGGTCCAAACTTTGCTCCGTTTGAGTTTTTGGGGAGTTAGGAACTGAAGGTTCGGCCCATTAAGAGTTCTTTAGGTGGTTTGGACGACACATGGTCAAAACTTTATTCCGTTTCATATTTTGAGAGCTCGGAACCTAAAGTTCGTCCCAATGAGAGTTTTTCATATGGTTTGGACGAACTTGGTCCAAACCTTGCTCTGTTTGAGTTTTTGGAGAGTTAGGAACTCAAACTACGGCCCAATGAGAGTTCTTTAGGTGGTTTGGACGACACATGGTCGAAACTTTGCTCCATTTTAGTTTTTGAGAGCTTGGAACCCAAAGTTCGTCCCCATGAGAGTTTTTCATATGGTTTGGACGAACTTGGTCCAAACCTTGCTCTGTTTGAGTTTTTGGAGAGTTAGGAACTCAAACTACGGCCCAATGAGAGTTCTTTAGGTGGTTTGGACGACACATGGCCCAAACTTTGCTCCGTTTCAGTATTTAAGAGCTCGGAACCCAAAGTTCGTTCCAATGAGAGTTTTTCATATTGTTTGGACGAACTCTGTCCAAACTTTGCTTCGTTTTAGTTTTGGGAGAGTTAGAAACTCAAGGTTCAGCCCAATGAGAGTTCTTTAGGTGGTTTGGACGACACATGGTCGAAACTTTGCTCCGTTTCAGTTTTTGAGAGCTCGGAACCCAAAGTTCGTCCCCATGAGAGTTTTTCATATGGTTTGGACGAACTTGGTCCAAACCTTGCTCTGTTTGAGTTTTTGGAGACTTAGGAACTCAAACTACGGCCCAATGAGAGTTCTTTAGGTGGTTTGGACGACACATGGCCCAAACTTATCTCCGTTTCAGTATTTAAGAGCTCGGAACCCAAAGTTCGTTCCAATGAGAGTTTTTCATATTGTTTGGACGAACTCTGTCCAAACTTTGCTTCGTTTTAGTTTTGGGAGAGTTAGAAACTCAAGGTTCAGCCCAATGAGAGTTCTTTAGGTGGTTTGGACGACACATGGTCCAAACTTTTCTCCGTTTCAGTTTTTGAGAGCTCGGAACCCAAAGTTCGTCCCAATGAGAGTTTTTCATATGGTTTGACGAACTTGGTCCAAACCCTGCTCTGTTTGAGTTTTTGGAGAGTTAGGAACTCAAACTACGGCCCAATGAGAGTTCTTTAGGTTGTTTGGACGACACATGGTCAAAACTTTGTTCCGTTTCAGTTTTTGAAAGCTCGGAACCCAAAGTTCGTCCCAATGAGAGTTTTTCATATGGTTTGGACGAACTTGGTCCAAACTTTGCTTCGTTTTAGTTTTGGGAGGGTTAGAAACTCAAAGTTCCGCCCAATGAGAGTTCTTTAGGTGGTTTGGACGACACATGGTCGAAACTTTGCTCCGTTTCAGTTTTTGACAACTCGCAACCCAAAGTTCGTCCCCATGAGAGTTTTTCATATGGTTTGGACGAACTTGGTCCAAACCTTGCTCTGTTTGAGTTTTTGGAGAGTTAGGAACTCAAACTACGGCCCAATGAGAGTTCTTTAGGTGGTTTGGACGACACATGGCCTAAACTTTGCTCCGTTTCAGTATTTAAGAGCTCGGAACCCAAAGTTCGTTCCAATGAGAGTTTTTCATATTGTTTGGACGAACTTGGTCCAAACTTTTCTCCGTTTGAGTTTTTGGGGAGTTAGGAACTCAAAGTTCTGCCCATTGAGAGTTCTGTAGGTGGTTTGGACGACACATGGTCAAAACTTTGTTCCGTTTCAGTTTTTGAGAGCTCGGAACCCAAAGTTCGTCCCAATGAGAGTTTTTCATATGGTTTGGACGAAGTTGGTCCAAAATTTGCTTCGTTTTAGTTTTGGTAGAGTTAGAAACTCAAAGTTCGGCCCAATGAGAGTTCTTTAGGTGGTTTGGACGACACATGGTCCAAACTTTTCTCCGTTTCAGTTTTTGAGAGCTCGGAACCCAAAGTTCGTCCCCATGAGAGTTTTTCATATGGTTTGGACGAACTTGGTCCAAACCTTGCTCTGTTTGAGTTTTTGGAGAGTTAGGAACTCAAACTACGGCCCAATGAGAGTTCTTTAGGTGGTTTGGACGACACATGGCCTAAACTTTGCTCCGTTTCAGTATTTAAGAGCTCGGAACCCAAAGTTCGTTCCAATGAGAGTTTTTCATATTGTTTGGACGAACTTGGTCCAAACTTTTCTCCGTTTGAGTTTTTGGGGAGTTAGGAACTCAAAGTTCTGCCCATTGAGAGTTCTTTAGGTGGTTTGGACGACACATGGTCAAAACTTTGTTCCGTTTCAGTTTTTGAAAGCTCGGAACCCAAAGTTCGTCCCAATGAGAGTTTTTCATATGGTTTGGACGAACTTGGTCCAAACTTTGCTTCGTTTTAGTTTTGGGAGAGTTAGAAACTCAAAGTTCGGCCCAATGAGAGTTCTTTAGGTGGTTTGGACGACACATGGTCGAAAATTTGCTCCGTTTCAGTTTTTGAGAGCTCGGAACCCAAAGTTCGTCCCAATGAGAGTTTTTCATATGGTTTGGACGAACTTGGTCCAAACTTTGCTTCGTTTTAGTTTTGGGAGAGTTAGAAACTCAAAGTTCGGCCCAATGAGAGTTCTTTAGGTGGTTTGGACGACACATGGTCCAAACTTTTCTCCGTTTCAGTTTTTGAGAGCTCGGAACCCAAAGTTCGTCCCAATGAGAGTTTTTCATATGGTTTTGACGAGCATGGTCCAAACCCTGCTCTGTTTGAGTTTTTGGAGAGTTAGGAACTCAAACTACGGCCCAATGAGAGTTCTTTAGGTGGTTTGAACGACACATGGCCCAAACTTTGCTCCGTTTCAGTATTTAAGAGCTCGGAACCCAAAGTTCGTTCCAATGAGAGTTTTTCATATTGTTTGGACGAACTTGGTCCAAACTTTGCTCCGTTTGAGTTTTTGGGGAGTAAGGAACTCAAAGTTCTGCCCATTGAGAGTTCTTTAGGTGGTTTGGACGACACATGGTCAAAACTTTGTTCCGTTTCAGTTTTTGAAAGCTCGGAACCCAAAGTTCGTCCCAATGAGAGTTTTTCATATGGTTTGGACGAACTTGGTCCAAACTTTGCTTCGTTTTAGTTTTGGGAGAGTTAGAAACTCAAAGTTCGGCCCAATGAGAGTTCTTTAGGTGGTTTGGACGACACATGGTCGAAACTTTGCTCCGTTTCAGTTTTTGAGAGCTCGGAACCCAAAGTTCGTCCCCATGAGAGTTTTTCATATGGTTTGGACGAACTTGGTACAAACCTTGCTCTGTTTGAGTTTTTGGAGACTTAGGAACTCAAACTACGGCCCAATGAGAGTTCTTTAGGTGGTTTGGACGACACATGGCCCAAACTTTGCTCCGTTTCAGTATTTAAGAGCTCGGAACCCAAAGTTCGTTCCAATGAGAGTTTTTCATATTGTTTGGACGAACTCTGTCCAAACTATGCTCCGTTTGAGTTTTTGGGGAGTTAGGAACTCAAAGTTTTGCCCATTGAGAGTTCTTTAGGTGGTTTGGACGACACATGGTCAAAACTTTGTTCCGTTTCAGTTTTTGAGAGCTCGGAACCCAAAGTTCGTCCCAATGAGAGTTTTTCATATGGTTTGGACGAAGTTGGTCCAAACTTTGCTTCGTTTTAGTTTTGGGAGAGTTAGAAACTCAAAGTTCGGCCCAATGAGAGTTCTTTAGGTGGTTTGGACGACACATGGTCCAAACTTTTCTCCGTTTCAGTTTTTGAGAGCTCGGAACCCAAAGTTCGTCCCAATGAGAGTTTTTCATATTGTTTGACGAACATGGTCCAAACCCTGCTCTGTTTGAGTTTTTGGAGAGTTAGGAACTCAAACTACGGCCCAATGAGAGTTCTTTAGGTGGTTTGGACGACACATTGCCCAAACTTTGCTCCGTTTCAGTATTTAAGAGCTCGGAAACCAAAGTTCGTTCCAATGAGAGTTTTTGATATTGTTTGGACGAACTTGGTCCAAACTTTGCTCCGTTTGAGTTTTTGGGGAGTTAGGAACTCAAAGTTTTGCCCATTGAGAGTTCTTTAGGTGGTTTGGACGACACATGGTCAAAACTTTGTTCCGTTTCAGTTTTTGAAAGCTCGGAACCCAAAGTTCGTCCCAATGAGAGTTTTTCATATGGTTTGGACGAACTTGGTCCAAACTTTGCTTCGTTTTAGTTTTGGGAGAGTTAGAAACTCAAAGTTCGGCCCAATGAGAGTTCTTTAGGTGGTTTGGACGACACATGGTCGAAACTTTGCTCCGTTTCAGTTTTTGAGAGCTCGGAACCCAAAGTTCGTCCCCATGAGAGTTTTTCATATGGTTTGGACGAACTTGGTCCAAACCTTGCTCTGTTTGAGTTTTTGGAGACTTAGGAACTCAAACTACGGCCCAATGAGAGTTCTTTAGGTGGTTTGGACGACACATGGCCCAAACTTATCTCCGTTTCAGTATTTAAGAGCTCGGAACCCAAAGTTCGTTCCAATGAGAGTTTTTCATATTGTTTGGACGAACTCTGTCCAAACTTTGCTTCGTTTTAGTTTTGGGAGAGTTAGAAACTCAAGGTTCAGCCCAATGAGAGTTCTTTAGTTGGTTTGGACGACACATGGTCCAAACTTTTCTCCGTTTCAGTTTTTGAGAGCTCGGAACCCAAAGTTCGTCCCAATGAGAGTTTTTCATATGGTTTGACGAACTTGGTCCAAACCCTGCTCTGTTTGAGTTTTTGGAGAGTTAGGAACTCAAACTACGGCCCAATGAGAGTTCTTTAGGTTGTTTGGACGACACATGGTCAAAACTTTGTTCCGTTTCAGTTTTTGAAAGCTCGGAACCCAAAGTTCGTCCCAATGAGAGTTTTTCATATGGTTTGGACGAACTTGGTCCAAACTTTGCTTCGTTTTAGTTTTGGGAGAGTTAGAAACTCAAAGTTCGGCCCAATGAGAGTTCTTTAGGTGGTTTGGACGACACATGGTCGAAACTTTGCTCCGTTTCAGTTTTTGAGAACTCGGAACCCAAAGTTCGTCCCCATGAGAGTTTTTCATATCGTTTGGACGAACTTGGTCCAAACCTTGCTCTGTTTGAGTTTTTGGAGAGTTAGGAACTCAAACTACGGCCCAATGAGAGTTCTTTAGGTGGTTTGGACGACACATGGCCTAAACTTTGCTCCGTTTCAGTATTTAAGAGCTCGGAACCCAAAGTTCGTTCCAATGAGAGTTTTTCATATTGTTTGGACGAACTTGGTCCAAACTTTTCTCCGTTTGAGTTTTTGGGGAGTTAGGAACTCAAAGTTCTGCCCATTGAGAGTTCTTTAGGTGGTTTGGACGACACATGGTCAAAACTTTGTTCCGTTTCAGTTTTTGAGAGCTCGGAACCCAAAGTTCGTCCCAATGAGAGTTTTTCATATGGTTTGGACGAAGTTGGTCCAAACTTTGCTTCGTTTTAGTTTTGGTAGAGTTAGAAACTCAAAGTTCGGCCCAATGAGAGTTCTTTAGGTGGTTTGGACGACACATGGTCCAAACTTTTCTCCGTTTCAGTTTTTGAGAGCTCGGAACCCAAAGTTCGTCCCAATGAGAGTTTTTCATATGGTTTGGACGAACATGGTCCAAACCCTGCTCTGTTTGAGTTTTGGGAGAGTTAGGAACTCAAACTACGGCCCAATGAGAGTTCTTTAGGTGGTTTGGACGACACATGGCCCAAACTTTGCTCCGTTTCAGTATTTAAGAGCTCGGAACCCAAAGTTCGTTCCAATGAGAGTTTTTCATATTGTTTGGACGAACTTGGTCCAAACTTTGCTCCGTTTGAGTTTTTGGGGAGTTAGGAATTTAAAGTTCTGCCCATTGAGAGTTCTTTAGGTGGTTTGGACGACACATGGTCAAAACATTGTTCCGTTTCAGTTTTTGAAAGCTCGGAACCCAAAGTTCGTCCCAATGAGAGTTTTTCATATGGTTTGGACGAACTTGGTCCAAACTTTGCTTCGTTTTAGTTTTGGGAGAGTTAGAAACTCAAAGTTCGGCCCAATGAGAGTTCTTTAGGTGGTTTGGACGACACATGGTCGAAAATTTGCTCCGTTTCAGTTTTTGAGAGCTCGGAACCCAAAGTTCGTCCCAATGAGAGTTTTTCATATGGTTTGGACGAACTTGGTCCAAACTTTGCTTCGTTTTAGTTTTGGGAGAGTTAGAAACTCAAAGTTCGGCCCAATGAGAGTTCTTTAGGTGGTTTGGACGATACATGGTCCAAACTTTTCTCCGTTTCCGTTTTTGAGAGCTCGGAACCCAAAGTTCGTCCCAATGAGAGTTTTTCATATGGTTTTGACGAACAGGGTCCAAACCCTGCTCTGTTTGAGTTTTTGGAGAGTTAGGAACTCAAACTACGGCCCAATGAGAGTTCTTTAGGTGGTTTGGACGACACATGGCCCAAACTTTGCTCCGTTTCAGTATTTAAGAGCTCGGAACCCAAAGTTCGTTCCAATGAGAGTTTTTCATATTGTTTGGACGAACTTGGTCCAAACTTTTCTCCGTTTGAGTTTTTGGGGAGTTAGGAACTCAAAGTTTTTCCCATTGAGAGTTCTTTAGGTGGTTTGGACGACACATGGTCAAAACTTTGTTCCGTTTAAATTTTTGAGAGCTCGGAACCCAAAGTTCGTCCCAATGAGAGTTTTTCATATGGTTTGGACGAACTTGGTCCAAACTTTGCTTCGTTTTAGTTTTGGGAGAGTTAGAAACTCAAAGTTCGGCCCAATGAGAGTTCTTTAGGTGGTTTGGACGACACATGGTCGAAACTTTGCTCCGTTTCAGTTTTTGAGAGCTCGGAACCCAAAGTTCGTCCCAATGAGAGTTTTTCATATGGTTTGGACGAACTTGGTCCAAACTTTGCTTCGTTTTAGTTTTGGGAGAGTTAGAAACTCAAAGTTCGGCCCAATGAGAGTTCTTTAGGTGGTTTGGACGACACATGGTCCAAACTTTTCTCCGTTTCAGTTTTTGAGAGCTCGGAACCCAAAGTTCGTCCCAATGAGAGTTTTTCATATGGTTTGGACGAACATGGTCCAAACCCTGCTCTGTTTGAGTTTTTGGAGAGTTAGGAACTCAAACTACGGCCCAATGAGAGTTCTTTAGGTGGTTTGAACGACACATGGCCCAAACTTTGCTCCGTTTCAGTATTTAAGAGCTCGGAACCCAAAGTTCGTTCCAATGAGAGTTTTTCATATTGTTTGGACGAACTTGGTCCAAACTTTGCTCCGTTTGAGTTTTTGGGGAGTTAGGAACTCAAAGTTCTGCCCATTGAGAGTTCTTTAGGTGGTTTGGACGACACATGGTCAAAACTTTGTTCCGTTTCAGTTTTTGAAAGCTCGGAACCCAAAGTTCGTCCCAATGAGAGTTTTTCATATGGTTTGGACGAACTTGGTCCAAACTTTGCTTCGTTTTAGTTTTGGGAGAGTTAGAAACTCAAAGTTCGGCCCAATGAGAGTTCTTTAGGTGGTTTGGACGACACATGGTCGAAACTTTGCTCCGTTTCAGTTTTTGAGAGCTCGGAACCCAAAGTTCGTCCCCATGAGAGTTTTTCATATGGTTTGGACGAACTTGGTCCAAACCTTGCTCTGTTTGAGTTTTTGGAGAGTTAGGAACTCAAACTACGGCCCAATGAGAGTTCTTTAGGTGGTTTGGACGACACATGGCCCAAACTTTGCTCCGTTTCAGTATTTAAGAGCTCGGAACCCAAAGTTCGTTCCAATGAGAGTTTTTCATATTGTTTTGACGAACTTGGTCCAAACTTTGCTCCGTTTGAGTTTTTGGGGAGTTAGGAACTCAAAGTTCTGCCCATTGAGAGTTCTTTAGGTGGTTTGGACGACACATGGTCAAAACTTTGTTCCGTTTCAGTTTTTGAGAGCTCGGAACCCAAAGTTCGTCCCAATGAGAGTTTTTCATATGGTTTGGACGAAGTTGGTCCAAACTTTGCTTCGTTTTAGTTTTGGGAGAGTTAGAAACTCAAAGTTCAGCCCAATGAGAGTTCTTTAGGTGGTTTGGACGACACATGGTCCAAACTTTTCTCCGTTTCAGTTTTTGAGAGCTCGGAACCCAAAGTTCGTCCCAATGAGAGTTTTTCATATGGTTTGACGAACATGGTCCAAACCCTGCTCTGTTTGAGTTTTTGGAGAGTTAGGAACTCAAACTACGGCCCAATGAGAGTTCTTTAGGTTGTTTGGACGACACATGGTCAAAACTTTGTTCCGTTTCAGTTTTTGAAAGCTCGGAACCCAAAGTTCGTCCCAATGAGAGTTTTTCATATGGTTTGGACGAACTTGGTCCAAACTTTGCTTCGTTTTAGTTTTGGGAGAGTTAGAAACTCAAAGTTCGGCCCAATGAGAGTTCTTTAGGTGGTTTGGACGACACATGGTCGAAACTTTGCTCCGTTTCAGTTTTTGAGAGCTCGGAACCCAAAGTTCGTCCCCATGAGAGTTTTTCATATGGTTTGGACGAACTTGGTCCAAACCTTGCTCTGTTTGAGTTTTTGGAGAGTTAGGAACTCAAACTACGGCCCAATGAGAGTTCTTTAGGTGGTTTGGACGACACATGGCCCAAACTTTGCTCCGTTTCAGTATTTAAGAGCTCGGAACCCAAAGTTCGTTCCAATGAGAGTTTTTCATATTGTTTGGACGAACTTGGTCCAAACTTTTCTCCGTTTGAGTTTTTGGGGAGTTAGGAACTCAAAGTTCTTCCCATTGAGAGTTCTTTAGGTGGTTTGGACGACACATGGTCAAAACTTTTTTCCGTTTAAATTTTTGAGAGCTCGGAACCCAAAGTTCGTCCCAATGAGAGTTTTTCATATGGTTTGGACGAACTTGGTCCAAACTTTGCTTCGTTTTAGTTTTGGGAGAGTTAGAAACTCAAAGTTCGGCCCAATGAGAGTTCTTTAGGTGGTTTGGACGACACATGGTCGAAACTTTGCTCCGTTTCAGTTTTTGAGAGCTCGGAACCCAAAGTTCGTCCCAATGAGAGTTTTTCATATGGTTTGGACGAACTTGGTCCAAACTTTGCTTCGTTTTAGTTTTGGGAGAGTTAGAAACTCAAAGTTCGGCCCAATGAGAGTTCTTTAGGTGGTTTGGACGACACATGGTCCAAACTTTTCTCCGTTTCAGTTTTTGAGAGCTCGGAACCCAAAGTTCGTCCCAATGAGAGTTTTTCATATGGTTTGGACGAACATGGTCCAAACCCTGCTCTGTTTGAGTTTTTGGAGAGTTAGGAACTCAAACTACGGCCCAATGAGAGTTCTTTAGGTGGTTTGAACGACACATGGCCCAAACTTTGCTCCGTTTCAGTATTTAAGAGCTCGGAACCCAAAGTTCGTTCCAATGAGAGTTTTTCATATTGTTTGGACGAACTTGGTCCAAACTTTGCTCCGTTTGAGTTTTTGGGGAGTTAGGAACTCAAAGTTCTGCCCATTGAGAGTTCTTTAGGTGGTTTGGACGACACATGGTCAAAACTTTGTTCCGTTTCAGTTTTTGAAAGCTCGGAACCCAAAGTTCGTCCCAATGAGAGTTTTTCATATGGTTTGGACGAACTTGGTCCAAACTTTGCTTCGTTTTAGTTTTGGGAGAGTTAGAAACTCAAAGTTCGGCCCAATGAGAGTTCTTTAGGTGGTTTGGACGACACATGGTCGAAACTTTGCTCCGTTTCAGTTTTTGAGAGCTCGGAACCCAAAGTTCGTCCCCATGAGAGTTTTTCATATGGTTTGGACGAACTTGGTCCAAACCTTGCTCTGTTTGAGTTTTTGGAGAGTTAGGAACTCAAACTACGGCCCAATGAGAGTTCTTTAGGTGGTTTGGACGACACATGGCCCAAACTTTGCTCCGTTTCAGTATTTAAGAGCTCGGAACCCAAAGTTCGTTCCAATGAGAGTTTTTCATATTGTTTTGACGAACTTGGTCCAAACTGAGAGTTAGAAACTCAAAGTTCGGCCCAATGAGAGTTCTTTAGGTGGTTTGGACGACACATGGTCCAAACTTTTCTCCGTTTCAGTTTTTGAGAGCTCGGAACCCAAAGTTCGTCCCAATGAGAGTTTTTCATATGGTTTGGACGAACATGGTCCAAACCCTGCTCTGTTTGAGTTTTTGGAGAGTTAGGAACTCAAACTACGGCCCAATGAGAGTTCTTTAGGTGGTTTGAACGACACATGGCCCAAACTTTGCTCCGTTTCAGTATTTAAGAGCTCGGAACCCAAAGTTCGTTCCAATGAGAGTTTTTCATATTGTTTGGACGACCTTGGTCCAAACTTTGCTCCGTTTGAGTATTTGGGGAGTTAGGAACTCAAAGTTCTGCCCATTGAGAGTTCTTTAGGTGGTTTGGACGACACATGGTCAAAACTTTGTTCCGTTTCAGTTTTTGAAAGCTCGGAACCCAAAGTTCGTCCCAATGAGAGTTTTTCATATGGTTTGGACGAACTTGGTCCAAACTTTGCTTCGTTTTAGTTTTGGGAGAGTTAGAAACTCAAAGTTCGGCCCAATGAGAGTTCTTTAGGTGGTTTGGACGACACATGGTCGAAACTTTGCTCCGTTTCAGTTTTTGAGAGCTCGGAACCCAAAGTTCGTCCCCATGAGAGTTTTTCATATGGTTTGGACGAACTTGGTACAAACCTTGCTCTGTTTGAGTTTTTGGAGAGTTAGGAACTCAAACTACGGCCCAATGAGAGTTCTTTAGGTGGTTTGGACGACACATGGCCCAAACTTTGCTCCGTTTCAGTATTTAAGAGCTCGGAACCCAAAGTTCGTTCCAATGAGAGTTTTTCATATTTTTTTGACGAACTTGGTCCAAACTTTGCTCCGTTTGAGTTTTTGGGGAGTTAGGAACTCAAAGTTCTGCCCATTGAGAGTTCTTTAGGTGGTTTGGACGACACATGGTCAAAACTTTGTTCCGTTTCAGTTTTTGAGAGCTCGGAACCCAAAGTTCGTCCCAATGAGAGTTTTTCATATGGTTTGGACGAAGTTGGTCCAAACTTTGCTTCGTTTTAGTTTTGGGAGAGTTAGAAACTCAAAGTTCGGCCCAATGAGAGTTCTTTAGGTGGTTTGGACGACACATGGTCCAAACTTTTCTCCGTTTCAGTTTTTGAGAGCTCGGAACCCAAAGTTCGTCCCAATGAGAGTTTTTCATATGGTTTGACGAACATGGTCCAAACCCTGCTCTGTTTGAGTTTTTGGAGAGTTAGGAACTCAAACTACGGCCCAATGAGAGTTCTTTAGGTGGTTTGGACGACACATGGCCCAAACTTGTATTTAAGAGCTCGGAACCCAAAGTTCGTTCCAATGAGAGTTTTTCATATTGTTTGGATGAACTTGGTCCAAACTTTGCTCCGTTTGAGTTTTTGGGGAGTTAGGAACTCAAAGTTCTGCCCATTGAGAGTTCTTTAGGTTGTTTGGACGACACATGGTCAAAACTTTGTTCCGTTTCAGTTTTTGAAAGCTCGGAACCCAAAGTTCGTCCCAATGAGAGTTTTTCATATGGTTTGGACGAACTTGGTCCAAACTTTGCTTCGTTTTAGTTTTGGGAGAGTTAGAAACTCAAAGTTCGGCCCAATGAGAGTTCTTTAGGTGGTTTGGACGACACATGATCGAAACTTTGCTCCGTTTCAGTTTTTGAGAGCTCGGAACCCAAAGTTCGTCCCCATGAGAGTTTTTCATATGGTTTGGACGAACTTGGTCCAAACCTTGCTCTTATTGAGTTTTTGGAGAGTTAGGAACTCAAACTACGGCCCAATGAGAGTTCTTTAGGTGGTTTGGACGACACATGGCCCAAACTTTGCTCCGGTTCAGTATTTAAGAGCTCGGAACCCAAAGTTCGTTCCAATGAGAGTTTTTCATATTGTTTGGACGAACTTGGTCCAAACTTTGCTCCGTTTGAGTTTTTGGGGAGTTAGGAACTCAAAGTTCTGCCCATTGAGAGTTCTTTAGGTGGTTTGGACGACACATGGTCAAAACTTTTTTCCGTTTTAGTTTTTGAGAGTTCGGAACCCAAAGTTCGTCCCAATGAGAGTTTTTCATATGGTTTGGACGAACTTGGTCCAAACTTTGCTTCGTTTTTGTTATGAAACTCCCAGGAAATGTATCTAACAACCTTGCTGAAAAACAAGACCTTTAGATCTCAAATCTGAAAACCCCAAAACCGATTTGAAAATCAACCCAAGGAAAGTAAAAACCGGATTACCTTGTCGATCAAATATCTCAAGGCAAGAAAACTTGCTTGAGATTCGAATCACTCCACAAGCATGATTGATCAAGTCAAGCTTGAATGATTCTCAGCATGCAACCTAAACTACATAGAATTGCAAAGAAACTTAGCTCTAGGCTAAAGGAAAAGCTCAAAGGCTTATTTTACTACATTTCCAAGTCTTTTTTTCAAATACAACATACATGGCTTTTTATAGCCTCAAAATTAAACTCTAGAGTAACCTATGGTCATTTGAAGAGTTGTAACTCTCATCCTCATTAATACTATAATGACCACTACCTAAATTGTAACCTAAAACATTGATAACAAAACTTAAAAACTGAAAATTACATAGAAACTCCCTTAAATCCGAGAATTGAAAACCCATCAACCAACAATGTCTTGTAACCTCCCAAAGTTTAAATGAAGCTCTACTTGATGTAGTTTGAAGTAGCTTGAAGTGTGGTTCCATCATTGATGCTTGACTTGCACTAAATGAACTTGACATGTAGTTGAGTTCATTCAATACAACTTGAGTTCCTTCAATGCTAGTTGACTTCAACTTTATTGACATTTGACTTCATTTAATGCAACGTAATTTTGAATATGTTTGAGTTTTTGGAGAGTTAGGAACTCAAACTACGGCCCAATGGGAGTTCTTTAGGTGGTTCTGACGACACATGGCCCAAACTTTGCTCCGTTTCAGTATTTAAGAGCTCGGAACCCAAAGTTCGTCCCAATGAGAGTTTTTCATATGGTTTGGACGAACTTGGTCCAAACCTTGCTCTCTTTGAGTTTTTTGAGAGTTAGGAACTCAAACTACGGCCCAATGAGAGTTCTTTAGGTGGTTTGGACGACACATGGCCCAAACTTTGCTCCGTTTCAGTATTTGAGAGCTCGAAACCCAAAGTTCGTCCCAATAAGAGTTTTTCATATTGTTTAGACGAACTTGGTCCAAACTTTGCTCCGTTTGAGGTTTTGGGGAGTTAGGAACTCAAGGTTCTGCCCATTGAGAGTTCTTTAGGTGGTTTGAACGACATATGGTCAAAACTTTGTTCCGTTTCAGATTTTGAGAGCTCGGAACCCAAAGTTCGTCCCAATGAGAGTTTTTCATATGGTTTGGACGAA